>JAPZPC010000061.1:0-195250 GCA_037952705.1 Haplographium delicatum
ATCCCCCGCCACCGCCGCGGGGCCCCGGGCCACCCCGCCGCCCCCACCCAAAACGCCCCCTGCGCAACCCCCCCGTCCCCTCCGCTAGGGGTAAAACCCCATTCCCCACCCCCCCCCCCCCCCCCCCAAAAATCAAAACATGGAATTATTCCCTCTCCTTGCAAGAACCTCTGTTCCCGTCATAAGTAAATAATTTTAACTCGTTATTAAATTCTAATACTTCGGTACGGGGCGGTGTCAATAGAGGGGGCGGGGGCAGCTAAGGATACCATATCGTTGAATGGAGGACTGGGCATCGGTTTGTGTCATTCACGTGGAGGACTTGGCTTGTTAGCCTGGATGATCCAGGTTCTGGCCAATTTGAAGTGGAGGTTTTGGCTGCTTTTGTTTTAAAACAGTAATGGCTCTAAGAGTACGTGCTGGTGGTTTTTCGGAAATGATATCTTTTCCGACCTGGCTGTAAGATTATTATCTCGGCTTGATATCTTTGAATAATTGTACAAAGAGACAGATTTTAGCAAAAGGGGGATTTTCACTGCATGAGGAAGCCTTTGAGCATGCTCTCATTTGCTTGATTCGTTTTGTCATTAATTCGTAGCACCTCGGAGCGCCATGCACCCCAGTACCAAAATCTCCAACTCCTTTTTCTCATCTTGCTCACCATGTGTTCCATTGACAATTTTGTCTGCCTCTAACCCACTCTTTTTAGTTTTCCCGCCATTACCACCACCGTTAGTATTGTTTAATTTGTAAATCTTTCTCACCCGAGCTAAATCTGTCATCTCTGAGAGCACGCCATCTTCAAAAGGCACTTGTTTGCCCTGAACCACAGCGTTAAGGTGAGATTGAATATCTTCTGCTGCGGCGGGAGAGGCGGGAGTGGAGACTTTGATGATGAGAAGATTTTGAGTCGTGGGGGTTATGCCAAAACGGCGGAAAGATTCTGCGATCTGGGTTGTTGTTAGCAACGAGGTGATGCTGAAGGGGATCCATGAGAAAAGAAAAGAAAAACCACCCCGTAAATGAGACTAGGTAGCCATGTTGTAATGAAAAAGGAAATAAGCGGGAAACGTGGGCAAAAATTTAAACTGGGCTTGGATTGATGAGCAGAAAATCAAGCGGGACACACGTTATTATTTGGGCTTAATGAGAAAACAATTTCGGAATGGACATTCCGACTCCGAAGCCTATTTTCTAGAAGATCATTTATAGCTCGGTATGTGGCCGCTAAAGCATGTAGCGTTGAGATGATCTAATATCGGTCAGTAACATTTTAATATCAACACGTGATTCAGCCCCAGAGCGCCAGCGGAGACAAAAGGAAATTGGAAAGAGGAAAAAAGCAAAAAGCAAAAAGGGTAAAATTTGCATGAGAGACCGACAATATTTGCATCGATGAGGGCATATTCGAAGTCGGTATTCCCAGCCAGAAGCTGCTGCTGTAGGAACGTAGCATTTTTCACATCTCGATATAACGCAATGTGGATGGCGTGGCTAGTGGGCAGGTGTTCCAGATAGACCGTTTTGAGGGTCGCCATAACGGCGGTGAAAGAAAAAAACCTATGAACACGGCAGTCACACTCAGCGGTAGATCGTGACGTTTCGATGGGTTGGGCTGAGGAAGGGTTTGAAGTCTGTGTTCCCTTTCCGCCTAGCCGTTCCCAGCCTCGAATCCTTCGGGCTCGTTGATGTCGGAGAAATCTCACAGAATGATTGATGAGTGGTTGGGATTTGCGCTCACTGCTCAGTGCACTGTTCAGCCTTATGGTCTCGGAGATATAGAGGGATGATTGGGCCAGTTCTAGTAGATTTGAGAAGTTTTTCTCCGAGGTAAGGGATTGCACGTCCGATAGCTTTTTGCAGTCGGCTGGCTTATTCGGCAGGGAAATGGAACTCGAACTACTGGGCTAAGCTGTGCGTACAGTAAATACGAGTAACGGAGGAGATGAGAAGGGAGGGCGAACACGACGGTGATGGGTTGGGGTGGTTGAGCCAGTCAGAGGAGAAGAGGAAGACAGAATGAAGTTACCTTACGGAGGCCCTCTCCTGTTCGAAGGACAAGCGGAGGGCTCGACGCCCCTAGCTGGGCTACCACAGAGTAGGTACTAATACACTCATACAGTAACAATAGAGTCTTGCCACCTCCACCTTGTTTAGTACTGTAGTCTCTCTCTCTGTGTCTCTCGTACAGGTCATGCCAAGTCTCATTCTTGTCTTCTCTTCCCTTCTCTCCTCTTCTCCTCTCTTCTCTTCTCTCAGCTTACGCTACCATAGCTCTGCGTGTATCTTGCTCGTACGGACCGTGCTCGTACAGTACACTATGTCACATCCGATAACCACACAACCCTAACCTAACCATCCAGTAGGTCAACCTGCTAACCAGCTAACCTTAAAGCCTTCACCCCTCTTCCCCGTCCTATCACCGCTCTCCATCCATCCCCACCGCCCTCCCAACCACGCCCAACGCCCACACCCTCTCGTTTTCATAAGCAAATCGTCCTGAACCTTCGTGAATCACCATTCTCTTACAGGGTCAACTCGGTGGGCCTCTGGTAATACCAAGCTTCAACCGCCGAACTTTAACGTGATCGGGCTCGCGGAAGAGGGCGCTACGGAGGTGGGAAGACGAGGCAAAGGGCACCAGATGGTACGAGCCCGGCTGGGCCAAAGCATCGACCGTATAGAATACGCGCTATAGAGTAGTGCTGAGAAGGATATAATCAGCCAAGAGGGCTGAGGAGGAGCCAGGGGGAACTAAAGAGGGAGCCATCGAAGTTTACCTACTTATCATTCGACTCAGATCTCAAACCTTGACGCGCCTTCGCCGACCGTCTGCTCCTATCACGCGTGAGATCGGACGGACGCAGAGCAGCAGATAGATGCATCGTCTAGGCTCTCTATGGACCCTAGACCGAGTGGGTATTTTCCGGTCGGCAGAGAAGCACGAAATACAGGGCCTCTGCAGCCACGGTCACCCGGCGCTGGCCCTGTGAAACATTGACCTGGGTCACTCGTCAACTCGACCCAGACAAGAACGACGACTTGGGCAATTTTCAGCCTTTCCTCTCGCAACTCAAGAATGATCGGCGTTTAAAATAGGCAGATCTGATGTACTGGTCCATTTCGAAGCGGTTTAGCCCCCATCGTAGTATGATTTGGAGTAGGTGAACAGAGCGTTGAGAGGAGTCTGGAATGGGCTTTAATGGATGGCCAGAGCGTGGGGCCGTCGCCTTTTGGATATGTTTCGAGAGCCAGGCGGGGGTGGGAGTGGAGGCCGCTGCTGCTCTCCCAGCCCACTCCCCAGCCTATTTCTTACTTGCTATGATGGTTCGTACTGTAGCTGAAGCTTTGCCCATCGACAAATTGCATTGCCCTAGTTGCTCGTAAACGAAGTGATGGATGAGGCGTACAAATCAATCATGTACTTTCTCCTTTTGGACTTCGAGTCTCGAGTCTCGCGAGTATTGATTGACCTGCATACCGCCGCATATGTTTTACCATGGCCGCGACAAGAGATACATCTCTGCGTGGCCCCCGACTGACGAGACGTTTGTGAAGTTATTGCTTTTGTTTCCCTGCCCTGTCCTGTTCCCTGTTCCTGCTGCTCTCCTTTCAGTGAGCGAGCGTGCTGAGCCAGAGCCAGAGAGCCTGAGTCTCTCCCAAAGGACTGCGCTGCGGTACCGTAACCACCCTACCCGAGGCCCAACGCGGTTTAGTGCACGACCCAGAAGCTTCACGCAAAATGATATTTCATGGCTTTACGTCCCAATATCCTGTATCCCGCATCAAACAGGAGGACTACAACGTACCTCTCTATGCAACGCCAGCAGCGCAGAGTGTGGGCGCTGTAGGACGGGAATTCCGACTGGGAAGCCAGGACTACAGTAGAAGGCCTGAGTACAGGTCGGCTTCTTCCGTACTATCGTTCACGACGATGCCGCAGACTCAGAAACGTCGTCCTTCCGGTGACATTGGAGCGCCGACGAAGCATATCAAGGCAGAGCACCCCGAGGAATTTTCAAATGCCGTAAAGAAGCGACTGCAATCGTCCACGCGAACAGGTCAGGCCTGCGATCGCTGCAAGGTCAGTGAAATAACGGGTCGCGATTGACGTGCGTACCGAGCTCTAACTCGCAGGTGGTTTAGGTTCGCAAGATAAGATGTGATGGACTGCCAGGAGGCTGCTCTCCTTGTTTACAGAATAGTACAGAATGTCGGACTACGGACAGAATTACGGGTCGGGCGACGTCGAGGGGCTATGTCGAAGGGCTGGAGCAGCAGAATCGCGACATGCAACACCGGATTAGAGAATTGGAACAACGATTAATCCAAGGCGGAGCCGATATTAAATTATCCAACGGATATCATGATATGGGAGCCTCAAGCTATGATTTCAACCAGGCGTCAGCTGGAGTCGCTGGGCAGCCCTCAGCTTGGAATACATCTCCAACGACTTATACCTCGCCAAGTTCGATTTCTTTGATGGGCCAACAACAAGAGACGAACGTTTTCCGCACATTGCCAACTTTTCGTGCTGGGTGCACTGGCGATAATTATTTGGGTGTAGCTCCTGGAAATTCCAATTTGAGTGCTATTAAAGGCACAGCCTTATCTATTCTGGGAATGGAGATCGACATTGCAGATTTCGATTCTGTCGATATGGACGAGCCAGCGTCCTCCGTTTTTCACCCCCAATTGTACAACAAATCATACCAGGCATTTTTGCAATCGGCATTAAATATCAACCCTAGGATTGAAAAGGTTGAATTGCCTACACGAGAAGATGGTTTTACGTATTCAGATTGGTACTTTCGAGTGTTGAATCCGTATATGCCTATTCTTCACAAGCCATCCTTCATTAAGCTAGTGGGTTCCTAAAGCTATTCAGGAATTGACTAATCACTGACCTTTGATAGTTGACTCGGTGGTATGACGACCCCACATTTCGACCAACTACAGCAGAAACTGTAACTGTTCACATGGTCTTTGCCATCATGTTCTTTCAGTATGCTGCTAGGAATTGGGAAGATTCAACTCAACAGTCTAGCTTGAACCACCAATCGAACATGCACTACCATTACTCCCTGAGTATGTTTTATCAGCTCTCTTGCAGCCATACATTTCAGGACGTTCAAGCCTTGACTCTTATCTGTGCGCACCTTCGAAACTTCCCAAAGCCTGGTGCTAGTTGGATACTAACACAAACAACCATGTCACTGGCCATTGAACTTGGCCTTCATCGGTCAGCGAAGAGATGGGCCCCTGATACTATTTCTAGTCCCCTAGATATTGAAATGCGAAAGCGAACGTTTTGGGCTATTCTTGCTATTCATGTTACCCTTAGTGGCAAGCTTGGTCGCCCAATGACGTTAAGGTTAGAAGATTTTGATGTAGAGATGCCAGAAGCATTGGATGACGAGCTACTGTCCGAAGGCGGTTTAGATACGTCGAGAACAGGTCGATGTTCGTTCAATATTGGCTTACAGGCGATTCGCTTGCTCCCCTTATTTATGGAATTATACAGTACCATCTATGCCGTTCGACGTCAACCAGAGAATTACATCTCAACAATCAATAGGTTGGAAGCCAAGCTGCGTGGGTGGAGAGAATCTTTACCACAAGATCTTGTCAAAGGAGAGTCTGGCCAAAATGAACAAGAAGGCCGAGTGTTCGCTCTTTATGCTCAGATGTGGGCCTTGGAGTTCCGAATTCTCCTTCGGCATCCTTCTATTTCTGGCACATCGGATCAAGCTTTCAATGCGGAGAGTATGAGAATCTGCGTCGAATCTTCTCGTCAAATGCTTGTTGTAGTTCGGCAACTTCAAAAATTTAGGAGTCTGGATACGACTTGGTACAACAGTGCTGTCTACGTCATGGCAATCACGACAACTCTTTTTGCGCAGTGGGATAAGCGTGGCGAGACATCAGCAGCTGACTTAGCGGCCCTGAGAGAGGAAATGGATATTTGGCTAGATATTATGGGTGATGTTGGCTCGTTACTAGGTGAGTTCAAAAATTATTTACATCTAAATATGTCTAACAATTTGAAGGTTCCGGAAACAGGCTTCGAGAAGCAGTTCGAGTCGTCACTGATGGAACTCTCGGCTTGTTAAGTCGCAGCTTACCTGGCAAGAACAATAGCATTACGTCTAATGGCAGTTCCGCCCTTGAAGGCTCCAAGTCTCCGACGAATTGTTCCCCCAATTCTGCAAACTCCTATACTACAGCCAATCAAAGCTATACATTCACAAACAACTCTGCAACTAATGGTAGCAGCACAACCTCATCGTCTTCGGCATACATCCCTGCAGATACAAACCCACTTCATCAACAAACTCCTTACCCTGCGGCAACCCAGTATTCAACGTATCCAGATCCTGCAGCAACTTCAACAAGTTTAAATTACACCACACAAGAATCACCAAACACATTTTCAGCATATCCCTCCGCTACCGATGGGGTGGAGGCGCCGTTACTGGCAGCCTTCGCTGCCCAAGCTTCACAAAACCACTCCCAAAATCAAGGACAAACTTCATGGGCTCGGCCTTCTTCTCACGGAACAAACCCGGGAAGCCAGGCCTGGCAGCAGTGGACTAGCACTATGGCAGGAAATCTAGAACCACAGGATTGCTACAGCGCCAGTGCGTTGATGCAACTTGGTGGTAGAGAATTGGCTGATGGATCATCAGCAGGACATGGTCCGGCTGTCGGAGACCACACAAGTGTAGGAGAGCAGTTAGAGCAGGGGGTGGGGCATTTGAATGGACAAGTTAGTGGCCCAATTTCAGGTTCATGGCCCTTAAACATTTTCGACATTGGACAGGCGAATACTGGATCTTAAAACGGAATGGGAACGCATGGGTTTGAATAGTGCTACTAGGCACGATGATACACGGCTCTCGGTGCCAAGGCAGGCGTTTTTCGGTACGCCCGGCAGGGCTTCTACTTTGGGATTGGGTGGTGCTTTAGGAGGTGAGGCCATGGAGTTCAACACCTTCGGAGAAAAAGAATATAATTTTGGTTTTTTCAATAGCATGGTATGACTTCGCAAGTCTCTAGCTACGGCGTAGCTCTGGTTGGCTGGATCTAGGATCATCATGTACAGTAAAGTATCAAACACTCAATGAACAGAACCCTTCAAATCAGGAAGGTATCTAGTCAGGGATTGCGTGACCAAGGAGTACATTGATTTGTGCCAAATTCAAAATTTCGCCATGTATAGTGGATTGATTGCTTCGAACGCTCAGATGGGTTGTCGAGTTTCCTTGGTCTAGCCGCATCTCTTTTAAACTTTGAGGCTTTTTTAGGTTTAAATCGATGTTCTGTGCGCGGCCGCAAGATTCAAGAAGGTAGGAGCGTGATGAGTTCTCTCGCTTCGGCTCTGCTTGCATTGCTTCCCTTTCGTTCACCGTTTTCGGGGCGTCGCTATGGCAACCAACGTGCATCAACAGCCAAACCAAATCCCAAACTGAACTACAATATCCTTCACGACTTCAACACCGACAACCACGCTCTTTGCTTCTTACACGGCCACATCCGGAGTACTTGAACACTGGAGGATTTAGATCCTCCCAAATTATAATTCTTTCTCCCTAAGAAAGAATCAGCCACGCGCGTACATATTTTTCAGCGTGCTGTTTGGCTTTGGAGAGGTGGAAGCAATTTCAAAAGCAATCACAATGGCCCACCTAGACCCCGGAGCGTCTTCTATATCTGTCACTGGTATGTAATGGAATATGATTCAAATCTTTGGATATTAACTTTTCTTCAGTTCGCGTCCGACCTTTCACAATTCGAGAGGCAGCTCAAATGTAGGTCAGCTGGGCTTCCTCGCACGCAATAGCTCACAGGCTACAGAACAAAATGCGAAGATGGCACGCTCTTCTTGGGTGAGGGGTCTCTAGCGGGACTTCCCACCCCAAAATTGGGCCAGAAAGGAATCCGCCCAGTCATCAAAGTTCTTGACGACAAATGCCTGTAGGTCCACAAATATTGTACGCCTGGACTTCTACTGACCTTGGTAGCATCTTTGACCCTCCCGAGGATAACCCAGTACAACGATTCTCACGATCTGTTGTGCCAAACATGGGAAAGAGAGTAAAAGATCAAACATTCGGATTTGATCGAGTTTTCGACGAAAACACAACACAAGCAGAGGTATACGAATCAACAGCGAGAAGCTTGCTGGATAGTGTTTTAGATGGATATAATGCGACAGTTTTTGCATACGGTGCAACGGGCTGCGGAAAGACACATACTATTACCGGGACTGCCCAACAGCCAGGTATTATTTTCCTAACCATGCAAGAGCTATTCGAGAAGATCGCAGAACGCAGCGATGAGAAGCACACCGAAGTGTCTCTTTCATATCTTGAGATATACAACGAGACAATCCGGGATCTCTTAGTACCCGGAGGCAGCAAGCAAGGACTGATGCTGCGTGAAGATGCAAATCAAGCAGTGTCTGTAGCTGGTCTCTCAAGCCATCACCCTCACGATGTTCAGGAAGTTATGGATATGATAGTCAAGGGCAACGAATACCGAACAGTATCTCCAACAGAAGCAAACGCAACATCCTCACGATCACATGCCGTTCTGCAAATCAATGTTGCTCAGAAAGACCGAAATGCAGATGTCAACGAGCCTCATACAATGGCGACCCTGAGCATTATCGATCTCGCTGGCAGCGAACGTGCGAGTGCGACAAAGAACAGAGGTGAACGATTACTCGAGGGAGCTAACATCAACAAATCACTATTGGCATTAGGTAGTTGTATCAATGCTCTCTGTGATCCCAGAAAAAAGAATCACGTGCCGTACCGAAATTCCAAACTCACACGGCTCCTCAAGTTCTCCTTGGGAGGAAATTGTAAGACAGTCATGATTGTTTGTGTTAGCCCGTCTAGTGCGCACTTCGACGAGACGCAGAACACTTTAAGATATGCCAATCGCGCAAAGAATATCCAGACGAAGGTTACGAGAAACGTATACAACGTTAATAGACACGTCAAAGATTTCCTGGTGAAAATTGATGAGCAAATGGCCATGATAAATGAACTTAAGGCCCAACAAAAAGACGCCGAGGGGGTCGCCTTTGTGAAGTTTAAGAAGCAAAGCGAGAAGCGGGATGGTATTGCCAGAGAAGGAGTCGTCCGAATACGTGCTGCATTCGATAACTCGGCCGCTGAGAGACAGGAGAAAGTGAACAATATGAAGAAGCTTCGACAGATCGAACGCCGTATTTCTCTACTCTCTGGTTGGATTGCAGCCCTGGACGGAATTTGTGATTCTCGAGAGGATGATGACATGCCACCCAGCCTGGCAGCCATGCGCAAAACCGCTCAAGGGATTTTGTTGGAGCTCGAGAATAGTAGACAGCACTATCATCAGAGATTGGATAAAATCAATTGGGAGCGGGCAATTGACTCGGCACTTCAGAATAGCATCCGTTCGCTGACTGAGGTTGATGGATCCGCAGATGGGTTAGATGTTGCAAGTCTAACTCGTGAAGCTGAACTGCTAAAGGCCAATGCAGGAAGAGAAGCACTAAGAGAAGTCTTAGACCAGGAAAAAGGTGGCGATGCTGGGCTTGTACAAGTTCTCCTGTCGGCACAATTCGACATAATTACTTCCCTCACCGACATTCTCAATATGAGCGAACACGACGCCATTGAGCATGCAAAGACTGTTCTGAAACGTCTGCTTCAATCCTGTTCATCAGCAGTCTCACAGGTTGTGAAGCCGGATGGATCACTCAACGTGGCTGAGGTTTTCCCTCCAACAAAACGCGGTACCCCCAAACGAAAGAAATATGCAAATCTTGGGGATATCAGTGGCCGACCAGCTCCAGTTATGCCAGCATTGGCTGCTGCGGCTGCCGCACAGGTATTCTCATCCCCGATGAAATCATCACCCCGCCGCCGAAAGGCAATTATGGGCAAGAAGGGAATATCTTTCACCCCAAAAAAGAAATCTCCCTCGAAGCGGAGTGTCAGATGGCGTGATGATACTGAGTCTGGGGCACTGGCAGAATTTGAGAAGACACCTCAGAAACAGATTTCGACACCAGAACTTTCATCCGTTGAGCAAAGTGTTGTTTTGCCAGCATTGCCATCGTACCTATCCGCAGATGTCTCTAACGACTCACTTGACTCATCTCCAATTCCAGCGGCGCCGGAACCCTCCATAGATATCAAACCCAAAGCCAATAGATTTCAGGCCGGATTTCTCTCAAAGAAATCAAACGGATCACCGCCCCCACCAACAATTACAAACTTCTCCTCATCTGATACAGACCAATCCCCTCTTCGGACCATTGATGCCAGCAACGCCGCAAATCGCTCATCATTGAGTATTATGCAAGCCGTAGCAAATGATTGCGCACCCAATGATAGTGGAAACAACTCTTCTTCGGAAGGTGAAAATAGCTGGCAAGCAGACCGGGCCGACAGTGTCAGGATTAGCATGGCGTTGAAGCGTTCTGGTTCAATATCCCGAGCCTCAAATATTCATGATTCAGGAAGCCGCACTCAGCGACGCGCCAGGAGCCCTACAGCAGCTAGCTTGTCAGCATCTCCTCCTAATGAGAACATGTTCACCGCCAGTCATGCGAGGCGTATGGTTAAGAGCGAGAAAGACTCGGCCTTCCACTCGAGTGTTCTTAGCCCACGAACAGCCCCTATCATGAAGAGTAACCGCCGTACGACAATAGGGGAGACTAGACAAGTCAGCGGAAGCGCATCTATCGGGGCTGTCAGACTTACTGGGACTCTTGGTTCTACGCCTAAGGCTAGGGAAAGTGTAGTTGGCTTGGTGAATAAAGGAAGTTGGAGATGAGCTCTCAATCTGATGCCGTCAGTAGGTGTATAATTAGCGCGGGCAGTTTTCTGTTATTGTTTTCCCTAAAATCATTGCATAGGAGCGTTGCATGATAACCATGACCTTTCTTGTATCTGTTTTCTTTCATACGGAGGCTTGCACTGATAGGCGTCTAGTGTTCGGAGTTGAGTACAGACTGGAATTTGATCATGGGCCTAAGGGCAATGTTTGTATTATTGTCGAGAATAAGACACCTTCACAGTTTAATAATCTTCCATTTTGAGACTTACCCAGCAGAGAATAGTAGAATTGAGTGTCAGTGAACGAAGTCTCTACTCAGCTAAGGAAAGTTCCCAAGCCCTTCATTGTAGTCTCCGGAATACTGATTCTGGACTTAATATTGAACAGAAGACGTCCAAATATGAAACCAAGCGTATCCCTATCTAGACACCATTTTTAGGGACGAGACATCTTCATCACGTGGTTATACTAATTCCAAATCTATAAAATATTTTTGACCTCGGACGTTGAGCCCTTTTCAAAGACTAAGGTATTCCAGAACCATTGCCTAATGACAGTTAAAGAAAATGGAAGGATTGAAATCAAATTCAATTACGAGGGCAGTTGCGGTGTGTGGAAACAGATATTTGGAATGTTTTTGACGAAGCTTAGGGTTCTTTGGAATCATGCATCGTGGCTGGTCGATGCAAGCCCCCTCATTTGTCAGCCCGCATGCAGCCCCTCCATGACGACTTGATACGCCAGAAGTTCGAGAGAGCTACATATAAAGCTCGACTTTCTCTTCTCTCCGGAGAAACAATTGCCACTATAATCACTTCATTCATCAATTCCTCGAACAGCTTGCAAACCTAATCACTCTTCAAAAAATCCCAAGAAGAAAATCAGAAGCAATTGGTCCCCAGACACACTTGCGCTCTATATTCCGCAGAATCTTACTCTTACTCTGCGTCTTCCTCCTCATGGCTTTCACCATGCCTAACTTCCTCAACCGTCTCACGCGGCCGTTCTCCGCCAGCACGAGCCTCGGCCTGAACGCGCAGGCGTCGTCAGTTGCCACGCCCGAAGGCGCGCAGAAATGCACCGTGGCAGCAGGGTGTTTCTGGGGCGTGGAACACATGTTCCGGAAGGAGTTTAAGGGAAAGGGACTGTACGACGCGCGGGTGGGCTACATCGGTGGCGACACGAAGAGTCCCAGCTACAGATCCGTGTGTTCGGGATCTACTGGTCGTAAGTTTCTCTATAATTTTATTTTTCCCAGTAAAACACCGCACACCGCAAAATTTTAATTTTTTTTAATTGGGAAAGATAAGAATTGGGCTAACAGACGTGGGGGGGTTTTTTGATGATATAGATGCCGAAGCTCTACAAGTCATATATGACCCGAATCAGATCACGTACCGCCAGCTCCTCGAGTTCTTCTACCGTATGCACGACCCTACGACCTCGGATCGCCAGGGTCCAGATGCCGGCACGCAATACCGCTCCGGCATCTTCTACCACGACGCCGAGCAGGAGGGCATCGCGCGGGAGGTGACGAAGTTGGTCAACGAGAAGTGGTGGAAGGGCAAGGTGGTCACGCAGGTCCTACCCGCCGGCGAGTGGTGGGATGCCGAGGACTATCATCAAAAGTAAGTCCTTTTTTTTTTTTTGTTTTTGGAAATGTGATGGACCCAGCTACAAATATGTTTTTGAGGCTAACTAGTTTTGCGAATAGGTACCTAGATAATAACCCAGGTGGTTATGAGTGTCCAAGTCATTTCTTGAGGAGTTTCCCTCCGTTGGAATAGATGGGGTTTGGGGAAGGGTTAATAATGTGATGATTGAACTGTATGATACCTCAGGATAAATCGATTGATCTTATGATCTACAAGTCAACATAATTTGTGGTTGTGTGGAGTTAAACACGGAATTTTAAACATTCTATAGTCAACATGTAGAAAATGGCCCTCGAATGGGAAGTGTGCCTGAGCAGGATATTATTCCAAGTAGAAATTTGTGAACGAAGGTATATGTGGAAGGGTATTTTTTATTTATTTAATACTAGTAACACAAAAGAGAGGCGACTGTTTCATCCTATCTTCCCCAATAAAGCAGACCCATCCCCTGACTCCCAAACTTCCACTGTCCAATGCCTGAAGTACTTCTTTATCTGGTCTACTTTCTCCGATTTTGTTGCATCATCAAGATTTGAACCATCCGGATGAATATATTGAGGAAATCCAACTCTAAGCTAATACTCTCATTGACTGGGTCCTTAGCGATTAACCCACGTTCCGCTAACCGGGCGTGCATAAGTATCTTTTGCACATCATATAATGTAAAGCCTCCAAAAACTGCCAACCCTCCATATAGCCATATATTTTCGGTGAATGCCAGTGTGCGAACGGCCGTGGCGGGAAGAACGAGGGGAGCAAAGCCGGAAACGGCAACGAGCGCAACACCAGCCAAGAGAGGTCCCCCTAAGTAGAGATATTTCTCTTGTTTAGCTGTGGCTCCAATGAAGGATATCGAACCCATCATCGCAATAGTGTAAAGACCGGCACGGGCAATAAGGGCTGGAGGAGCCATGAAAAGTAAAGGCGCGAGAAGCGCTCCTTGAGTGGCGTTGAAGGCCGTCCAGAGACCGTATTTTTGAACGTAGCTATTGGAATTTAGCAAGAAACTTTTTGAAGACGAAATGTAGAAAACTTACTTGTCAGGGCTAGTAGCTCGAGTTCCCATCATTGTTCCAATACTCAGTCCAAGCCCACCGATCATAACAATCCACGGGTTTGTTGCCATCATCCGGTACATGAACCCGCTCTGGAACATAGCTCTTGCGGAGAGACCGATAATGCCAATTCCCAAGCCGGTATGCATGAATGTATCATTCAAATATGCTCTTTCGAATGGAGGCATTCCTCCGTCCTCTCGCGTCTCTCGATTAAAAACCAGATTGAGGACGACAATACTGCCCGCAAACATTGCCCCTCCGACCACCAGCTTTTGCACCAAGTTTCCCCCGTTTGTAGCAGCAGGAGCAGGTTGCTGCATATATGTTCTTGAGTTCTTGAATGCATTTCGGGCCTTTGTGAGACTGCTCATGGGCGTGGCGGTTCGTGATGTGAAGAATTTGGTTGCCGGTGTGCTGTGGAAAGATCGAACTGGCGCGGACTTGAAGGCCGACTTGGAGACCACCGCCAGAGTGGTGGTCAGTCGAAACGGTTGCCGCATTGTGAAGGACATTTTGAGATGATGATTGTGAGTATCAATCAACCCTGATGGCCGCTGAAGACAAAGATATCTGTTTGAGGGGAAGGCAAGAAGCTCGACGTAATGGATATTTCGGCTAGAAAGCTCCAGAAAGGTCAGGGTACGAAGTACGACGCAGACGCAGTGCGGTACCAATCCAACGGAGGTAAGGACGACTACCGCCGGGCTTCGATTAGTCAGTCATGTCCGGGGCTCGCCACTCTCCTCTCTCCTCTGAGCCCTCTACTGTACTGTACTGCACCGTATACTTACTGTTTACTGTTAGGAGTACGCTCTTCCTACGCTGCACAGTAAAGACTACAGACTGCACATCACATTTCTTTTTTGGTTCGAAACTTCCCCAACACGAAGCAGTCGCTAGCCGGTAAAGACACCCTGCACGAAGTCTAGTTGATGCTTTCTTCTCTCTTTTACTCTACTTTACTCGCCTGTACTGAATTGTTCATGTTTTCCTTATAGTTCTTTCATTTTTTGCTGCTCTCTGGCAGAAGTACCTTTGGAAAAAATATTCATTCTTGCCACAGGGGAAGTCCAGTCTGCCCCATGGGCTGTTAAATTGGCACTATCCTTTCGAGAAGCATTTCTGCGTACGGGTTGATCATTAAGTATTGTACAGAAGATGTGGGTTTCACTGGGAATAACGATTAAACTTTTAACATTATGTGCCGCGCCATGCAAGATCACCGAGGTACTAAGAGATTCTCGGACACTATCAACTCCCCACACCACGGTACAACACCTGCTCCTAGTCGTAGGAGGTCCTCCCGGGGTGGAAGGATTTGACTAGGGCGGTATGTCCTCCATCTATCGATTGTCGCGACGTATTAGGAAGTTCAGGAGGTTTTCGCTCTCTTCGAGCCGAGTTTATATATAGAGCGGGAAACACATAGATGAGACACGGGACACGAAGATAGGAGATTTCATTCCCTGAGGATCTCATTATTGTGACTAGCAAGAAATAGCGAGGATAGCCGACTGCGAATGTTCCTTGAGGCCCATCATCCTTACGCCGCAAGCCGTCGACCGCCAGACCTAGGCCTGACCAGAGTTTTGAAGGGGTCTTTTCGTCACCTCCAGATGCTGAAAAGAAACCCCCTGACTCTGTAGATCCCTAGGTCATCCCGAAGAAATCTCCACGCCGTGGCCATATCTGGAAATAGGGCTATTCCACCACAATTTATGCTGCATGAAAAACGTGGGAAAGGGGAGTGCTCACTTGACCGTTGGGGCTTGTGACTCTGAACAGAGCCAATAGTCGGCCGGGTTCGAGCGACCTCAACACCAAGTTTCAATCAATGCAATGCAACAGCTCTGTAGCCGTCGTGTCCTTTCCTCGGGCTTTATTTTATACTGTACTGCAACCTTACCGCGTGAAAAACCAGGGTTCATCTCATATTAGAGTGATGCTTCTCCAAGCGCCCCCGCGGCCCAGCGGCGAAGGGCACCGTCGCCATCCCCAATCGCCATCCCAATCCCATCGCCCGCCCCTGTTGCTGCTGCTGCTGCTACTGCTGCTGCTTCGCATCATACTTCCATATCGCCTCGTCTTGGATGCCGTGGGCGCTGTGCGGGATGAGCAGAGCGGGAATCGCCAAACCCCAAACACGGGGCTCCGAACAGCGTGGCTTCTAGCGGTCGCGAGCGCCATGGAAGGCGAATCGAACGCCAATGGAAGACGAGTGGAAGACGGATGGAAGAAGTCAAATTTCCAGTCGAACATAGCCGATGAGATGCCCCCCTGGGAAGCCCCAATTTCGTTCGAATTGGGGGACAGCCGAGCATGATGACAGAAGCTGAAATCTTAGGTTATGCATCAATAATGGGGGGCAAATACCACTCCCTTCTTCAAATCCAAAAAACATACAGTATCGACCCCGAAGCCTCTCCAGCCTGCGTGAATGCCCGCGCTTTTGCAAGAACCTTTCTCTGCAGCCGTTTTTCCTTGTTTGATCTGCCAAACCCTCAAGCTATGGCAAAAGAAAACATGTTCTTCAGTCACGATACACCGTCGTCATAGCGCAGTCCCTCCCGCAGACGACGGCAGCTCCACAGCTCGTCTCGCGAGCCCTTGAAGGCTTATTATTGATTGACCGGATCGTGTCGAGCTAGATTTCTTGGGCTCTACAACCAAGCAGCGCACCGTGCATCGACCCCCATTCACCGTATTTGTGCTGTCGACAGCATACTTGAGTGTCGACATTTCTATGTACTGTACTATTCTGCACCTCTGTTTTTCTGGTACGCATTAGGAGCGCAGTTATACCATTGGGCGACTGTGAGTTGTTCTTTGCGGCCCAGCTTTTTCAGCGTCCCATCTCGACAACTGGGAGCCCACAGAGGAAAAACATAGTCAGCTAACAATACTTCGCAGACAAGAAACAATACTCCTGACGCGCTGGAAACCCGGTCCACAAAGATAATCTTGCTGAAAGACGGGGGGGAATACTCTGTAGTTGTAACGAGCATATCTGTCCCGGCGCTTGACTACGACTGCTGCGACTTCTTCGGATCTCCTTTCCCTACGTTCGAACCAAAATTTGAAGAGACATTACATTATTCCATAATTGATCTGCAGACCTGGCCTTTCATCTGGCAGGCCGAACGGCAAGACGGCCGACAGGCCGTGAAGTCAACTTATAAGAATTTGGCGGGGCACACGGTTTTGAAACTTATAAAATTTCGCCATGCGACGGAATCGAGGAGGGCCAAGCTCTCCATTCAGGGCAAATGGCGCTCCAATACCAGACTCGCTGTCATTGATCCGGTCTTTCAACATAGAGACGAACCCCACTCGCCCAGTGCGACCTTCTCCACTGACGGCATCCACAATCCCAGATATGCCGCTTGACCTTGTCGATCGCATCCGATCATTCCCTCTATTCCTTTCCGCTCCGGATACTTTCCTTGCTGCCATCGGTAAACATCTCCGACCGCAGGTACACTCTCCTCACGACCACATTTTGACAGAGGGGGATGAGGCGAAAGCAATGTACTGGTTGGTTAGAGGTGCTGTTGCGGTTACATCCCGAGATGGTGAAGCAACCTATGCGGAGTTGAGGCCCGGGGCATTCTTTGGAGAGATAGGTATTCTAATGGATGTACCCCGAACAGCCACTATAATATCAAGGACAAAATGTCTGCTCGTGGTGCTTAAAAAGGAAGACCTCCGGGCAGAGCTTCCAAATTTTCCGGAGATGGAGCAGGCAATCCTGGAAGAGGCACAAGAACGACTCACGATCTTGAATAAAAAGAGGAAAGAGAGTGGATACGGCCCAAAGTTGGTATCAACTTCTCTGCCTTCAAGGGGGGGAAAGCTTGCGCGCGAAGCCAATCCTGGTGAAGTGGCTACAGGAGATGTTGGAGTCATAGACAAAGGGGTCGTTATAAATACCAAAAAGCGAAAATCTCCCAGTCCCCAGGGTATTGAGGATCCGGCCGCTGGAAGTGCACTGGGAAGCGGATTTGTGAATGTCAGGAAGACATTAAAGGAACTCCCTCTCTTCTCAACATTGCCACCAGAAATTCTCCACTTCTTGGGGCTTAGCGCTCAGCCGAAGACCTATCCGCCATTTTCTGATATTATTTTACAAGGCTCTCCTGGAAATGAGATATATTTTATTGTACGCGGGGAAGCAGAGGTAATCCACGAGCCTGTGGATGGGCAATCCGCTAATCGAGGATCACGAGCGTCGTATATTCGCCCGCGATTAAAGCAAGGACAGTATTTTGGAGAAG
The DNA here is from genome assembly GCA_037952705.1 of Haplographium delicatum. Classification (NCBI taxonomy): domain Eukaryota; kingdom Fungi; phylum Ascomycota; class Leotiomycetes; order Helotiales; family Hyaloscyphaceae; genus Haplographium; species Haplographium delicatum. The sequence continues at coordinate 17,827 of JAPZPC010000061.1, forward strand.
TGGCTAGCTTGGCTTTGGCTCCAAGGAGAACGGCTACGGTCAGAGCAATCACAACAGTGGAGTGTTTAATGATCAGCGGGGAGGTTCTGGCGGAGCTTTGGAAGCGGTGTTCGCCAGATATACGGAAACAGGTTGAGGAAACCGCCAAGACTAGAATTAGCTATCCGGAAGATCAGGATGTAGAAATGGTCGACGTTGATTCAACGCCTATCAACAAACTGGAAATAGATGATGGGGCGAGTACTCCTATCAGATCGACTCTACCGCAAGTCACATTTACTCCGTCGAAACCTGCTAGCCCTCATAAGCCAAGCCGTGCTGAGGATAAGGAGGTTCTTGAACCGTTAGATCCAGACCCTTTTTTAAGTGTCGATATGGACAATATGAGAGCCAGATCAAGAAGAGGCTCGTACGCGCCCCCTCTTCCTGATACAACGCCGTCAGACGAAAGCAATTCCCTCCCAGGACCAAAAACGCGATCGAGAACACAAACGCCAACTGCTGCAAAATCTTTCCATATGGCTACACATCCAGATTCCAGTTTTCGGCCGAAAAGGCCAAAGATCGTACAACGGAGGCCCAGCCAGCACAGAAAGGGTGCGTTGCCAGATGGTATCCTAGTGATCATCTTCTCCTATCTGGACGTTTACCAACTCATGCGTTTACGTCCAGTCTCTCTCCATTGGTCAAAACTCCTTACGAATTCACCAAAAGTTTGCCAGACCCTAGATCTCTCTATTTATAATCGCCAAGTAACAAACAAGGCTCTCATCGAAGTTATCTGCCCCTTTGTCGGTAAACGGGCTAAATCAATAGATATCAGTAATTGTTTCCATATCACCGATGAAGGATTTGCTGCACTCTCTTCGCGTTGCGGAGTAGATGTGCATTGTTGGAAGATGAAAAGTGTTTGGGACATATCAGCGAATGCGGTTCTAGAGATGGCTAATAATGCTAAGCAACTTGAAGAAATAGATCTCTCAAATTGCCGCAAAGTTAGTGATAATCTTCTAGCACGAATTGTCGGCTGGGTTGTCACAGAGCCCGGCACTCAACAATCCAGTTCATCGCGGCACAAGTCTGGCCAACAACAGCAAAGTGCGGTAGCTGCTCCTCCCGTAGGCACCGTTGTTGGCTGCCCGAACCTAAAACGCCTGACACTTAGCTACTGCAAGCATGTAACTGATCGCTCAATGGCGCATTTGGCAGTGCATGCACACGCTAGGTTGCAAAGCATAGATTTAACGCGCTGCACGACCATCACGGACGGCGGCTTTCAACATTGGAGCATTTACAAATTCGCCAAATTAGAGAGACTGATATTGGCGGATTGCACATACTTGACAGATAATGCTATTGTATATCTTACGAATGCCGCGAAGGGGTTGAGAGAGCTAGATCTGGTAAGTTTCTCAATTCAGATCAACTACTTGTTGTGCTCAGGGGATTTCGCTAACTTTATGTCGAAGTCATTCTGCTGTGCGCTTTCAGATACAGCCACCGAGGTCCTGTCTCTAGGTTGCCCGCACCTCTCTTCTCTCAAGCTGTCCTTCTGTGGCTCGGCAGTCTCCGATTCATCGTTGCGCAGCATAGGCCTTCATTTGCTCGAGCTGAAAGAACTTTCTGTGCGTGGCTGTGTGCGGGTCACCGGGGTCGGCGTTGAGGCTGTAGTTGAAGGTTGTACCGTCCTTGAGAGCTTCGACGTATCTCAATGCAAGAACCTTCAGAAATGGTTAGATGCGGGTGGGGAAGAAAGAAGCAGGCGTTTGTATGGACGGAAGGCCTTGAAATTTGAGACGAAAAAAGGAAGCGGGCCGACAGGCAGTCTACGATAATGACTATACTACTTATTACTGGACTTGAGATTATTTTATGGTATTTATGGGATCGATGTCTGAAATGAAGTGGTCTTGTGTGGGAAGTCTATCATTGGCCTTCATGCTCGATTATGAGTTATGTCTGTTGTGGATTCAAAGCGAAGAACATTTATGGGAGGGTTATTTACTTTGTAGATCCGAACTGTATGTATTAACGAATGACCGGATTTTCTGGTTAGGGCTCATTGCATCGTCTGGGCGCTTTGGGTTGCAACCTGGATAGGGTCGAGTTGATCCTCCTGGGCTGTTGAGTAGAATACTAGGCGTTCAACCCTATGGTTTTTAAATCATAGGTGGTTCAAATCATTCAATAAAATTTGGTCTTGTAATACAACAATTCATCTCGCAGTGCACGATAGCGCCGTAAGCAAATGCGCCGGGTATCATACTCCTATCAAAAACACCATAACCCCTAGTGATCCTAGCTCGGAGTCGTGCTTCTAGTCGTGCTCCCAGCTCTCCGTGCTTCGCAATATGCAATCCTGAAAATTAAGATGTGATAAGCGACAACATTGAAAAAAAAGAAAAAAAAGAGGCTAAAAAAACGCTGGTCTATCTCTCCTAGTCATCAGTGAGATCAATAACCACACTGCCGTCTTGTGTTTGAGAAGTCTTGTAGGAACTTCCACCAACAGCGACCCCGGACTCGCGACCCCGCTTCCGAGCTCTGCTGCCACCATAATCCTCTTCTTTAATATCTTCGATTTCTCTCTATGGGATGGTTAGTAAAGACCAACACAAGAGATAGATTTTCACACCTTTAGATTCGCTAATCTAGCTTCTCGGGAAAGGGGCCCAGAGTTTCCGAAGGTACGAGAACTAGAAAACGAAGCCTCTGCTTCGGGAGATGGGGATCGTGGGATGATAAGTTCTGCCTGAAGGTCCGCTACATAAATGTTAGGAAGAAATACTTAGCAACATCAAGAGAAGGAAAGACCGACATCGAGAGCGGTACTTGAATACAAAGACGGCAATAGGGTTGTTTGGCCCATCCAGATCAACAACGCGCCTGGAAACCCTAGAAATAACCTGCTGCTCGCCATACCTAGATTGTGTCAGATCTTGCTGGATACCAAAGGCGGCCTGCCTGATAACTCACGCCACGCCATGTGATATCGCTTTTCCCTTGAGTGCCTTTTCTGCAACTTCCTCCGGAGGTTTATATTGGCTCATAGAGTAGCTACTTTCCCGAGGCTCGTCCATCTCTTCGGTTCGAAATATGGAAACCACAATCTCTCCAATCCCGTCAACGAGTTTGGTATCATTTCTGACACGGGTAGAGTCGAGGTCATCCACTGCATGTTCTCATGAGTAAAATGAGTAAAATACCGGCGAGTGACTTACCCTTTTTGATGGCGGTGAATTTCAAGGTCCTGCTCACAACCTGGGATGGACTAATCCTGTCAAGCCGTGCGTCGATACGCATCTTATAGAAGCAGAAATTTGAGGAAAAATATTGGCCCGAACAGGTACATTGGGCAATACGATGACCGTCGACTGATGCCTTGAAGGTGATACTCTGGCAGTCCAACTGGAAGGGGGTGCGTAGTTGTGCTTCGATCTGGAACTCAGCACCGTTTTGGCATTCCACATACTTTGATGAGTATCGATCGGTGGGAATTTGGGAAAAATGGGCTTGAATCATATCTCCATCCTCGTCGTACTCAGGTAGGATATGATCAAGTGATCGAATCGACACTTGGACGCCTGGGATACTTTCCAGTATGGCCATGATGAAGACGCTGTAGTGGTGTATTGCACGGTACAAAACTGCACTGCGGTTGTACTTATAAAAGCGATTCCATGAACTTTCAGGATCTAGAACTTGAAGGTAGTTAAGAGAATGTGATAGAATGGCCTCACCTCCCGTTGGATTCATACGAAAGAGGTGAGTTGGACGAGGTTTTGACAGCCTCGTCATTCGAAGCATTTGATTGGTGGGTGCCTAATCCCCGACTGCTTACCTAAGATATCAAACAAACGAAGAACCTCTGCAATAACTTCGCCTTGTCACAACTTATTACCTACAAGAAGATTCTTCCGACGTCGCAGTGTCTCAATTGCCCACACTGCCAAGGACATCATGGATCCCGGGAGGCGAGCTATGATATCTGGCCGTGGTTCACCTTCACGAGATATCACGGCGCCGCGCCGAGATCAGAATACTCGGATATCAAAACCAACCCGGCCACCAGGCGCAGGCAGCAGGACACCAGATTTTAGACCCCCTCGAAATAATCAATCCATCGAAGATGAGCAGACGAGAAAATGGGTCTCAGAGGAAGATAGCTTTGTCCTGAAGCAAGCTAAGAAGAAAGCTGATATACGAGTTCGGGAAGGTCGGGCTAAACCGATTGACTGGCTTGCCGTCATTTTACGAGTCATAGACCCCGATAGAGATCTCTTAGACGATGATGAAGAGGAAGTTCAACATGACGTTGTGGATCCTGAGGGTGTATTTGAAGGCCTGAACGATAGCCAACTGGGGGAGCTCGAAAATGATATCGCTTCCTACTTGGCTTTGGAAACAAATAAAAAGAATCAGGATTATTGGAAGACAATGCAGATCATCTGCAATGATCGACGTCAAAAATTGAAGCCACTTGGCCCCGAAGGGCGTGCCGTGAGCTCGGTTTCAGCGGATGTCGACAAATTACTTGGTCCAAAAACCTATGAGCAGTTGGAAGCATTAGAGAAACAGATCCGGACGAAATTACGATCAAACGAGCCTATCGACGTGGATTACTGGGAGCAGCTTTTGCGAAGTCTACTCATCTGGAAGGCAAAGGCAAAGCTAAAGAAGGTCTACCAGTCCGTTATCGATAGTAGGCTGGACGCTTTACGAAAGCAACAAGAAGAGGATGCAAAAGACGTCTGCTCGAAGCTGCAAGAGATTCTAGCCGGCCCCATCGAAGTCCTCGAAGATGGCTCTAGCAATGCAGATGACGGGACGCATGTCTCACAAATTGTCCGGCAGCAACCCATTTTTCCATACTCCCAGCAGCACGACCCAGAACCTCTTTTAAAATTACATTCCGAACACAAGCCTAGCGAGGTGATTGATGAATCGGTATTCCTCGAAAGAGTCGTTGCAGAGCGCCGCAAGGTCCTAAAACTTGGTTATATTCCATTGCGACAAGCTTCTGCTGAGAAGAGTACAACTTTAATTAGCACAGCTGCAAGTACAGCGTCCGGAACCCCTTCTGTAGGAACTCAGCGCTTTTCAACTCTTGTCAACGAAGACTTTTCACAGGCAACTAAAGCATTGTATGAGAGAGAAGTTGCTCGCGGAATCGATGAAAATGAAGAAATTTTCACCGCAGAGGAAGCTGTCACTACCACTTCAAAACCACAATGGGCAGACAAATACCGACCAAGGAAACCTCGCTATTTCAACCGAGTACAAATGGGATATGAATGGAATAAGTACAATCAAACTCATTACGATCACGATAACCCACCGCCAAAGGTGGTTCAAGGTTACAAGTTTAATATATTTTACCCTGACTTAATTGACAAATCGAAAGCTCCAACTTTCAAGATTATTCGAGAGAACGGCCGAAGACGTGGAGAGTCTTTCGCACCGGCTGGAGAGGAAGATACCTGCCTCATCCGATTTATAGCTGGGCCACCTTATGAGGACATTGCTTTCCGTATTGTAGACAAGGAGTGGGATTACAGCGCCAAAAGAGATCGAGGATTTCGCAGCAGTTTTGACAAGGTATTATTTTTGCATACCTCTAACTTCAAGGTTACGTGAAGCTGACTTTTATGTAGGGTATTCTTCAATTGCACTTTCAGTATAAAAAGGTTAGTAGCGTCAGATCCGATGACTGGTCGGCCACTGCTAACGTCTCATTAGATTTACTATCGGAAATAATTGCCGGAGACGCCACTTTGGAAGGCAAATTGGTTCCTTCAAATAATAAAAAAATCCTCTCAGGAATTTAACTTATCATCTCACGTTGTTCGGATATTCATTGCACGTGTCGTGTGTTGTACAAGCGCGCATTCACCTTTAGTGTTGTTCTCTGGGAGTTATGGATAGATCCCGTCTGGAAAAATTTAGCCACGCATGCATGGAAGGACTTTCCGAGCGACGCACAGGCTAGCTGCCAAACCCCAGATAAAAATGAACAACCTCATTCTCTGTCAGACCCCTGACAACTTTTTGATTTTTGAATGTGTTGCGGTGGGCAGCTTTGATGCAGGTAAAGCGTCGCTGGGGCATCTAGCCCCGGATATACTCCGAGGTGGCTACTTGCGGCTTGAGCTTCCAAATCTCTTCGTTGATGTTTGAGCCTAGTCTACTACGGGCAATCATTCTTAGATAACATCCAATTATTTAGGAGAATGCTCTCGGTTTGCTCTTCTCAAAAGTAGAAGAAAAATGACGACTTCTAGCGTAGTTCTAGAATTGGCTATGCGAGTGAAGTGAGCGTCTCAGTAGCACCTGGATTGCTATAAAATAAGCCTCGAGCAGGCTGGTGTACTACCATGCATGCTTCCAACCTCACAAATACACCCACTCTCCTAACAATCTCCTTCCGTAGCGTTATGCAGCTGGCCGATTGCGGTTATATGCTGTACACACATTCTTTTGCACGCCTTGTTATTTGTGTTAACTTAAACAAATCAGTGATTGCTTTTCTGGCTACTAGATAGACAGGGCATCTCTTAAGCTTTCCTAATGTTCCCTTCCGATACAAACTGGTATTGCATCACACATCAGGAGCTTAACCCATGCGCTGGCAACGCTACCGTGCATGTCTGTCACCAGACCCTTGTACAATTAGGTGGGTGCCGGTCTCTAGACAGTCTCGTTGAATATCTACATCTGATTTCCTTTGCTATTCCCAATCCTTCGAAATCTCCGATTCCATCGCTGTCGTCGTTGTACAATACAGCAATCCACCTGAAAGCACCACCTTATCTCTAAAATACATCACAGATTTTGAGATCTGTTTTTAGATGATTTTCACTATGAATCCGGATCAATATCAACGTCGACCTCAGATGCATGGCTTGGCCTCAACCTTTCAATATGTTCAAAACGCGGAATCTGTGACGCAGTCATCTGATTCAATGCTTTCCTTTGATGGTCTTCCTCGCTATCAGCCTGAGCAGTCCTTCTTATCCGCTCCCTCATCGGAGGCGGACGGATTGCCTGATAACTATGCTCTTCCCAACCATATGTCAATGTCTCAATCTTCAATTTCATGGCCTGGACCCCAGATCCCATCAAATTTTGAGGACCAGAATACCGAAGATTACTATGGGTATTCTCCTAATGTCACCACCAGTATGCATGACAATGCCTTTGCACAATCAGTAGATTTCGGCGTTCCACGCTGGGTTCCAGGAAACACCAGTGTCCTGAATAACAATGGAATTACCTTGACTGGATACAACCCTTCTCTCTATATGATAGACCCCGACAAGGCTGAGAGAACGACTTCTTCATCAAATACACCCGCTTTGGCTTTTAACCCGGTTGAAGCTTCTCAAAAATATGACCGACTGAGCATTGGCAGAAGCCCAGAGATGGAAGATGATATCATGAGGCCAAGGGAATTGTCGTCAGACAAACCTTTGTTTAGGATGCCATCATACGAGGCTTCCGAGGATGGTGAAAGAGACTCTCGTGAAATGACAGCTGTTGATTCGGATGGTCAAAGCGCAGATAAACCCTATGCCAAATTAATTTATCGGGCTCTCATGAGCGCTCCAAATCATTCTATGGTTTTGCAAGAGATATATCAATGGTTTCGGGACAACACCATGAAGGGTAGTTCAGATACTAAAGGGTGGATGAATAGCATTCGACACAACTTATCAATGAACGCAGTAAGAGCCTTAACAGCTTCTACCAACTTTAGCCATTGCTCATTTCCCTTTAGGCATTCAAGAAAACAGAGCGCAAAATTCCTGGCGACGAAACGAAGAAGTCTACAGAGTGGGTTCTAGAAGACTTTGCGATCAAAGGCGGCGTCCAGTCTACAACAAGATATCGCAGTAAAGGGGCAGGGCACAAGAGATTTATGAAGTTGGAAAATCCTACCCCTTCCCGACAGACCTCTGGTCGAAAGGGAGGCATCTGCCCAAATAGGACCAAATTTCTGAGACATAGAGACAAGGAAGCACGTTCGAATCATCGGCGATCGAGTCAAACAAACGACAATAGAAGGCGCACTCAATTCCATGGTTCAGCCAGGTCACCAGTCACAAATCAGAGACAGAGATCGCCGTTGACTCCACCTCACCAGGAGACCAGTATCGCTTCCAGCCCATACTTCTTTTCCAAGCCAGAGCAATTTGAAGTGCCTTATGAGGATCTTTGCACCATGGAAGATGTTCAAGGGGTCTTCATGAATGATGGTCCATTATTTACTGATGGCCCTGAGACTCATTTTCCTGACGACTCTTAGATCTCCAGTCAACGATATTGACGCCACTCTTTCAAAGCTTAAGGAGGTAAATATTGTGGCGTTATTGTGGATAACAGAGAACTTTTCGGTTAAGATGATTTGGTCTATTGCTCTGGGACAAATGCAGATCAAGAGTGTGAGATGGCAGGTTGCTGTACCAGCAACAAATCTGATGTGGGCTTTGTTTGTTCAGCCACAATCTTTCGGGGTGGACTATGTGTGCACACTTTCAGGGCTCTAGTAGGCTTGCAGGATTCCATATTTAATTTTAGGGTTTTCAATAGGATGTGTTTGCAAGAACTGAAAAGAGGAGGTGAAATAACTTTAAGCGCCAGAATTCCATCATAATGAATTTTGACAGGTCGTTTCTTCAAGGCACGGGATGGATTGTAAGTGGTTCATGCAGAGAAATCTTAGCGAAGTGCTCGTGCAGTGAGTTAGTCTGTGCATAGAATAATACAATTCCACTAAGGTGACCTTTTAATCTCAAATTCGATAGAATAAGTGAAGCACCATGTTATCATACTAGATCCATTCTAGAGATTCTTTCTTTTTTCCGCCGAGATTCTGACGGAAACATGGATACTGCTTCCATGGCCGTGGCTGCCGCCTGAGAAAGTAGGTGACCGGTTTTGTGAACTGAATATATTCCACAAACATAATCTCTTTAGTTTTGCCATATATTGTGCTAATTAAAGAGAGAAAAAGAACAATGAGAACGTCATTAGAATGCACTTCAAACTGAATTTGGCCTAGAGTGTGGGATTTAGAAACTTTTAAGCAGAGATTTTCAGCCTCCCCCCCATCCTCCTGCGGGACGAGGATTAATTAGCGGCTGTGATACATCGACTCTGATCAGCGGTAGGGAAGCTTCCCGCGGATGATCGACTGCATGAAAGGGCTTGCAGTTTGGGTTATTCATAAACAATTTAAGCTAATTGCCGTTGGCTTTCAACTGTCTTCAGCAATGTATTAACGTGCTTAGCACGAACCCTCCCAAGCAGCCAGTACCCCGCATCAAGATCTATAGATATGGTACAGATTAGAGAAGAGGCTTGCAGGTCCTCAGCCTAAAGACCCTGGCCCTTGGAAATGAAACTGACGCAAGCTCCATAAGGCGAAAAACATCATTTGATAAGAGCGATAGAAGACCATGTAAATGTGTAATAGCGTATCTACTCTGTATGCAAAAACAATGTCAGATCCTCATGCCTTAAGCTGGTCTACACAGGGTTAATTAACATGAATCTATCCCACGTAGGCTAGCGAGTCTATTTCCTCTAATCTGGCAGTGTTGCGCATCTGTTGATAAGATGATCTATATTATTTTGCTTATGCTGTACTTTAAAAATGAATTTGAAGCCCCCTTAATCTTCCTAGATGGAAATAGAACGTAAATGGTCATTCGGTTCGTTTTCTATCAACTCTCAGCTATTTTCAGAAAGTAACACCTAACTTCAGTTACAATCATCATTGTGATCTCCACTCACCGGTCACGAGGACCGGGAAGCAAGATGATTCACGGGATTGCTTCTGACCGATTAGACGTCTTAACCTTGGCCGGATTACTTTCTTTTTGTTTCCTTACTACTATAGAGGCCGACATCCTTGCTTGCGTTTCCCACTTTAGCTCCCGAGGGGCTCGGCCCGGGGCCAGCGGGGGAATATTTCTTTTGTTGACGGCTCCAACTTCCCCGACCCATCAACCCGGTTGACAAACGGGAGAAGTTGATAATTACTCATATTCAAAAAGAATTATCAGATATCGAATATGATATCGAGACCTTGGAAACTTGGGTTCGTGGGGGGGATAGTTCTTGACCGTACAGCTGCCAAGACCTGCAGGGAAATCTGGTAATGGTGACTTGCATAGAGAATGTAATAGAATGGCTTTACTCATGGCTCTTACTCAAGCTTCTAGAGATGGTGGTGTGGCACTTGCAGAGGTTAGAGTCGCTCCCCTTCCCCTATTCGTCTACAGGAGAGAATTTTGAAATCGACAGAGGTATCATGCACGATAATTAGTTTCCAGAACAAATAGCGTCATTTAAAATAAAATAAAAAAGGCTTGCACCAATTGCTGAAAAGGTATTGCGGGATAAATTTTGGCATTAGCATTTGTTGCTTCGGCCTTATCCGTAACCTGCATGCTGGTCTCACCAAAAAGTACTGTATTGTAACTCTACAACACAATATTGGGTTTAACTAGCTTTTATTGGAGTAGTAACAAAAAGAACCTTTGGCTCCAAGTCAATCTAGTCAGGCTGCTTCTTAAAAAAAACCCTGGTAATAAAACAACCGCACTTGCAATGCCTCTGCGGAAGCCTATTTCCCTTCCAACCCGGAGTTTTTCCGCCTTCATATCCACAAATGAGATCTTACCCTAGCAAAAACTTTTCGTGATAGTTATGTGGGCATCTTGCAATGCAATCGATTTAGAATCGTTGTATTCCTTCTGACTTAAAAAAAAATCCCTCCTAGATCAGTTGCGTTCACCAGACTGGTTCGGGACAGCCGGTCGGACATTGGGGTTGGAGTTCCACCAATGATGGTTTTTCCGGAACACGATCGGCAAGGGCAATCCCTTACGGATATATTCGCATTCCTAGCCACTACATGCTTCGACGAATAATATTCCTTTACTGCACTTCAGGATGGGGCTCTCAGGCTGAGCATTGCGGGGGCGGGGTGAGTGAAGCTTATTCTAGGTTAAAGCTCACATCTGAATTCAAAGATGGAGAAATCTGGGGAGCTCTGGCTTCCCCGCCTGTCGAAGCTGTTGGCTTAGAATTTCTTAGAATGACAAGGAGGATCCTCACCTCGTCATTCCATTCCTGTAGGCACAACGATATCCGGAAAAATATCTGTTGCCCACCTTGCAATGAACGGGAGGGGCATGCCGGAATTCAATGATGTCAATAAATAAAGCCCTTTTGGCTTCCTCAATTTCAGACTCAGTCAATTTCAGTCTTCGAGATGCGCTTCCAATTGACAACATTCTTGGTCGTGACGACCGCAACCCTCTCAATCGCCAGTCCAACTTGGCTAGCTTTTGAACAATGGGCAAGCTTTGGTGGACCCAAAGGTTCAGATCATATTTCACCCAGGCCTTCAGTGTCATGCCATCCCATGACACCACGGAAGCCGCCACCATGTCCTCCATCTCGGAATAGGGTATGCTACGTAGACAGTCATAATGATAGCGCTACAGATGACTCCGCATACATCCTCAATGCGCTTCATTCATGCAACAATGGTGGCCACGTTGTTTTCAGAGAGGATACGAAATATCTCATCGGGACTGCCCTTGATCTGACTTTTCTCAACGCCATCGACATTGGTACTTTCCATTCTCAATAGTATAATTATTTGTAGACTGACCCCTCCAGATATTCAAGCTCACATTCAATTCACCAATGATACCACATATTGGCAAGCCAACTCGTTCCCATTTATATTCCAGAATGTTACATCGTTCTTCAAGCTTGGAGGAACTGACGTCAATATTTATGGAGGTGGGACCTTGGACGGAAATGGCCAAGTCTGGTATGATCTGTATGCTGCCAATATCTACACTCTCAGGCCGGTCTTGATCGGTATCGATGGCCTTCATGACTCCGTACTAACCGACCTGAACCTACGCTATTCGCCAGAATATTATCATTTTGTTGCCAACTCTACTAACGTTATTTTCAACAATATCAGTATTGCGGGAGCAAGTAAGAGTAAAAATACCGCCAAAAATACCGATGGATGGGATACTTATAGAAGCTCCGACATTGTGATCCAAAATTCAGTTGTCAACAATGGGGATGGTATGTATCTTTCATCTAGCCAGGAATATATGCTAATAGCCTCCAGACTGCGTGTCGTTCAAACCAAATAGTACCGATATTTTGGTCCAAAACATGTGGTGCAATGGATCACACGGGATTTCCGTAGGCTCTCTTGGGCAGTATGTCGGAGAATACGATATAGTGGAAAATGTCTATGTTTTCAATGCGTCCATGCACAACACTACAGTAAGCGAAATATTGAGTTAGGGGACGAAGAAAAGCAATACTAACAGCTTTTAGGATGGAGCTCGTATTAAAGTCTGGCCCAACTCCCCTACTGCCTTGAGTGGCGATCTTCAAGGTGGTGGTGGATCCGGCATGGTTAAAAACATCACTTATGATACTATGACCATTGACAACGTTGATTATGCTATTGAAGTCGATCAATGCTACGGACAAACTAATCTCACTTTATGCTTGGAATACCCCTCTCCCCTTACCATCACTGATATTGTGTTCAAGAATTTCAAGGGAGTGACAAGCAAAACATACCAGCCTGAGATTGGTACTTTTGCATGCTCTAGTGAGAGTGTGTGCAACAATATTGTTGCGAGCAGTATCAATGTTGTAAGTCCAAATGGGACAAATTTGGCGTTTTGTCAGAATGTAAATCAGACTGCTTTGGATGTTAATTGCACCACTATTTACAAGGGATTTAATTAAAGAGGCTTTCGTATCTAGATATAATAAATCTACAGCCCTCTTGATCCTCTTGATAACATGATTTTCTTCATTCTTGCTAAAGCAAAAGTAGCATTTTGTAAGGAAATTCATAAGAGGTGAAATCAGGAACGCGATTCAATGTATTGAAACTACGGGTTACATTTTCACTGTAAGATAAAGGAATCTTTCACATTAGCTACACAACTTTCGCATCACTAAAGTTTGTTGTTCGCAATCAAGATGTGAGTCAAGAGCAACCATGCTCCACAGCAGCCTATGAGAGGTGTGACGATTGGTCACACACTAGAACCTTGCAAGGCGATTAAGGCATAGAGGCAACATTTCTGTGGAACTAGAGATTGCTCGCAGAAGCGTGCCAGAAGCATTCAGGTCATGTTAAATATGTGCCACCAAGCGGGGAAAAGGGGGGGTTTCGGCAGCCTAAAGAGGATTAGCGCAACCCTTACTACCTCACTCCAGATTTCAAATCCACAGCAATTCCTTCTTGAATTTTCTTTCTTCAAACCAGAGAAGCTGATTATAACTTCTCCCTGTCTAAAGTAAGTTAGTTAGTTACACACGTCATCATCTGGAGCAGGCCTCAAGCAAGAAAACAAAACAAACACCCTTAGTCCAAAGCACTCTACTTCGTATCCAGATGATATACGAATGTCTACCTCTGTATTTGGAATGCTAAAGGACAAATGCCTTGTTTCACGTGATAGGTGGGCAAAGTTTCCCTGGATTACTCAGCCGGAAGGCTGTGAAAACGCGTTGCAGCCTGTTCGTTATCAAGAACGATTTTCATGTAATATTAATCTTCGGAGCGCTTAACAGCATTATTTTTGGCTACATCAAGATGCTTTGAAATGCGTAACATTTTTTCCCTCCATGTTGTATCATAAATGCAACCAACCGTCTTTACGACTGTTTTCGTTCAACGCTCCTCAACCCCGGTTCCAAACGTTCCACAGCCTCGCGAGGCGACGCGTCTCCGCCATTTAATCGGCGACCACGGCAGCCTCTTCGCATCCACAGGTCAATTAGCAAGATGGCTTGGGAACCTCTTCGTATCTCACCATCTGCTGGTGCTCATTTGCCTCCCCTCTTGGTTTCAGCGGACTTCACTGCCGACTCTTACCGGGTCCACCTGACCGACCTAACACACCTCTGGAGCGAATCATTGAACTATCGTGCTATCATCCAGCGCAGTCGTGAGGAAAACACAAGTATCGACCCGAGCGATAGAGATCAGTTGCATATCTTCTTGAAAAAGATCAGGGCAGGGCTTGGAGCGACCAAAGACACAACATTAGCCTTGACAATCGGTTCCAGTGCGGACCGGCCCTCGCTCGTGCTGAACATTACGGTGCACCTGCCAGGTGGCCTTGCACCACTCGAGTGGCCGATCAGACTTACTGTCGCACCTCAGCTACTCTTTACAAATCAGTTGACTATTCCTTTGTTGAAAGCACAACATGTACGAATGCAGGAGATAACTGGCCTTGGAGATGTGTTGAGGGAGAAGGATCACGTTATACAGAAGTTAGTAGATAAGCTAGAGAGTCAGGGTACCGATTTAGGTCAGATATTCCCCCAAGTTGCTGGCAAAGTGGGACGTAAGGTAGACCGAAAGAAGGCCGAGGAGAGAGTGAAGGGCCTCGGTCCATTTGACCTTGACGTATGGAGGAAAGGCTTGGGCTATGACGAATTACAAGATAATGTTGCTTTCATTGGAGATATGTTTAGTGACAGCTCTTCATATCCTGAGAGAGGATTATTTGGTTCTGATGGGCAGGATGAATGGTGGGAGAGTATCAAGGGCATCACCGTTGGTCTCGATTCTGGGAAGATATCGACAAATGGTCTATTAAGATCTAGAAAGACTATGACAGAACCCCAGGTGAGCTTAAAAAAGGAAGATTCTCTCGAAGACAACGATGGTTTCCAGGTCCAGGCCACGCCTCCTCACCTCTTGACCAAATCAACACGAGACAACTCAAAACCAATCGTAATTAGATCAACGGAGGACGATGGCCTTGATGTTACATCTCAGCCATCTAAAATTCCCGATAGTTTCCCGTCCTCGCCACCGCAAGCTTCCCTAGGATCAAACCCTTCAAAACCGCGTGTTGAAGGCCCTGGACTAGATACAGGATTCCTTGGTGGAAATACCTCACTACTCCAAGATGGAAGTACAGAAGACGAGAGTGACTCCGGGACACCCAATAAAGCGAGCGGGAAGAAATCAGCGCAACCGCCTACCTTAGAGCCAAGATCAATCAAACCTCAAAGAAAGATAGGAAAAATCGGTGGAAAGAAGGAGGTTGCTCCACCGCCAGAACCCGAACGCCAGCCAGACCTGTCCCCTCTACTTCCTGAAGGGGTGAAACGTAAAAAAGGGAAGCTAGGGCAGATTGGTGGGAAAAAGAAACAGGCTGAACCGACCTCGACTTCTGAAGAAGGGCTATCGATGAAGAAACCTGTACCTGTTGTAGATGCCCCTGCAAAAAAGAAGCTTGGTACAATCGGCCAAGGACATATATGTCCAACAACAGAGAGCCTGGAGGATCCTTCTGTGAAATTGGGAGATGACGTGAGAGGGAGAGGTAGTGTCAATCCAAAGAAAGAAGAGACTCCTCCCCAACGAGAAACTTCCCTTGAAAGAGCGGATAAAAAACGAGAAAAGCTGAAACGAGAGTTGGAGGAAAAATCAAAGGCGCCTATGAAGAAAAAACGGAAGTTTTAAATAAGCTCTGTATATATATTGTAAATGAATGAGAATTTATGAATTCTAATCCATATTTCCAGACATGTATTATAAGATTCTTGTTTAAACCTCATATTCTATTCTACATAGCCATAAAGTAATACAAGTCCTAACGCCATACCATACTGTTATGTTTCAAACCGACCACCTCGGGTATCATTTGTCTATCCAACGCCAAGCCTAACGTGCCCCACCAAGCGTCATTCATATTGTTTCTCAACTCTCTTCCCCAGGCGCCACCAGCTTAACGCTTCTCTTCCTCTCCAATCCACCGCCACTTCCGCCACTAGATAAACTGTTGACTCCCAGAGCAACTCTCACTCCTTCTACAGCTTTACTTTGATTTACCTCCCTCGCATCTCTCCTCACTGATCCTCCTCTCCCAGATCCACCCCTTCCAGAACTGGATCTCGAATTCTCCTTCACCAGCATATTTAATTCCTTTGCTCTAGCAATTTTTCCCTCTTGTACCTTCTGTTCTCTCCAGGATCCAGGTAAGCAGGCATGCAGGCATCCTTCTAGAGGACAGCAGCCTCCTGAATATTTATCCCCTTCCCTGAATTCAGGTCCCGCATGCCAGGCCTGCATGCAAATACCGTGTCCGCCATGGCCACAGCCAGGGCAAAACCACCAGAGCACGGTCTCAAATTGTATGTCCTCACTTTCGAACTCAAGATCCCCTTGAATATCGCGGCCTTTACAAATGGCACAAGAATCCATATATTTTCGACAGCGAGGACACTTCCACATGGACCCAGGGATTGATGGATCATTTTCAATTGGTTTATGGCAATCTGTACAGAAATAACCGATCTTGATATTTTCCTGGGCTGAGGCGAAGACGGAGGGATACAGTGGTACACAGAGATTTCGAAGTAAAGCAGCTTCTGTAAACAACTTCATACTTGTGAGCCTTTGATGATATTGGCGTAGTATCGCACTAGCTTGAATTTCGTCGATCGCCTCAGGCGCGAGAAAGGGCCGGAGAAGAAGAATCATAGCAGCTGCATTCGCTGAACCAGATTGCACCTCATAACTAATGCAGCGTTGGACAAGTATTGTAGGATCAATTGGTCGGATGAGGAAATCTGGGTCGTTTGACCAGTATAAAAAGTCGCTGTCAATAAGGTTGGGGTCTTTGGATGTCTTTTTATCCGCAGTTGGACTTGCTGATTCGTCTTGGGCGGCAATTCTAGATAATGATATAGCACCAGCTGAAAGCTCTGATTTCTTGTGCAAAGGGAAAATAGGGGGTGAATACGAGTTAAGCGGTGTCCCATTTTGAATCTCTTTGTCGCTATGAGAATCCGGCCCGGTAAACCCTTCTGAACCTACTGAGGGAACAAAAACATCGGAGCCAATGCTTGGGCGATGCGTCGAATTAGATGGGAGGCTATTTTCCCAAGTAGCAAATCTTTCACGTAATGAATGTCCATTGGCTTTGCTTTCGCTTTGGCTATCGCTGTCAGAAGATTTCATGTATTTGCTATGCTGAGAATCTCCAGAAGTCGAGAACATCTGAAAGCTTTCTCCAGAATCGTGGCGCTGGGGTTGGATTCGACTTGGATAGTTTGGCTCAGGATACTGAAGTCGGAGTGGTTGCTTCCTTATCGGTGCTGTGAATTCAAGCTCAGGTTTCAAAGATTCCATCCCATAAAAGTCGTATCCTTCAACGCTAGATGTTGACTGAGTTGGAGAGTGTTTCGCTCCCGGCACAGGAATAGGACTCGGGGTATTTGGGTGAGCAGCATCGGGCAGCTTGAACTCATCTGCCTCGCCCATTATAGATGTGTGCATAGCTTCTCGGGTGTCCTGGGCGATTGTATCACGCATAGGGCGTACTAGAGGAGTCGCAACATTGGAAGTACTTTCAATATCCTCAATGGCCAGAGATCTTGTAGCGCGAGATATTGTACTATCAACGGGCGTTCGTGGTCGAGGGAGCTTTCGAGGGGTATCCCCATCTAATTCTCTGTTAATATTTGGCTCGGAGGTTACTTGCTCCAAGCCATGTTCTTTTACAACAGGTGGTTGAATAGTTAGTCGAGATTTTCGGTGGTGCTCAGCACGCCGGCTTAGTAGTAGATTCATAGTGGACCCTAGAAGTCTCCAAGTTTGTGCCAAGCGATATTGGCCAACATTCTCAGCAGCTCTAGCAAAAGAATCCATGGTTGATGATATTCTAACATTGGTAGGTTGTTCTCCTATAGATCGTGCTATGATTAATAAATACCGATTGGCGAAATACTGATATGCCGTTCGGGTAGACGATGACGGGGCATGCCCTATAGCTAAAACTTGTTGAGGTTTATAAGTTCCAGTGACCATTATAGCATCATTTAACGACATGATCTTATTTTCCGTCATGTTGGTAATCGAAGGTGGTGTTGTGCTCAAGGGTTGAGTCGAACGCCGACTGTTCCGCCTTCTATGACCTCCTTTCCGCTGCCTTGGGCCAAGAAAACTACCCACAACATCTTCCTCAGAATCACTTCTACTTACGCTCAAAAGAGGCCCATTACCACTATGCTGAAAACTAGGTGAAACATCTGGAGATGTAATTGGAGGTCGAGGCCGTCGTATTGATTGCCGTTCTTCAAGCAGCATTAAAACATCACCAGTGGAAGAAAAGGCAAAATCCGAGAGGCTCCGTCGATCAATGAGTTTTGGTATAAAGGCGACATCTGTCTGTATAAAACGGCCGTCCTTGTCTACACTCCAGAGAAGATCTCTCGAATTCCAAAGAAGGCCTGTCGGCGCGTGGTCCCACTCTTCTATCTCCTTAAATGGCATGGTTGGTCGTGCGAGATCCCAAAGATGCACCGCAGATGCTTGGTTTCTAGCCGCGTTTGATTCGTCATAAGCAACAGTAACCTGAGCCGCTCTTCTACCTTGCGCTGTTGCAGACCAACAGGCTGGCCGCCAAGATACCTTCGAAATAGGAGCCGGAGTTGCAAACGAGTATCTTGGCTTCTGGTTTCTGTCTGCCTTTTTTGACACATCCCATACATGGCAAAATTGATCCATGCCTCCGCTCACAAGATGCTCCCCATCTGGATGCCATGATATCGAGAAGCAAGAGCTCGGATGCGCAGTAAGCTTTAAAACCGGCGCACTAGGCTTTCTAACATCCCATTTCTGAACCACACCAGCATCTGTACAGCAAGCAAACTCGTATCCATCTGTTGGTGACCACTTAACATCTCGGACTGCCTCCGCATTGCATTTGAAGGTCTGCAGAGTTCGGAAAGGAGTACCGTTGCGGCCTTGCACGGGAGCCCGTACATCGAAAGTCTTCACCGTTCCATCTTGACTAGCGGAAAGGAGCCAGAAGCTTTTAAAAGGGCTGATTGCGAGTTTGTGAACCTGACGAGCGTGTTCCTGTATGCGCCCAACCTCAAAACCCTCCCCTCCCCGATTGAGATCATATATTGTAATTCTTCCATTTGCACAAGCTGTAACTATTGTAGTATCCAAGGTTCCGTGGGACCATTCAACCGCTCTGATATTAAGCTGATCTGGGTTGGCAGCAGAGGAATCGTGGGTTCTGGCATAGGAAGAGATGATATTTCGGAGATCAACATCTACTGTGATTTTTGAGCCGTCCACCTTGAGGATTTTAAACACTTTTGGTCCAGCAATAACTGCTCGCTGGCCATCTGGGGACCGATCGAGACATGCGATAGGCTGTTTAGCTTCATAGATTGTGTTCTGCGATGCGCTTGGTCGTAGTTGCGGCGAATCTAGATTCGTAGTATCAATGCTTTCGCCCGTAGTTGCTGTAGGCTGCCCAAGCAGCTTTCTCATAATCTTGCCCTTGGTATTCATCTTGGCAGATTGATATCCATCATTCAAGGAGGCATTTTGATTGTGCGAATGTACATGGTATGATTGATACAGATGATGCTGCATCGTTCACATCCCTCGGAGCTCCCCATTTCGCGAAACGGATTTGGCCATCTGCCGGTTCTCACCGCTATTGCGCTACTGGACTTCCCATTTTGGTCTCTCCAACCACAATCCGCTTGCAGCGTCATTGTTTGACCCCTTTAGTAGCACTGTACAGCAAAAAATTCAAAAAAGGTCTTAAATAATACTAATAAGCTGCAAACGACCCTCTTTCGTTCACAAGATGACTCTTTGGAACTTGAAGCAGATTCTGGGTTGGGACTGAGTTGTATGTTCATCTTTTATTTTCAACTCTTTTTTGATCTCTTGGACCCATCTATATTCCCCAACTGCATTTATCGTATACCGAAAGAAATGGCAGCCCCAATAGTAGTCGGTCAGCTACCATCATCTTGTTCGCTGGCCACATTTCTCTGTTCAATTCTGTCGCATAATACTAAGGAGTTTACAAGCTAATCATCTACCTTCCTGTCTTAACTCAGAGGAATTAGCTCCTTCAATAAACGTTTTTAAATGTTCAATATTATATAATACTCATAATGAGATGGGGAGGTGATGGAGATCGTTGTAGTCCCTTCCCGCCTCTGCTGTTAGGTATACAATTACCCGCCTTCTCCCCTTACTTCTCTCCTTTCTGCCTTTCCTACTATCTCTACCTTTCTTACCCTTCGTAGATCCTTATCTTTCATAATGTCTCTATCCTCTCTTCCTATAGCCCGTAAACTAGTAGGACACAATCTATAATGTATAAACCAGAATGCTATCATTCCTGCATAGACGTAACTCTAGGTACTTATGTAAGACCATGAAACAGTAAAGTACGATATTTCTTTACTTATTAGATGATAACTGACCTAATATATGAGCAATGCGTAACCTAAGATCCAACTATCTCCATATTGAATTAAATACCACTCTTAGCTTTTCTATGATTTATGGCACGTACGCCGCTGAGAAGGGGAGATGGGATAGGCAAGAAGAAAACCTGGTAATAAGGTAGTAAGGTCACAAAATCATATTTGAAAATGGTAAAACCAAGGTGCTATCACCGGATTCATACGTCACTGTCGAGTTTTGAATCTTACTTCTCACCAAGGATTGTAGAATCTGCTGTTGGGTGGCGTGCTGGGGGTCGTCTGACCTGATTGACATCAATAAGAGGATTTTCATTACATTTTCTTGAAGTAATCTCTTCATTTCTCACGTTGCTGACACTTCTAAGAAAGAGAGACTTCTCCAAAGCAGTGTAAAGGTAAGTGGTCCTTAAACAGGTATAGTAGCCACTTCCTTGGTCGGGTGTCCTGCTTCTCACCAACTGTTGGTTTCAAGATCAAACCATAATCATGGGCATGCAAGCGCAAAGCTATAGTATGTAAACTGGGAGAATAATCAAGTCGGAGTATATAGAAAAATTTCTTCATTAATAAGAAGGGATAGTTCATGTTAAAACAGAAGAATATAATCCCTTTCCGCTCTCGAAGTTACGTAAAAATACACGTTTACGCCATGTTCTCTGTCAGCATTGGTGGTTCAGTAGATCTACTAGGATATCTGTCTTACTTATGGAAATGCTGCCAGAGATAGAAATTTACTAAGCTTCCATAAAATATATCTACAAAATATAGGAGATTTTACAAATACTATCAAAGGAATAGAATATAAATAGGATACCGCCCCCAACACGGCCTCGCATTTCATATGACTTTACGAAATTCTATACGGCCCCCTTTGATTCTCCTTGGGGAACTAATTCTTCATATCTTATCTTCTTGATTGGAGTAGTTAACTTAAAGGATATTCTGTGCCGCCCATCCTCTAACCGTCCACACCGACGGCTTCCTTTGGGAGCAATGAGAATCTGGGAAAATATGCCCAGGCTATCAAAGGAAATCCTCGTCAATCCATTTTCTAAGCGCCAGAAGGGACATGGTTACAACATCTCCAACAAACTTGTTGGAGATACTGTGATAATATTTTCAGCATACTTGGAACCAGATTAAAAGCCAATCTAGTCTGGAAGGGTCGGTCAAAGTCGGATGATCGGAGGCGCCGAGTTCACGTCCGAGCGTCGGTTGTAACCCAAGTTTAAAAAGATGCCACGATATGATTTCCAGCTGCTCGCCTTGTTATGCTATCGATCATTTACAAGGCTGCTAGCAGGGGAGCGATATCTAATCCAGTGATTGAAAGCCTCCCGAGCTATGCTCATAGGAAATCAGCCACACAGATCAACGACCGCTACCGAGTCGGGAGCTTTTCTCTACTTCCAGTACGATGCGTACCCAAACGATGCGCCTCGTCCATACCAAAAATTGTAGGGTTGTTTAAATAGGAATGTTATCGCCTTATACTGGCCTTAGAGAGGTGAGACCATAAGAATGAAGTATGTCAAAGAATAAGATTGAAAACAATCAAGATTTCTAACAGGTTAACGCATGGAGCACGCCTTTTAGAACAGGGCTGACGGGTCCGGGTATACTTGCATGCTGTGCCATGCTTACAACCATCCTACGTTCCCGCCCAACGTACGCTTCACAGTTAAGAGCCGACGCCGACTCCGAACAATGTTGATCATATTACAAGGATTTAAGTTAGAAAAGCGTGTTCTTGACCCAGAGACTTGGGACCAAACATGTCCCAAAAGAGCATGTGCCGCGGGATCAATATGAATGCCTTGCTGTGCCGTCCGGGTGTTTAGACAAGCATCCTGAAATCGATTCATTCGTTGGAGTCTTTTTACGAGCCCAAAATGCCGAGCCGAGGGGTGATTGAAAATTGGAGAATCTATTTTGCAAGGGGGAAAGACCTAAATCTCTTTCTGCATCTACTTATCACATATCATTTCGGGATGGGCTTAAGATAAAGTTCGGCAGTTCGGCATTAGTAAAAGCGGAATTTCTCTATAGCTTCCATTATTCAACCAGCTTCTTCTATATTAGATGACTCGCACGAGTAAACAGTCATTATTCCCTGGTCATTTAAATTCATGCCCTGTCTCTCCTTATACTCCGTGACCCCGCAGTTATTGTTCAGTGATGTGTGCTTTGGCACTTCTGACATTCAGCCCCTTGTTTCCTAGAGGTCCTGTGGAAAGACCCTGGTCAGCACTCCTGACACGCTACCCGAAGAGAGCATGGGAGAATTTCAGATGTTTCAATAAGCGCCCGGGAAGATGATCTTCCAAGAGACGGAATTTTCTTCCCAGCGATGAGCAATTTCGCTTTTGCATTTTACACCGGGAGTTTCTAGAGGTTCTTTGCATTCACACTTGATGGTGAAAGCTCTGGTTATATGAATATAAATGCTGGACTAGGCTTGGAAGACCAGATAGAGCCTGCTTCTGATTTAATTTCCTTTATATGCTAGAAACAGTCATGTCTCGTAAAACTAGGCATAATAATGATACAATAAAAAAAAATGCATGGTTGCTCCTTGAAGATTGCCAATAACACCCATTCATCTGATAAAGACTTGGTCGTTACAATCCGCTTCTTCCACAACGATCTATATCGAATATACCATAAAGGAACGTCCAATTACTCATATCCAGCCACAGTAATCCATAAATGAGTGCTTTATGATCCAGAATCCCAGCCATTTTGTTGTTGTTGTTGACGATGATGATGATGCTGTTCAAATATCATCTGTTGATCAAGTTGTAAGGAAACACTGGTATCGCTGGGGGCTCTACTCCTCCGGTTTTCTATAATGGAATTAGAGAGTATAGGCATCAAACTGCCATCATCATGTCCATCTAAGTTGTGTTCTTCGCTGTCTAGGCCATCTGACCACGATTGCTGGTCAGACATAATCTCAGAAGATATCTGGTAATCATCTCTTGGCTCTAGGACGAATACCGTGTTGAATTGTGAGTTAAGCAGTTGCATTTCATTAGCTTTTCTCTGTACAGCCTCTGTGGACCAATTCTCTGTCGAGCCATATTTCGACATATTATTCGCGATCGTTTTCCATTTCTTCTTTTCATATTCTTCATGTGACAGTGCGAGGGCCTTTTGCTGCATTAACATTAGCATTAGCATAGCTTCATAAATTATTTAGAAGTAGTGCGGGACTGAACTACCTCCGCATCTGTCCATACCCTTAATCTTTCCTTCAGCCTCTTCTTTCTCATTTGTAATGCAGGAACCTTCAAATTCTTTCCAGTAGCTTTGTTAAATTTTGTAGCAACCTCTTTCCACGGAAGTTTGTCATCATCTGTAAGCCGAAGCAGCAGATGCTCCTCGGTGTTGATATCTTTAGACTGGGCGTAGCTCTCATAGGGATCATTGGGAGCTTCCTTTCTCTTCTTTCCGCGTGGTGGTGGGAAGTCTGCCTGTTCTGGAGATCCATTTCGAGGGGCTAAATGTTGATGGGGGGTTGATAGCGTCGACTGTAACGAGTTTTGCCGATATGGACGACCCTCTTGCTTCGTTGCTGGCCTAAGACTAAGGGGGCTCGGGGCTACAAGTATTGGAGTATGATTGCCGGTTCTGTAGTTGAGAGTAGCTTGGGCTGGCGTCTGTTGACGAGAGTGATGATTATCATTACTGAGGCCCGCGCCGGAAGACATGTTTGGGCTTGGATGTAAACGCGGCGACGAAATTGAGGTCCTGTTCGACTGAGGTGTCGCTGAGACACCGTAATCTCCAAAGTAAGGAGATGGGCAAATATTTGGTGAAGCTGGAAATGAACTATCGGCAGCTGAGATACGAAGAATTCCATTTGGATCTTTGAGCTTCATAGGGGGGTTGTATCTTGGACTATAATCTTCTTCTCCATTGAAGAGATAGCTCGGTGAGAGAGAGGGCGGTGATAATCTATTTTCTATTTCTCTCTTCATCGCTGGAGCTGATTTCATGGCCATAGGAGACGAGGTTATAGATACTGGCGTGATTAGAGACGAGTCGTAAGTTACCGGAAGATTGAAAGAAGAGACCTGATAGTTTAAGTTAGAAATTGGAAAGATGGCAGACATTGTTCCCTGAGAACATACTGCGCTATATGGTGTTAGAACTTGAGCTTGGTTTTGGGTTCTTCCAGAACGTGATGAATACAATGGATCCCCGAGTGTTGACATTGTTGCTTAGGCGTACGATGGATAATAGTGATTTGGTAAGGTGATGAAGGATGCAGGTATATGAGAGACCACAGAGCACGAATGCGTCAGTAATCCAGTCCAAGATAGAGGTGTCATGCATTAGTTCCCGGCTAGAGATGGAGTCTCTGTGTCATGATATAGGAATCAGATATACCAAAACTCTAGTAAATTTATAAAGATATCATCCGGGAATCTGCCTCACGACCATATTATTCGCGGGGGTGCGACAGAAGAGAGCCTCGCTGTTGTCAGGGAAAGTGAGTTTGATCTGCAGTCTTGCTGGTAAAGACCTATAAGTTTATCCAAGATGCGAGGCACAGCAAGCCCGGGACCTGGCCGTGGAAGTGGCCGATTCAGGTGGCAGTGACATGAATAGAAAATTCTCAACTTTTATCATTGTTGGGCCTAGCCATAGGAGGTAGGCGCCAGGTCAGGTCTTTGGAAATTGGGAATTTTGGTTCTGGGGGCCTTGGAGAGTGTTGGGGGTCTTGCGACAGAACCGAGTCGGCACGGCACTTCTCCTGGGGCAGCGAGAAGGGGCAGCGTCCTAGTTCAGATAGCGAAATGTGTGCCCGTGCGTGATATTTCATGTGTCGCACTTGCTGTATATTGATGTAAGTATGCGCTGCAGCGCCTGTTTTGTTGGTTGAAGCCTTGGAGGGCGAGTGCCAGGGGGATTGTGAGGGCCAGTATACGAAGTAGGCGACGAACGTACATGGGTCGAGACGGACCAACGGCTATGGGCTGCCGCGACACTGTTCAGGTCGGACGACTGACATGAGGAAATGGATCACAAAGGAGACTCTCTGCATTTGTCGGGATTTTCAATCTCACTCTGGGGCGCTGGGAATGGCCGGAGGAGGGACGAGTCACCGGACACCAAGCGTGCGCGAAGCGACCGAAAGGGGGGATGGATGCGCGGGGAGGGCCAGCGCAGTGCAGTGCAGGGCAGTCGAATCCATATCCATATCCACTTCCCATTCCCATTCCCATTCTACCTCCCTTCCCTATCCATATCTGCCAGAGCAGAACAGAGTCCCGCCGTCCCATACTAGACTGTACCGTGCTGTAGAACGGAGCAGAAGATCGGTGAGGGACTTGCAGACTCCCATGTACGCAGGTGTTTCGCCAGCAGTGAGCAAGCGGGCTGGTGGTGTCAGTGGCCGTACCGTGATTGCACCACGACTCCGCCACCGACCCGACAACTTGGTTGACGGGTCGGAGCGGACAGGGCCATTGAGCCGTTGGGCGAATCACTTGCCTCTGCCATGCAGCGGGCAAGGATGTGCGACGAGGCTTCTGGTGCTGCGCAACCGCGCGCCATGGAATATTGTGACATGTATGCAGCAGCGGACTTGCGGCACGGGCGACTTCGCGAAGCTTCAGGCCTAGCCGCAACATCGATAGCAGTGCGCATTTGACGCGATAAATGAGGGTTTTCCCGATCGAGCCCCGTGCTTGCTGCCCCCCGAAGCCCATGTAAACTCGATGCGGATATCCATGCAGCAGAGAGGGAGCTGCAGCGCTTGTCCGGTGTTGGAACGTTGGGGTGAGGGGCCGATGGTACCGTGTGATTGTTTGATTGACGACCTGCCAGCACGACAGCCGACGACGCACACCCCTGAGGGGCCTGAGGGGATGCTTGGCCGCTTCTCCCCTCTCCTGTCCCTCGCAGAAAAGAACATTCCGACGACTTCGGTTCGCGTTTGGCCCTGCGCCGGAGATCATGGTTTTATATTTTATATTGTAGGGAAATGAAGAGCTGCTGTCGCGCGGCGGGCGGGATCGGAGCGGACTCGTCTCGTGCGCGGAGGGTCCGACTGAATGGTGCTCAGGTAGAGTGGTCAAAGGAGTGGAAAGGGTTCCATCATCAATGACGGATATCGATGCCTGGGGGCTGAACTCCAGTTGCCGAAACGGACACAGCATAGCACACAGCACGCAGCACACAGCACAAGGTACAGGACAGGGACGGCATCGCACCACGACATGAACCGTATCCCGCCCGCGCCGCGGCGCAGCAAGGCAATATGCTCTCTTTTGTGGGGATATCGAGTGAGGAAGCGCAATTGACGCCGATCCGCTCACAACCGGCGGCAATCGAATGTTTGAAAACAATGAACATGGCTCTTTTCTCCGAACATGCTCGCTACACCAACGGCGTGAGCGATTCGCCTTTTTCAGAAGCTACCGGTGCTCAGTTGCTCAATATAACTTCCCTCGTCGTACTCGAGTGAAAGACGACAGAGCTCGTCGGGGTCCTTGGGGGGAGGGGGGGGGGGTGGTCGTGTCCCAGTCCCAGCGACCATACACTACAGCATCGTGAGGGCAGAACAGCGGGGCATATGCATTGAAGAACATGAGAGCTCGCTGCCTGTTTATTGGTATGAGCCAATAGCGGATGATAGCTATCGAACCTTCGGCATACAGCAGTTCTACCCTTTTTCCAATCAATCATAGTGTGGGGCTGCAAAAGACGCGACGGAGATAATGGCTGGCGAATCATACAACTTCTAGATTCAGCACGCCAACTAGAGACTTAGCAGGCCAATCAGTATCCTAAATGGGCTGGCCCTTGCCGACCTCCTCATGCATTGACTTAAATATATTCGGGGACCAGAGTGAATATCGTGTGGGTCCTCGATCGAGGTATGACCAGCACAGGAAGTTCGCAGCCGTCGCTCAATCTGCCACGGGAAGGCATCTCGCCACTGATGTTATCTCTCTTCAACCTTGAATAGAGCCTTGGTGACTGTCGGATGACTGAAAATTGGGTGCCTGCTGGGTGACCGCTGGGCGACCGCTTTGGTCGCCGCTTGGTGGCCGCTTAGTGACCGCGATGGTGATCAACTCAGAGTGTTGCCCATTGTGGCCCAGCTTCTAAGCCCCGCCTCAAGAATTAACATCTGATTCAAGGCAAGGCGAACGGCATTCTGTTAGTAAAAGTATCTGCAACTACAAGGTCAAAAATGCGCCCAAAACCCCGAGATATAGAGAAGCCTACAGAGGGCGACCAGTATACAGACCTCCAACGATGGAGACGCCGACACATAGGCTGCCTAGATTGATTTTCGACTTTGGATTCCAAGTTCCGTGGCTACTTAATGACCCTATGATATTATTCACGGTGTCTATTCTTGGATTAAATACCTCGCTGTAGAAAGCGGGGGGATGAGCCGACATATCCCTGGACGTGGATTGTGTTTTCTTTCTATCAGCCAGGCACAAACTAGTTCAATCTGAGACCCCAAGGTCATGACACCTTGGGCAAGGCCAATGATCAATGGTCTCCGTGTGCGACGGTAGGTGGAAGTTGTGACAGCGAACCCAGACCTAGGCTGAATCGCATATTGATGATAGGCCGGGCGCTTAACTATCTTTGATGGAGTAGCCATTGCAGATATGACTTCGACCGTTGGTTCGAAAAAATCTGTTCGCTTCCATGGTAAATTGGTAAATGATACCTAATGACAAATTAGCTCTCCTAATTGTTTCGTGATCAAGATGGGTTGGAAAATCAGCACCACACTACGCACTTTCGAAATGGGCCTGTTAGGAAACATACCTGAAGCCAAAAGAAACTCAACCAAGTACTGCTATGAAATCAGTAGTCGTACAGGCAAGATTCACTCTTGATGTGGCTTCAGTCTTGGCACATGACTGGTAACCAACAATCGCATCACGATGTTAAAATCCTTTTGGCCTCACCATGCCGAATTCTGGAATATGCCCATTTATCTATATCCGCACCCTTTCAAATTCCGATCGATATTGATCATCTGCAAGCCCAAGGCGCAACAACTTCTGCTGCTGCTCCCACCGCGTTAACCTTAGGATTGACGTAAAAATCGATCTGTCCGCGCGGCAATCTCGATAGTCCCGCGCACGCGATGCGGCGTGAGATCCGCAAGCAACAAAAGTCTACTCCAACGTCATATATGATGTTCCATACTGGTATGTTGTATTTTCGAGACGGTCGGACGAACTTTCAGTTATGAATTCCATCGAACATGAAAGATCTTGAAATTTCAGATACGACACCACACCTCCGATAGGCGCCTTGAATCCTTTGGATCTCATATCAGAGGAACTATCCAGCAGCCAAAGGCTAGAACCATTTGCTGAATAGCATATTCCTGCAGATCACTTGGTCTAATTACTGACCGTAGGCCTTTACGTTCTAAGTGACGGCCACTACTAACAGGTGGGGCATCCTTCCTACTTTTAGTATACTAAAGGAAGGATATAAAGAAACAGTTGTCAAAAGAGTAGCAGAACAGATTTCAGAAGGTAATTTTTGAGATTGCACTTGCGAATGATTAGAGAAAACGAAAGCAATTCTTAGAGTATTGAATCGAGCATCCATGCCTGAAGTCACTTGCATCGGCCGGGTAGGACTGTGAACGAGAACCCAATACCAGAAAAATTTTCGTCAAAAAGATAAGAGTCTCCCTTAATATGTGATCTGTAAAAACATTTTAGCAGCTGGAGTTATTTGACTCATGACCTAGACCACGACCGCATCAAAACAAGGCCTTCTTCGCGGCCCACGATAGATTGGTATGATCACGTCGCGATAACAAACAAATAATTAGACTGTATCAAATCAATACCACTTTACGCGTCATCGTTGTGCAGAGTTCGCTGTAGTCCAAATTTTGGCCAGATTTTGGGCGCACACGATATTTAATGCGGGGTCAAGTGTACAACCCCCTCCCCCCCCACCTCGTTCTAAGTATCAAGGGTGCAAAAGCACGACGACGAATTTGCTCACATCTTGCCAACTCATAACTAACCTACATTTCATTCGTTAATAGCAACCTTCATCGTAAAGTCTAAACAAGACCTACTAGTGGGCCCCCTGCAACAGATACTGGACGGCATGGCGTATTGGCCAATATATCTGCAGGTTTGCGCTCATTGATACGTCAGTTCCGACAAACGCTGATTTGAAAACCCGATTATGCATGTATGCATACGCTGTTGCAATGATTGATCGTGGAGGTAGATAAGGGAGGTGAAATAAAGTTAATCTCCTGTTCTCTACCGGGAAGAGATGGCTTGGAGTGTCACTAGGTGAACTGCATTCCGATCCTCTCACCATTCGCCATCTGCCAAAAGATGATTGGACGCTAGCATCCACAAACGTAGCAAGAATTTAATGGCATATACTTCTAGCAAAAAAATTGCAGGGACATGCATCCAACCACCTTCACTTCAAATGTCATTGAATTTGTTATTCGAATCCTGTATAATCCATCATCATCTGGATATTGCTCCTCCCCTCTTCATCTCGAATCCTTCTTAACTCACCCTCGATCCCAATTTTGCTCTTCTTCTCTCCGCTTTTTCCAATATTGTTAATCTCCCGAAATACAATAACTATGACGCTGTTATTACCTCATACAGGGCCCAATAAATCAATTTAATCAACCCAGCGTCGATGTTCTCTCCATCAATTTTCTTGGTTGACAAAGCCGCCATATATCCTCCATTCCATGAAAGGGTATCCCACAATTAAATATCAGACGAGAATAGTGTGTGTGAACAAACTCGTAACTAAAGAAAAAAGTAAAGGCGTTGTTGGTTACGCAAATAACGTTCAGATCAGTACATGATCCAATTAAAGACCTAGGTCAATCGACAACTCCATTAGAACGTCATTCCTTTTACTCGGCAATTCATATTATTACCACCTCGGGCTTTCGATGCTGTCATTTCGGTCTCGATATTTTTTAATCCTTCATACTCATATAAGTGAATTTGCAATGCTGTAGAGCTAACCCAGCCCATTCGCTTCTAGCCCCTGTACTGCGGCATACGAATACGGGAAATCGACAAGTCCGTCAAGCATCCAGTTGAGAGGGTCAAACACTTCGTAATTGCTCTCACTATATCCTACACTTCCACTCATCATACTACTGCTTGGTAGCCCGTGATTAGGGGTCACAGCTCCGGCTGCTGCGACAAGAAGTTGATTTTGGAGCGTGTGCGTGGGAGGCATGAGCGTGGCATCCATGTGCGTTGATGAAGCTGACGATTCGGCTGCGCTGTCAGGATTGGTAGGATTTTTTATCGCTCCTATCAGGTAGGTGTTAGAGTTATATTACAATTATCATCAGAGAGGTGAGAGGGAGGGGACGACGAACCTTCCAGATTCCCTCTTCCTTGAGCTTGAAATTCCTCTCTCCACCTCCAGGTTGAATCAAAAACCAGACTCATACTCATCCTACATCTTACTTTTAATTGTAAACTGTCATCTACCTCAGTTCTTATTTCGTGAGTATTCGCGTTTCCATTTCCTCCGAGCTGCTGCATTTGGCTACGCTGCTCAACACGGGAACCATTCCACATCTGCACCATGAGTTCAGCAAGTCTCCATGGGAGATCATTGTTGATGATACTCATGCTTCTAATTGCTTGGATTGTACGGTGAAATAATTGTCGACCTCGCTCAAAGTCAATTTCTCTGGCAAAGAATGAGCTCAACAGTTTGAGGAGGGTAAAACATGAAGCGATGATCATTTGTAGAATATAATTTGTAGCGAAACGGAGGATGCCACTGGTCAGATTCTTTTCTGAGGGTGTCTCGAGTTCGAATACAAGGTCGAGGAATGCAGTTGTGGCTCTCCACAAGCCCATCAGGTCATCCATATAACCTAGAGTTGTACTAGAATCAAAGAAAGCTGATAGACGAAGATGAAGGCCTGCAGCTTTTAGATGGAGGTTGACAATCGGTGATATATCTTGTCTTGACATGATAGAGACATGAAGCTCATTGTATTCTCGTCGATATACTCGTGTCAATAATGCTCTAAGCTCATCGCCCGCAACGCCTCGGGGATCAGTGGCATTGCTGTACATTTCTTTCGACACTTTGTCGCAGAAGCGCTCAATTTGCAAACGTGCCTCAAGCTCCGAAGACAGCGTGAAAGGTCCATCTTCACCAGGTCTGATGGCAAGCGTCCAGTCATATAGAGTTGATGCTGGTTGACCATAGCCAGTACCAATACTTTGGGCCACAATATTGCAAACTGCCCAAGTTGTTACCCGGTCATGCAGTTGCTCCCTATTGAGTTCGATAGATACACGAGAGAAATCTTGAGTATGGTTAGGCCGATGAAGTCCAATTCCTGTTGCAGTCTTCATCATTACTCCACAAAGAATATGTGTAGGGTCTGTAGATGTAGTGCTAGTAGGCAAAGGCCAAGTGCAGAGTAGACATAGAGCCTTAACGACAAAATGGTTACTGGGTACCTCACCGACTGTCGTCCAGAGTAGTCTCGTCAAAGGTCCAGAGAGTGATGTCAGCAGTCCGGGATCTGCTGTATAACGACGTGCTGCAACAGCTATTATCGACCAGAATAGAAGAGGATGCTGTTGATAGTACTGATCCGGAGTTTGGCTTGGACTTAAGAATGGGAGGTATTGATGATAGTAGCACCAGAACTCATTAAAGAGGTGATTGATAGCATCCTCAGTCAGCCCGACATTCTCAAGCTCTCGTGCAATTCGTGGTAGGCTGTAAGATCCACCTTGTTTTAAATGCAATAGGGATGACACAGCTTCATCGGAGCCCATGAAGGACTGGTTATTCCTCGAATATACGCCGTTAGCAACTGGTGATTCGAGCTCCTCCTCATCTTCTACCATAAATCCTTGTGCCTGAGCTCGTTGTAAGTTTCGTCGGAGACGTTCAATTTGCTTTTCCATTTCCGCATGCTTGCTTCTTTTGCCAACACGTTTAAAGTTTGACTCAATCTTGCATTCAAGCTTTAGCCGATTGCAGCGCGAGCAGGTGGTAAATGGGTCTTGAACAACATCGCAGCGTAACTATACATTTCAATTGTCAGTATGCAATTCAGACACCACTGCCTCGTGGTCTTGTTGACGAAGCGCATCCAAATTCTTTCCTTCATCTCAGAATCAAAATGACTCACCTTCTGCTGTCGACACTCATTGCAAGCTCTTTTCACACCGGGCTGTCTCCTTCTCTCTCCCTCTTCTTCGTTCTCTTCTCCTCCTGTACCAGGACTGCTTTCAAATTCGGCGCCGCTTCTCTTCCTCTTGTAGCTCCCCCCAGTTCCAGGTCGGACGCTTGTTGTTGGGCTCACGGCCCCACCACTTACAACCCCTTGGCCCCCTTCCATGCGGGTAAGAGGATGCTGCTACGGAGGTTGATTTCCTTGCCGAAACCTGGATCAGGTCGGCAATTGCTTTGTTTTGCGCTGGAGGCTGTCCGGTGTCGCTCCGTCTGATATTGAGGATCCGATATCGCGAAGGTGGCGGGGCAAATTGATGGAGGAGAAGTTCTGCGCGGATAAAGTTTGCGTGATACCGTGCACGGGCTTCTTGGGAGCCGTCTGGGGGTGGGCGAGATTGACCTCGGACAACATGGTAGTCGCGTTTACAGTTGCCATAACATGACATAACATAACATAACATAACGAGACGAGACATCAAAATACACCACCAGGGACATCAAACGAACTTGTAATAGGCACATATCCCACGAGCTCAAGACAGCGAGATTGAATTAGCCAGAAGAGTCGCTATACTTTTATTCAGCTTAGAGAGCAGCTGCATAGGAATAGCATGTCTTCTGATAAACGCGAGTTGATCAAGGGTCCACTACGTACCGCAAGGCCAAAACCCTGGAGTCAGTCCTATACTCAAGACATAGTTTCAAAAGATGAGGTGTCGGTGAGGACGGGGAAAAAGAAGGAGGTTCCAGGTAAGCTGGTTTTGTGAGCTGGCATCTGCATATTTTCCTTACACACTCGCAAAGTTGTTGAATTTCACTCAGCTCAAGTGCCACAACCTTTTCTGGACCCATCAATACTACAGCGCCGTGTACAAGCCGATAAGAAATGGGAAGCGGAGCAAGAGAAAAGAAGAAAAGAATTAGAGTGACTGCCACAGAACAACAACTGAACCAATTTGAGGTGTTTAATATCACGTGATGTACGTCATCGAACTTGATCCGCTATGGGTCCTTCCTGGTTTCAAAGTTGGATTGAAAAAATACTTATCAGACACAGGAGAAGATCATTTGGATAATATACTAGGATTGTATTTCTAGTTGTCATCTTAAAGAACTCAACAAACCATCGGGGTGTGGCCTTGGGGGAATGAGGAATAATATTGTTCAACATAAAAAGTAGTGCCCAAAACTAGCACGTGCAGCGACAGCAAAAACACCTTGGGTATTTCTAATACTTATTCATTTGCCCTCCTAATTTTCTCGGCTCCTGTTTAGGGACAATTTTTCTACTGAGATACATTTGTGTGGTAGATTTGTACAGGTGCCAATTTCGACCACGGTTTTTTATGTCGAAGCGGTACTTTAATCCTCTACGCGCGATGCTTGACCCCAATTGCTCCACTAGCGATAGACTCTGTCTGAAGGAATAGCTGGAATGGCCGTGGGCGATTAAAACGTGGACCGAAGAGAGCTTTGGGTTACAAACGTGCCCCGGAAAACGGCATCTGTGGTTGGCACTGAACTCTGGTGACTACGGTAGTAGCTGATTATGATTGAACACATGTGAAGGTGCACGGTTAGTTGCAGGGTGTAACTGTACGATAGCACGGTCCAGAAGCATCTATTTATAAATTGGTTCTGTTGAGTGTCTTGCTTGAAACGAAGGTCTGTCGTCAGAGTATCGCCGGATAAACATATTTATATCGCTTGAATAACAACAATGAGAATGATCTGGTTTTAATAAAGAGAGTGGCGTAAATTCTCGTTGATCGTCTTACAACCATGTCACGGGACTGGGAACTTGAAAATGCGACAGTTTAGTTTATGCAAGGATCTCTCCAACAACAAAGGTCAACATACGAGAGATCTCCCCGAACCGACCTTGTACAACGCATTCACAAAATGATAAGATCACCCACACTTCGATCAACACGAGAAAACGTCCAATCATAACCCTATGTCAAAAATGCTGTACCTTATTCACCACGCCACCCCGCAGAACCAAGTTTCTTTTGCCATAACCAGCCTCACCCGAAGCCGAATTTATGGAAGTAGCTCTTTCGGCCCTGATTATTGACAGCGGTCCGCTTTGGGAGAGAATAATCCACACCTACTGTATTGTGCCATGTCTTTCTATTCCAAGTTGAGCAATCTTTCCGGCCCACAGGTCCTTGCTTGAATCTATTGTAAAGAGGGGCCGGCATCTTCCAATAAAACGGAGCGAACCCATTTTTCGGAACCCCGTTTGGCCAATATGATCAGCAGTTTTCAAGCCCCCTATGGATATTAGTGGGCATGGTTTGTGCGAAGGTTAATATCACTCCTTCTTATTTTGTAAGGTTTTCTTTACTTAAGCTGGTGGTTGCCCAGCAAGATATATCTAGCTCCGCCCACTCAGCCTGATACCAAGTTTATCTTTTCACTCGTCCCCGAATGTCTGCTCCGCCCTCTCTCTTTCAGAAAAATTTTCATCACATACCATAACCACCATGAGGATTCTCAAAGCTTTCGCCATTCTAGCAGCATCTCTGTCGGCTGCGGAGAGCAAACCTTTGTGGGTAGTGCCAAGTTTCTAAGTGTCATTCTGTCCCAACTAATTTTACTAGTCAAAGGCGACAGCTCGCCTTCGATTATAACGATAGCAAAGTTCGAGGTGTGAATCTCGGTGGGTGGTTTGTTCTGGAACCATGGATTACACCGTCAATATTTGAACCTTGGGCAAACGGCGGCGGGGTTGTTGATGAATATACCTTCACACAGACATTAGGGGCAACTGAGGCTCAAAACCGGTTGGATGTACATTGGGCAACCTGGATCACACAAGCAGATTTCAATGAGATTGCATCAGTGGGATTGAATCATGTCAGAATTCCTCTAGGTTATTGGGCTGTCAACCCATTGCCGGGCGATCCCTATGTGCAAGGACAACTCTCTTACTTAGACCAAGCCATTGGATGGGCCAGAACAGCCGGCCTCAAGGTCATGCTGGATTTACATGGAGGTGAGACCCATCCTCTTCCCACAGCTTTGTTTATTCTAATAATGTTATAGCGCCTGGGTCTCAGAATGGATTCGACAACAGCGGCCGCTATGGGGGAATAGCCTGGCAGACTGGCGACAACGTTAAGCAGACGTTGACAGCTATCCAAAATCTAGCAGACCGCTATAAGGGTGACACGGATGTCGTGACTGCGATTGAGCTTGTTAACGAACCTGCAAACTGGGGCAACGACATGAACCAAGTGAAACAGTTCTACTATGATGGTTGGGGAAATGTGCGAAACGACAATGGATATACAGCAGTCGTGATCCATGATGCATTCCTCGATATCCAGACGTACTGGAATGGATTTATGAACTCCGCTAGTGGTGTCAACGATGTTATTCTCGATACCCATATTTACCAAATATTCTCTGATGCCGAGGTTGCTATGAAGCCTTGTGCTCATGTGCAGACAGCTTGTGCAGCTGGTCCTCGTGTAGCTGGAACGGACAAATGGCTCATAGTAGGAGAATGGACTGGAGCCCAAACGGATTGTGCGAAATGGTTGAACGGACTTGGCAAAGGTGCTCGATACGATCAAACTCTGGCAGGAAGCATTGGTTACTATGGCGACTGTCAGACCAAATATCAGGGTACTGTTGATGGCTTACTGGACGTTGATAAGGTCAATCTAGCTTATTACGTTGAGGCACAACTCGACGCTTACGAACAGCATTCTGGCTGGATCTTCTGGTCTTGGAAGACCGAGAGTGCTCCTGAGTGGCACTTCCAGAATCTAACAAAGGCTGGTCTTATTCCGCAGCCGCTGACATCCCGAAAATATCCTCCTCAGTGCCAAACCACGACTTGTCTAATCCCAGGCAACTGATTGAGATATTGGTGGTTCAGGAAAGTCTTGCAGTTCTAAATATCCGTATCTGTACATTGGATTATGATTTACACAGGGATAAAAGCACGAAGTGATACCCGTCATTGGATCGGGGAGATATATGAATGAAGGTTTATTTCTAGATTTAGAAACAGTTGCTTAAAGGCAAAGAACATTTGGATTGTATTAGATAGGGTTTTTTCTAATGAAGAGTGGAAAATGGTCGAATTAATTGACTAGTTCCAATGCTTTCATATATATTTTGTTTCTTCCTAAATTTACGGTCCCTGCTTCCTTTGAATGTAAACTTGCCTGTTTCCTTCGCTTTTGTAATTTTTCTCACGCTTCAGCCCTTAACTTCACTTGCCATTTAAATGGCCAGGTTGACACAAGACGTTGAATATCATGAATTCACACATCCATTTCGCCCCGCATGCCTGGCCGTAAGCAGGGAGAAAACCTCCCAAGCAGCTGAATCGTATTTTAAAACTTTCATAATCCATGGCTGGCCGTGTCTCGGACAAACGTAAGAGTATAAAACATGCCAGCCAATATTGTGGGGTAGACGCCGGACTTCAGTATGTTGATCACGAATAATGAGAACCTTATTTGTTTTCATCAGGAGAAGGAAGGCAAGGGGCTTTAAGTACTAAATGAGAAGTATAACTTCGTAACTACCGCATTCACAGCCGCAAGGCCAAGTCAAGAACTGAGGTCGGCACGTCCCGGTAGGATCTTGATTACCAAGTCCGAATTGTCCTTACTTGGGTTGTAGTCACGGGGGTTTTCTTTTTTCAATACTTCCCGTGTTTTCGCCGAACTCTTGCCTTCCGGACGTTCATCGCATATTCCAAAAAGGGATCGACTAGCGCTTGTGGCCATCTTCTCAAAATCTCGGGGAGGAGATCCCTACAAGGCAGACAAACCCGGCATTTACATACTTACCCCGCAACCCGCCATGACTTTACGGATGTGGTTTTCGGGACCACAAATCCACAACGTGATGATTGATCAGGGGGCTGATGGGATAAGATCGGTTATAGATTGCTAGGAGGAGCCATTATAATTGTTCAAGGTTCTTCGGGCCTATCTTTCTTCCTCCTAGGAGTTAATAATACAACCGAGGTATTGGTAAGTAAAACTTCAGTCATAAATTTGAGCACTTTTGTCTCATTTATTCATGCCCTTGGCCTATTGTCCGCTATACACTCTCAACTGCCTGGATTTTTGTTGCTGCACACCAGCGCGCTCTTGAAGTAATCACAGACCACAAGTACGCCTCACAACTCATTCTGGAACATAGCCTTTCCCAATCTGTCAAAAACAATTTCCTCAAGATGTCTACCACACATCCGCTCTTGATCTCCAATAAGCCTCACACAACATCCAACAGTTTTCCTGTCCACTCCCCAAGTACAGGTGCTCTACTTTACCGCTTCTCTTCCGCATCGATCTCGGATACAGACCTTGCAATTAACGCTGCCCAGGCCGCATACCCAGCTTGGAAAGTACTTCCTCCAGCCAAGAAACGGGATATCTTCCTCAGAGCCGCCAATATTATTGACTCTCGCACTGAACAACTCGTAAAATATGCGGTTGAAGAAACCGGTTGCTCTACGGGGTGGGCGGCATTCAACCTAAATCTCACATCTGATATTTTGCGGGATGTAGCCGGTCGAATATCCAGTATATCGGGGTCTATTCCACAGACATCACAAGAGGGCGTGAGTGCGTTGGTCTACAAAGAACCTTACGGAGTGGTCCTCGCCATAGCACCTTGGAACGCTCCATATATTCTTGGAGTTCGGTCAATTGCATATCCTCTTGCAGCAGGCAATACTGCAATCTTGAAGGCTTCAGAGTCATCACCAATGTGTTCGACTGGAATTGTATCCGCTCTTCATGAAGCAGGTTTGCCTCCCGGAGTCCTCAATCTCATTGCCCATCAACCTTCTGATGCCGCAGCCGTAACTAAGCATCTGATCGAGAGTCCAATTGTCAAGAAAATCAACTTCACAGGCTCCACCGCTGTGGGGAAAATCATTGCAGAGCAAGCAGGAAGAAATCTCAAGCCTGTTCTTCTAGAATTAGGAGGCAAGGCTCCTGCTATTGTATGGGAAGATGCAGACCTCGAACAAGCCGCGCAAGAATGTGCCGTAGGAAGTTTCCTTCACGGCGGACAGATCTGCATGTCAACTGAGCGAATTATTGTTCACGAGAAGGTGGCTACCGAATTCGAAGAACACTTCAAGAAAGCTGTTGCGGGCTTTTCTCCAGATGCAGCACCACATGTTCTTATATCTTCTGCGGGGGTTGCCAAGAATCAACGGCTTGTGAGAGACGCTGTTGATAAAGGCGCTATCATATTACACGGCAAAGCAACAGACGAAGACGGAACTAAAATGGGGCCTATTGTGGTGAAAGGAACTAAAAAGAATATGGATCTCTACTACACCGAAAGTTTTGGCCCAACAGTTAGTTTGATGACGGTTAAGAGCGAGGAGGAAGCTTTAGAGATAGCAAACGACACCGAGTATGGCCTCTCAGCGGCGGTATTTACGAGGAGCTTACAGACAGGTTTGAGGATGGCTAAGGGGATTGAGAGTGGCGCTGTACATATCAACGGAATGACAGTACATGACGAAGCGGCTTTGCCGCATGGCGGTAAGTGCTTTCTAACCTTGACGGCGTATGTAACATATGGACTGCTAACCATTTATACCTAGGTATGAAAGCTAGCGGGTATGGCAGATTCGGAGCAATAGGGTTGGATGAATGGGTTCATACCAAGACAATCACCTTCAAAGATTGAATTTTTTTTATCTTTAGTTCAGCTTGCTCAAATTATAAAACTGCTCTTCCACTTATTTTGTAATGCTACGTTTCTTGTTCCGAAAATAAGCCAACATCATTAAAATGAGATTAAATTTTAGTAGCCAATATGTGTTTATATTCATATTGCTCCGACAACACTATTTGAATAGTCATGACGCGTCACTTCGAGACCACCTGTCACGGCGAAACAAGATGATGATGTCAAATATGGTACCTTGTTTTATACACCGACCTCATCCAAACGCCTCAGAAATGCCCAAACCTGTATATACTATTCTCTCACCCTGGTAATATTATATGATGCAACATTATACATCGTCATCATCCAAAACACCTTCCTCCTCTTCGTCATAAGCCTCTGACTCGCCCAATTCTGATGTTTCGGACGATGAGTCGCTCTCTTTTGAGCCCTTTGAATCTTGAACCTTTTTGTCTTCGACTGGACGAGGCTCAACCTTTGCCATTTTGCTGGGATTATCTGAGAACCCCACGGTTTTTGATGAAGCAGTTGATTTTTTAACTTCTTCTATCACGTCACCACTCCAAGGCTTGCACTCTTTAACCTCCTCCCCGCAGCGTAGACACGTCCAACCCTCTCCTTCTTCGGCTTCGAGTCGCCCGGCTAGACAAACAAAGCAATATATGCATCCGCAAGGTATTGTTTCATATGGATTAGTGATATCGGTCTGAGCAGATCCAATGACTCCAGAAGCACCTGCTGCTGCGAGCATGTCAGCCTCGGTGGTGGTTGAGTTTTGATCCTGGTAGCAAATGGCGCATGTCCGCTCCGGCAAGAAGGCGAACTCTCCTTGTTTTACATATTCTTCATCTTCAGTACCACTTTGCATCATGGATTTCGTCTTCCGCCATGTCCTTGCAAGCCATCTTCTCCATCTGCTTATGCCAACCAACGGTAGCACAAAGAGGAGGAATTCTGTAAAGGCGTGCCAGACTAATTGCCGATTTAAGTATTCGAACGACACTTCCCGACTAACTTGACTAGTTTGAGGTGCCAACCGCAGCCTCAGTACCCTATCAAGAAGTGTTCGATATCTTCCATTCACGAGGAATACCAGGAAGGACGCAAACGCTGCCGTCGAGTGCAGGGTCGAAAAGATTTCTGACAATCGTGATATTCTGCGTAACAAAGGGGTGGGTTGGTCGTATCCATTATCATTATCGACGAGCCAGTCTTCCCATCTCGTCCAGGCATATTTCCCGCCGACGGTATATAGGCCATACAGTGCCTTCTGCAACCTGGAAGGCGAAGCTAGGACTGAGCTATTCTTCCTCGCATCTGTAAACTTCAGGTTTTGTAATGCAGCACCATAGGTTGCATCATGATCCCAAACTGTAAGCTTGAAAAGAATTGCTCTCAAAGCAAGCATGATTTCCGCAAACCAGTCATCTTGTAAATGTGACCCAAAATATTTAAGGCCCTCCCCAACCTGACCTTTTAGCAGCTCGAGAAGCTCTTCATCCAGAAGCTCTGCGTCAACCTGCCCAACCCTGAACGCAGGCCGCGTGCCTTCTCTTCCATTTATGGCATTCCATGTGGTTATTCCAGCTTCCCCAAGCCGTCCGAGAGGGTAGGGTAATCGGCTCAGTTGTGCGGAGGCGCGAGACGCCTCCTGTTGAGCTGCGATGCGGGATTGTGCTTCGAGTTCACGAGCTTGCCGCCGCGCCGCAAGTCGCTGCTGTGCAAGGGCGAAATCGTTGGACGTCATCGAGGGAACATTTGATATCTTTGGTGTAAAAACTTCCACATATCGCATGTTTCTTTCGGGTGGTGTTGAACAGCTGACGGGCCGAGGTTACGCTAGTCCGGGTGGCGCTAAAATACACTATCTAGCGCGGCTACCTACTACTTAGCCTGACCAGGGCAATATCCTAGACTTCCACGACCTTTTGTTTCAATTACTTACTCGAATAGGATAATGCCGAGGCAGATGTTACCTTTGAGTGACCTGTTACTAGAGGAATCATTCTTGCCCTCACATTCAGGGTTTAATGCCCCCTTTCTTTTTTTTTTTGGTTGTTGTGGCTCAAGTGCAGTAGTAAGAATCATTGTCCTCTTTCCAATCGCTCAAGGGATTGCCAAAACAAGCTTTCCCCGTACCCGTGCATCTGCCATCGCTTTAACGGCCTTTCTCCACGCTTCCCTCTCGTCAAAGACACCTTCAATAATTTCTTGAACCTCAACGTGCAATTCCCCCCTCTCTCCCAACCCTACAACTTTCTCTAAGTACTCACCCTTTTCAAAGAAAGAGATACATGCATATCGAGGTCCCCAGATGCAGCCTTTGAGATAACGGATTACTTGAGCAGGGTTACTGAAGTATGTTATTGGACCACCAAGTATTTTAACATCTGTCTTATCGCCGACTATTGTGACATACGCTCCGTTAGGCTGGAGAATTTCATACTGTCCTGATTAGTGGAAGCGGTGAGGCAAATCGGGAAGGGTTGGTACATAAAATGGAATAAGTTCAGTCCCACCAACGCAGTCCACAAGTAGATCAAATTTCTGGGACAATGACTGAGCCGTGAGAGTTTGGAGAACATCTTGGGACGTATAGTCAATTACTGAGTCAGCACCGAGTTTCAGAACGTATTGAGCATTTTTAGAGGAACAGATCGCAGTTACATGGCAATCGTATGCCACTTTGGCCACTAGAATATGGTTAGGGTAAATCTAAAATCAACGAGCCTGGGCTTTTAGAATTCTAGACTACATCGACCAGTAGAAATGTCCACGACTGAAAAGGAAGTTTCTTGCAGGGGGGAAGGGGGTTCAGAATGAAACTTACATTGAACAAGCCACGATCCTGTGCCGCCAGATGCTCCTCGAATAATCACTCTTCTTTGGAAGGATGGTGAAGTTGGAAGCCAATCAAGACAAGCATAAGCTGTGAGAGCTACTAGAGGAATTGAAGCGGCTTGCTCATGAGTAAAGCAACCAGGCTTCTTGGCAATGGGATCAGATGATGGGTTGACGTTGATATATTCGCTAAATGTTCCTTGACCAAACTACAGAATTTAGATATCATCGAAGCCAGAAGAGTGAGAGAACATACAATATGGAACAGCAAGCCAAAAACCTCATCTCCCTCTGCGTAGTCTTTTACATCAGCTCCAACGGCGACAACCGTTCCCGAGTAATCTTTGCCCATTCCTTTATCCCCCGCAACGACAGCCACTAAACCTGAACGCCATAATTGAATGTCACATGGATTGACTGATGCCGCCCTGACTTTGACTAGGATTTCATTTGCTGGAAGGGGAGGGACATTCTTTTCTATGATCTCCAGGTTCCCACCCAAACCGCTGAAACGCAAGGCCTTATTAGATGTTGGATAGACCATGATGCTTGAAACGTGACGATGAAGAAGTTTTGAAACCGTAATGATACTTTACCTATCTTCGGCGTAGAGAAATAAGTAGAAGAGGTTGCGCCGCATTTCATCGAATAGATACGTCCTACTATAGTCTAATATCTGAGTCAAACAAAAGCAGGTTTACAACCTGGATTCCGCGCTGTGCCCCTCCCGCCCCGCCGCTTGCTCCCCCTCCACATCCCGCTGCCAAGCATTTCTTTTGTGGGGCTGAAGGGATGCGACAGCCTCGCAAGTTATATTCTTTTTGATTTTGACTTTCTTACGATCAGTCACACCACCAGAATATACTCAACCCGACGTTTGAGTGAACTAGATATGGCATTTTCAATCGAAGTGCCCGGCGAGGCAGCTCCTCTTACCCCGCAACAAGTCTATCTCGCTCTGCAATCTGCCAGCTCCTCACAACAACTAAGCATCCAGACTGGTACACAACAGCTCCAGACCTGGGAGACACATCGAGGTTACTACTCTTTACTACAGGTAAGATTTGCCTCAAGATTTCCCTCCGTCCTAAAAGTAAGCATAAGCTAATGTACTACACTCAGGCTGTCTACCTTGATAAATCTCTCCCTTCTGAAATTCGATACCTGGCGATAATTCAACTAAAAAATGGCATCGACAAATACTGGCGGAAAACGTCCTTCAATGCTATCTCCCCGGAAGAAAAGGCCGAAATACGACTACATTTGCTCGAAGGAGGCATTGGAGAGGCTGAAACAAATCTTGCATTGCAGAATGCACTGGTTATATCCAAAGTAGTCCGCATAGACTACCCTCTAGAATGGCCAGATGTTCTCACGAATGTTATAAAAGCCTTACGAATAGCCAAAGATTCAAATCAGCTACACTTGAGGAGGGGTATGCTAATTCTACTTCAAGTGGTAAAGGAGCTATCCACGGCCAGGCTGAGAACCTCTCAAACTCGTTTGCAATCAATCACACCTGAGATCGTATTCTTACTGAGTGAAATATACAATGAGAAGGTTGCTCTGTGGGTAGGATTCTTGAATGGCACTGGTGAAGATGAAGGTGGAGCTATGGACGCTATGGAAAACAGTTTATTTGCAATTAAGATTCTACGGCGCCTGGTGGTTGCAGGATATGAGTATCCTAACCATTCAAAAGACGTCCAACAATTGTGGGAGCATTCCCAGCACCAATTTGGTCAATTTCTTGAAATGATATCACATGATCCACCAGTTTTGGTCTCTCCCGCAAAGGACTTGGTAGAGAAGCACCTGCTCCAATTCTCAAAACTGCACGCCCAGATGTCTAACGTTCACCCCGCTTCTTTTGCCTTACTGCCCAGCTCTTTAGATCTCGCACGAGCTTACTGGGGTCTTGTTGCAAAGTTTGGAGAGTCGTACGGCTCTGAGACGCAGGATTTCAGCGCGAAGGCGTTGAGAAACGACAATTCGGACAAGGACGAGCGGCCTGTTATGGAGAAGCTTTGCCTTAAGGGTTTAAATCTATTGCGTGCTTGTCTGAAGATGGTTTTCAGTCCAGCTCAATCCTTCAAATATAGAACTCCCGAGATCAAAGCTGAGCAGCAAGAGGCTGTGGAGTTAATGAAAACCCAGCTTCTTACCGACGCGTTGATTAGCCAGATGGCCAGCATCATTGTAACAAAGTTCTTCATTTTTCGACAAGTTGACCTTCAGTCTTGGGAAGAAGATGAGGATGAATGGGAGATTAGAGAAGATGGCAGTGGAGATACATGGGAATTTGAGGTCCGACCATGTTCAGAAAAGCTGTTCATGGACCTTGTCCTTAACTTCAAGCATCTCTTAGTACAACCTTTACTATCTTTCTTCCAATCTGTTGCGGGGCAAGGGGAGAGTACGGTAGTCACCAAAGACGCCGTTTATACCGCAATGGGACTTTCAGCACCAGTAATCTTCCAAAGTTTTGACTTTGATACGTTTTTGACATCGACTCTCGTCAATGATGTGCAGCAAACAGGATCTGGATATAAAGTCCTTCGTCGAAGAATCGCTATTTTGATTGGCCAGTGGATTACTATCAAGATCTCGGATGCGAATCGACCTCTTGTCTACCAGATTTTCCAGCATCTCCTGAAGGCTGAGGATCAGACGAACGACCACG
The DNA here is from genome assembly GCA_037952705.1 of Haplographium delicatum. NCBI lineage: Eukaryota > Fungi > Ascomycota > Leotiomycetes > Helotiales > Hyaloscyphaceae > Haplographium > Haplographium delicatum. The sequence goes on from JAPZPC010000061.1 coordinate 62,603, forward strand.
TCGTTCGTATTACAGCTGCAAGGCAGCTTAAGACCGTGTGTGACGATTTTAGTTTTAACTCAGAGAAGTTCATCCCCTATGCACCAGATATTCTTGGTAGGATCATGGCACTTATACAGGAAGTTGAAAATACCGAAACAAAAATAGCTATCCTTGACACGATCAGAGTTATCGCAGTGCGATTAGAAGGCCATATATCTCCATTCGCTGACCAGATCGTTTCAATTTTACCAGGTCTTTGGGAGGCTTCAGGCGAAGAACATCTCCTGAAGCAAAACATTCTTACTTTAATGTCCACTTTGGTAACAGCCATGAAATCGGATGCCAGAAGATATAACGCCATGATTATTCCGCTCATTCAACGAGCAGTGGAGCCAGGTTCGGAAATGCAAGTCTACCTTATGGAGGAAGCGCTTGATCTGTGGGTTACTATTCTTGCACAAAGTCCAGCTCCTGCTAGTCCAGATGTGCTGGCTTTGGCCGAGTCTGCATTCCCATTACTTGAGATTGGATCTGACAATCTCCGCAACGTTTTGAGCATTGTGGATTCCTATATTTTACTTGCACCCGAAGCCATGCTTGGAGATGCAATCAGACTGAGAATTTTATCCTACATGACTAATTTACTTGGAGTCACGAAGAGAGAGCTTGCTGGTTTAGTCACAACGATTGTGGAGAACCTAATTCGAGCAGCTGAATCACTAGGTGGCTCCAATGGTATAACCCAAATTGCAAAGGATCTTCACGAGTCTGGATTCACTGAAAAGATATTTGAGGGTCTCCGAAATGCATGGGAAGCCCATCAAACATTTGGCCCAGATCGAAAATACCCGAAACTTGACGACGTAGTTGAGACAGACTATTTCACAATTCTCTCTCGTCTGGCGTTAGCTGGTCCTTCAGTGTTCATCACAATGATATCCTCAGTGGGCAACGCAGCTGAGGTCTGGCGATGGCTTAGCACTGAATGGTTTCAGCATTTTGATAGTATGGTCAGTATAGATCGACAGAAACTCTCATGTCTCGCTCTCACACGTCTCCTTGAATCCCCCCCACCTATGACTCCTGTCATTCTTGAACGATTGCAGGACTATTTCTCTATGTGGACATCGGTTATCAGTGAAATGATCGGAGGTCGCGACGATGGTGGTGATAATCTTGTCTGGCTCTCCAGCGAAGGGAGCGATTATGAAGGCCCCGAAGATATAAGGAGGAGACTTCATACCGCTAGTGATCCGGTTCATACAATTCACACTTTCGAGTTTGTGAAAGAAAGATTGAGACAGGTTGTTGCTATTTGTGGTGGAGAAGAATCCTTTCAGAGAGATTGGGCTGTCAATGTTGATAAAGATGTTCTAGAGGGGTTTCAAAATCTAGGGAAGGAGAAAGGCGACGGGGCTTTCTGGCAGGGACAGAATTAAAATATCACAGTAAGATGGCCTAATAAATCCAAATTATACCTAGAATAAAAAGATCTATCCATCCTATTTTCTGAGAAGATGTCTGATCTTACCATCAAATTAGGAATTCACGTGGAGTTGGGTTTGTCTTTGAAGTATCTTAACAACTATAGGACATTGATGTTTGCTTTGAAACTACCTTGACCTGTCCTTACTTTGCCCCTGCAATTTTTTTCTAGCCACTTATAGGATTAACTGAGCATCACTTACTTATCTTGTTGTTTTTGCTTCTTTCATATATGATTTTCGCAATTTAAGTCAAAGTGCTTTGTCTCGACTCCAAATAATATTTTGCTTAGCAAAAGGCTTGTTCGGGCTCATTAGTCAAAACATTTCCAGATCCTTTGTCCTCAGGTATAAGTATTTGGACTCTTCTTCATTTTTCAGTTAACTTCTTTCACATAACTCAAGTCAAATACTTTTACAAGCAAAATTCACCATGTGCACAGAAACAGGAATCAGGTATAGAGATAGCAAGTCGACGAAGACGGAGATCGTGCTCTGTGAGAAATATAAGAAAGATTCCCGCCTCCAGAGAAGAAAACAAGGATATAGGTCCTGCCCTAAATTGGAATGGCATAGCAAGCTCGTCTACTCGTTTGACAGCTATCATGGCTTGTATGATATGTACAACTCACCGGGGGCAAGGAGATAACAGGTGGGGGATTTAAAATTTTAATGACGTGGTTAGAGCTAATATATAGCTACCAGAATCATCATAAACCTTTTAGATCTTTTTACTAAGAACAATATGTAATAAGGAGAAGCTGTGAGCAGACTTACTATTGTGAAAGGTATCGAATGCAGACTTGAACATAACCGGAGCTTAGCTCCATTTATCCTTTAAGAAACTGGGAAAGTCAAGACACGATTTGTCCGAATAACCACGTGTCGAACCTTGTTTCGTTCATTCCCCCGGGCCTGTCACTTGAACAAGGCATAGTAACCCTACTCAACTTCAGTTTGTATTTTTAAAACGTGAGTAAATCTTTCGTTCCGCAAAATGTTCTAAGTTCTAATTTAACATCTCTATCTTCAACACTTTACTTTAAAATAATAATTGCTCAAAAATTTAGCCAGCATGTTTGTTAATAGGATTAGATAGCGGAAATGTGTTAAGAAGGACTATTACCATTTGACTATTGTCACGCTAAGCCGAAGGAGTGAGACGTTGTGCCTCAAAGTTGGTTATATACAATGACCGAGCTCGATCAGAGTGTATTTTTGAATAGAATCTTCTCTCCGAGAACAGTGAGCTACTTTGTAGAGAGATCCGGTGCTGATAGCAGGTTGTAGTCGCCAGCACTTCCAAACGTATAACGAGAGTCAAGAAGGTTGTCGCGCGAGTTGGGATAGAAGCCAGGGTTTGGAGTCACGTGAAAGGCTGATGACATTTGTAGTTTCCGGGGTGGCTGGCATGCGACCACCTTTCAAGCCAGATAGATCCGGGCTTACCAACCTTGCGATCTTGCACAAATCACATCTATCAAAGAGTGTTCCAGTGCTAGAGACCACGGATTTCTTGGTGTAAGGGTCGAACTAAAAGAGCTGCGATTTTGCTTTGCTAGAGCTCACATGCCTTCTGTGCAATACAATCATCGGTGATGCCATTGCGATGGCGAGCGTTCCTGGGGACGTCCTACAGCAGACATTCCACAGCATCATTCCAGCCACGATGGATTCTGCTGGTTCTCACCACAATGTGGCTGGCTCTTGCCAGTGCCATGACGCCTGCTCGGGTTGCAGAATTGCGACGAGAAACTGTTGCAATGTTCTATCATGGCTTTGATAATTACATGCAAGTGGCTTTTCCGGAGGACGAGGTCAGATAACCCCGCAGCCCAACATAATATAAAACCTAACATCTTTTCCAGTTGCGGCCTGTATCTTGCATTCCTTTAACTCGAGACCGACAAAATCCGCGCAATGTCGAACTTAATGATGTGCTTGGGAATTACTCTCTTACTCTTATTGACAGTCTCTCAACACTTGCAATTCTAGCATCTGCGCCCTCGGATGAAGCAGCTACGGCAGCAAAGGCTCTGTACGACTTTCAGAACGGAGTATCATCTCTGGTATTACAATATGGAGATGGATCGAGCGGACCTGCTGGAAAAGGGCTAAGGGCGCGAGGCTTCGACGTGGACAGCAAAGTTCAAGTATTTGAGACGGTCATAAGAGGGGTTGGCGGCTTGCTGAGTGCCCACTTGTTTGCTGCCGGGGAATTGCCAATTAGTGGCTACAATGCAAGGCCAATGAAAGCGTTGAAAAAACCAAAGCTTCAGAAGGGTGAGATACCGGCAATCGCATGGCCAAACGGGTTTAAATACAACGGCCAACTTCTCCGGCTTGCCCTTGACTTGGCTCAGCGTCTACTCCCTGCTTTCTATACGGCTACCGGCATGCCATATCCGAGAGTAAATCTGCGCCATGGAATTCCATTTTATCTAAACTCGCCGCTGAACAAAGATTCCGATTCAGATGAACCGATTCAAGATGGTGCGCCTGAAATAACAGAGACATGTAGTGCGGGGGCTGGAAGTTTGGTTCTTGAATTCACAGTTTTAAGCCGACTTACAGGTGATACGAGATTTGAGCAACTCGCTAAAAGAGCATTTTGGGCAGTCTGGAACCGAAGAAGCTCTATTGGCCTAATCGGTGCAGGCGTCGATGCTGAAAATGGACACTGGATTGGTCCTTACGCAGGTATAGGTGCTGGCACCGATAGCTTCTTCGAATATGCCTTGAAAACGCATATTCTTCTTTCGGGTCACGAACAGCCGAATTTGACAATTCCCTTCAAGGAGCCTCATAACTCGTGGCTTGACCCGAACACTTTGTACAACCCATTAAGCGACGAAGAAAACTCATCTGAGGCCTTTCTGGCAGCCTGGCACCAGGCACATGCCGCTGTCAAAAGACACTTATACAGCGGCATTCATCATCCACACTACGTCAATGTCCACCTTTCAACAGGTTCTCCTCAAGCATATTGGATTGACAGTCTTGGTGCATACTATCCTGGCTTGCTGACATTAGCAGGTGAAGTGGAAGAAGCAATTGAAACAAATCTCCTTTATACTGCCTTATGGACTCGATACTCGGCATTGCCTGAACGTTGGTCTGTTAGGGATGGCCAAGTAGAAGGGGGGCTTGGCTGGTGGCCCGGCCGACCTGAATTCATTGAATCCAATTACCATCTTTACCGAGCTACTAGAGACCCATGGTATCTTCACGTAGGCGAAATGGTGTTGGAGGATATCAAACGAAGATGTTGGACCAAGTGCGGATGGTCCGGCCTTCAAGACGTCCGTACAGGAGAGAAAAGTGATCGTATGGAAAGTTTTTTCCTGGGAGAAACAGCGAAATATCTCTATCTTCTCTTTGACCCAGATCACCCACTGAACTCACTTGATGCCGCATATGTCTTCACAACGGAAGGCCATCCTCTTCTAATTCCCCCGCAAAAGGCGACTCTTCTAAAAAAACGGAAGCCATTAGACCAGAAGGACGATCAGCAAGAGACTGGCGATGATTTGAGGAATACCTGCCCGGCGCCTCCTCCCACCCTGCCTTTCACTATTTCGTCAACCGCCGCTAGACCCGATATTTTCCATGCTTCAAGTTTGATAGGATTGCATCTTATCCCAAACTCGCACACTATTGAAGGAAGTAACCCTAATACAGAAAATTCTCCAAAGGCACCTCCTCAACCTCAATCAAAAATTGTGGACAATTACACTTACTATCCTTGGACTCTGCCGCAATCCCTCATTCCAGCCAATGGTACTTGCGCTCCACTACCTATGAAGCAAACCTTTACTATTGAATTTCCATCGAACGCACCTGCAACTAATCATCACGGATCTCCTAATTACATGGTTTTTGGTCCTCAGGGCCTCGTCCGGTTGAACGAAGGAATTCTTGTTAAATCTCTCTCTGGCCTTAAGCTTGGTCTAGTGTACGAATCCCCATCTCCATTTCAAGCGGTAGATGGGCCCCTCATAGAATCGTGGCGTGTGTGGAATATTGCAAACCTGCCTCTGGGCCGTGATGAGCAAGTCTTCATCTCACGCGACGTAATCGGCGAAATGACAGACCCCTCTTTTACACGTATCAGAGACTCCGTAATGCTTGATATAATCTTGCAACTTGAGACCTCACCCGACGCCAATTCAAGCGACTCTGGAAGCGTCGAAGAGTTTTATTCGACTTCTGACTCTGACCAGGAAATATATGACGAGGGCTCAGAACTCATCTTCGATAATGCAATTAGTAGTGCCGGACTTGCTGCCGAGTACAAAACAATGTTTTCTTCTCTCTTCCGCCACGTCACATCTGCTCTTCGCGACCCAGCCGCAACTCTTCTTCCACGACCAGAAGCCGAACAAACGTATCATCTTGCAAATATCCCAGCGATAGCCCCAACGGGCATAGGTGCTGCACCAATACTTGATGTCCCGGATGCACCTAGTCCAAATGAGGGGCCACAAACAGAGCCTCTCATCTGGTCAAGACTATATTTTGCTGGTGAATCATGTGTAGCAAAACTGCCTAATGATGTTCCCAAAACTCACGACGTTATCATCATGCGTCGTGGCGGATGTAGTTTCTCTGAGAAACTCGCGAATATCCCTAGCTTCACGCCTTCGTCGAAAAGCTTAAAACTCGTTATAATCATCTCAGGGAATGATGACGAGACTGGTGATTGGGATGGAGACTTACCTAAAGGCAACAGTGGATGGAATCTAATTAGGCCCCTTTTGGATAGAACACAGGTTACTCCAAGTGGGTTAGTGAGGCATCACCAGATTAGTATGGTGATGGTTGGGGGCGCCGAAGCAGCTGAGGAATTGTTTAAAAGGAGTAGAAGTATTGGCTTGAGGAGGAGGTATCATGTCGAGAGCCAAGGTGTGGTGGTTGGGAATATTGTCGTTATATGAGGGCTATATAGAGATATAACTAGCATCACGTCAAGAGGAAAAGAAGGAGAACATTTACGTACCAAAGCGGTTGGTAACTGCTCTGATCACAGATACCATATATAGATGCCATTTATAGATACCATTTTATCTTTTGAAATATGTCAACCATCACGAACATAACTCTCAGTCAGCTAAGCGAGACGAAAGGAGATTGATTACCCGAGTACCTGAACATAAAAATAAGTAAGCAATCAATTGAGTTCGCGAAAACCGTAAAAGTGGTTTGAAAAATCTTAATTTATCAATGTAGAGAGAGAGTTCGGAATAAGAAAATCGCCGAATCCAAAAGGCACTGGGGGGAAAGGACAAGTAGAGGGAGCGAGACGGTAGTAAATTATTCTCTTCATATTGCGTAGATCTTGGTATGGAGTGGGATATCAGTCATAAAATACATGTGGGTAAACATGTCAAAGAATACTCAAACAAAGCGCCACCCAATACAATCCAAGCCAATCCAAGCCAATCCAAGCTAAGCCAAAATGGCTAACATATTACCAGCTTGTATCGAAACGCCATTGCAATGTGTTTTTCCAGCCATAAAATGTTAAGACTCGATACTCCGGTAGCAGGAAAGTCAATTACCACCAGGAACCCATCCCACCAAGAGAAGGGCCCCGGCCTCCATCCGGGCCTGGATTATCCACCTCCATCTGGAAATTTCTCACAAGATCATCCCAGTGTTCCCAGTTCACATCCCCATCTACGGGATTCATGTCCAAGTCTAACAAGGAACTATCATCCAACATCCACGACGCCTGCTGTTGGCCATTTTGTTGCAACTGCAATTGCTGCTGCTGTTGAAGTTGAAGCTGAATCTGATCCTGTGACAGCAAACCCATACCAACGTCTTGCTGTGCCATCATAGTTCCATCGCTAGGATACAGCATACCATTCGGATCTAGCGTTCCGTTAAGGGTATTAGTCGTATCTGGGACCTGGGGCTTGAGGCGATCGCGAGCGATATTGCCCGGACATGGAGATGGACTTCCGTACGCTGTTGCTACCGGTCGCATATACTTGCTGGCAATACCCAGCTCACCGTTCAAGTTGGAATCATCCCGCGAATTTTCTTCACGCCTCTTCTGTGCCCTGGCCATTAACTTACGCATGGGTTGCCATAGCATGCCGCTCTTGCTGTGAGTCATCGTGCCACCCCAGCTGGTAAATGCTGTATCTATAGCTCTCCATGCTCGCTCCACAATAGCAGAATTAGAGCGGAAACATAACTCGCCCAAGATAAACGCCATAGCATGCCATTGGATATATGTTTGGAAGAGCCAGCCCCACTGTTTGGTTGTAGCCTCTGATTCCAGAAGATGAGAGTATTCAATGATTTCAATAGATGCCATAAAGAGCCGGTCTCTAATATCTTGGGAAAGAGACTCGGGTTTTCCGGGAAGGGTTAGAGGATGATATATAATCAGAGACATCTTAGCAACAATTAGCCGCGAAATAGTGGCGGCTACCCAACAGAGAGGTCCCGCGTTATCACAATATTGGAGATATGTAGTCTCCAGGCGCCGAGAGGTGGTTTTTATCAACTCTTCTTTCTCCTCGAGCGTCAACAATCTGCCTGCCACTTTACATGGAGCGGCTCCAGGGGGTATGTAGGTCAGTTTCCTGCCCAAAGCCGAGATCTCGTAACGGATCAGGCAGAATGTCATCTCAGACACTCCAACGCGGGGTTCCGGCGGCTCAGTTGCGTCAGGGTCAAGATCTTCATCGTTAATGGAGAGTGGAAGCTCCGTGTCATAGGAAAACTCAGTTATTGAAGGGTCTGATCCATAATCTTCAGATGCACGGGCATCCAAGATACTCACTTGCCACCAAAGTCGTCTTCTCATCTCAGTATCGAATGGAGATAGTCCAAATTTTGTCCCATCTCTGTGGAGGCCAAGAGACTGGGCAATTCTTAATACCAATCCAGTCAATGACCACACAAAACGAGTATCATCGTGCCGCCGAACACAAACCAGAAATAACACAAAAGCTTGTATCGTTACAATCTCGTTCGTATTGAGGAAGCTGGCTCTTGCGAGAGCCTGCTCTACCCCGAATCGGTACTGCTTCAGAAGAGCGTCTTTCTTGACGCCGAAGTTTGTTGCAACCTTGTGACTTTGTTAATACTCATCCAGCTTAGGTTCGCAGTGTCTCTTACCTCTTCCGCAGTCATAGATGTTATCGTAGCAAAATATATAGAAAACATTAGTGCCTCGGTGCTCCTGCTTAAGCTGTTCAGATTGTTTTGAACTTCTTTGATCACCTTGTTCATTGTTGGAGTATGCATGATCTTAACGAGAGGCTGGACATTCTCGAGGAATGTCTGCCAATAGAAAGGGATCTGAGATGGCAGTGGGTGCAAACCCTTGAGATTCACCTCGCTGCTGCTATAGCCCATTATGAAGCTTTGGTGGTCTGGTTCGGTCACCACATCAGAAGGCCGAATAGGGGCGTCCGAGTCGGAGTCAAACTCTTGGTCCTGAAGCATTTCACGGATTTCATCAACCTCTTCAGAGACAGAAGCCCAGAATGGAGATGCAACATATCGACTTTTCCCTTCGGTTAGAACCAGCCGTCCAACACCAGATTGAACATCGTCCACGCCAAAAGCAGCTTTCGGTGGTCCTCCAGCGAGTCTAAATGCCCTCCCTAACCAAGTCCTTCTATTCCCACTTCCCTCGTCCATGCCAACGACCCGTATGGGATTCTCCTTGTTCGTCGATCCATCCCCCGTCGACTCGTTATCTTTGTGAGCAGGCGAATTGTCGCTTGAGGGAGAAGACTTCAACGCTTCGATCTCGACTTGTCCACTGAGCTCTTCAACCACGCCTTCCAGCCTCCGTAGTCTCTTTAAAAGCTCGGCTTCCCGTTCGCTGACAACCTTTCCACCTGTTCGAGCTCTTCGTGGAGCTCTGCCAGGTGCGGGAAATACGCATTCGCAGCCAGCCTTGATGCAGTTGGAGCATGGGGACAGTTTATCGCATTTAACCTTCCTCCTCCTGCAAGTGACGCATGATCGCGCGTTCAAACCATGGGGAGCAATATGTGAGGCTTTTCTTTCTACCGGGCTATGATTCGGTGAAGCGTTGGCCGAGTCTGGAGAACCATGGGCGGATATAGACAGGGGCGAGGGACCGGATTGTTCTGGCGCGAACATGTTGAAAACGAATGCGTCTCCTGAGTCGCGAGAAGACATTCCACCATAAGATCGGAGCTCGCGACTATTGATGATCAGAAAAAAGGGTATAAAAGAATGGTGGGGAATAGGCTACATGGCTCCAAGGGGCTACTGCGGCTTATTTTGTGCCGCGAATGGAAGCGTCATAGCAGCTCAATCGCAGAACCCGCGGTGTTAGCTCCAGAGATTAGTAATTCTCGGCAAAGGCTGGGCTGGTAACTCCGCATCGTGCGCCTAGGCACGGAGCGGGAGCACATGGAGAACCGTCGAGTATTTGATGGCTTTGTGCTCTGGAAATCCTTTGTTTCTTTCAGAGATATATCCTTTGGCCCGGGCTCCCCTATTGTAGCAGTCGTGAGAAATGGAACTGCATGGAGTTTTTCGTGCTTCGAACTCCGTCCCATTCCGTACCTTCTTTATCTCCGTTGATCAGACTCCGTACCGTCCAGTACATCAAAATGCAATTTTAACACTTCGGCGCGGAATTCTGTGAGGGATTTAGTATTTCCGGCGGCCGGATAAGGCTCATCTTGGTCAGCCGGAGCGATCAGCCTTTGGCTCGGTACACAGTTCCTCCCGACTGGTGACGGAACGCCGGTCATGAGCATCACGTTCGTGACCTGGCGAGGCTGTGGAACACTGGAACAACTGGAACGGTAGCAGAATCATGTGACCGCGCCTATCTCGAGGCATGATCTTAATCTTTCTCTTTCTCACCTTGGCGTCAAGTCATATTCCTTTTTCTTCCGAGATACGGTTGCAACCGATATCCTGGTCCTTCAGGCTCAACTACTGTACCATGAACAGTAGCCAAAATCCAATCGGTCTGACTTGGATTTGAGGCGTCCCTGTCGGACCGTCCAATCTATTTGCGGCTAAATACCGAGCATTCTCTCCTTATGCCTCGATAGATTTTCAGACTACTCCATATTTGATCATTAAGAACATCTGTTTTCATTTATATCCATAACTAGCCATACTGATTACCAAGGCTCGAGTGGAGACAGGATGGCTCTGACGCGCCATACGTCCCGGCCGGTCGTCAATGACTATAGATTGAATCGGTCAAATCGTGCTTCCCTTTCGTAGTTGATGGTGTTTGTTTCCCTTTTGAACCACTTATTTCTCGAGTATTAATCATGAAAGCGATTCCTGTGGCTCTAGTACTAGCCAGTTGGTACCTACATTATGTTTCCGCAGCTACCTGGTAAGTTTTATACCTGCTGCAGCAGGGAGTTATGCCTAACTCGTTAGGTATTTTCTACGATGGAACACTCCAAGCACATCTGCTCAATTCCAGAAGGTAACATTCCCTGTCGCCATCTTTGTTCATAGTATTCATAGAGATATAGTTCTCGATGCAAATGGTAGTTCCACCGCTGCAGAAAAAGGGGGTGTATTATCTATGGCCTGGGCTTCAAGATACCGGTAATACCGGCGTCTATCAGGAAGTTCTTGATGGTAGGTCGGGCGACTGGTGGATTGGTGCTGGGTGGTGTTGCAGGTATGCGGAGCTCCTTTTCCAGGTGCAGAAAATCATCGTTAATATATGCCATCAGCAACCCAAATCTGCCTTGGGGTTCCGGATTCAATGTCGGTCTTCAAGTTTCATTTCTGCATTGAGCTATTTCTGACAAGCTAGGCGCCAACTGGGAAGATAATCGATATCTCAATGTCCCGTGATGCAAATAATCTGAACTGGACATCCGTCATAACTATGGGATCCAATACAGTGACGAATTCGTTCCCACTTGCAAATAAGAATTTTAACCAAGTAGGACTTCCCTTTCAGGCCTCCATTGCTGCGGTTCTAATTCAACATAGGCAATCCTCGCGATTGAACTTACAGGCGTCACTTGGGACTTTGGTGAACTAGTTTGGAACAATGTAACTATGGTAAGTTTCAATAAAACCAATTCTGTATTCAGGGTGCTTACTGCAAAACAGGTGATGAATACAACTTCAACGCAATGGTGTACCAAGTATGTATCCTAATTTGACCAAGAAAAGGTATTTTAAAAGCTAAAAATTAAACTCAATCCAGAGACCCAGAAGACTACAACGCTGCAACAAAGTATACAAGCACGGGTGGTAAGGCTACGGTGTCGGGAGACTCGACAACTTGTACGATATCACAGGTGGTCATGGAGGGGCCGAAGTAAATATTTATTGCATGAAGATTGAAAGTCTTGATAGAGTACAAGACAATTGAAGCTTAGCCTATTCATTCAATTGTCTAGCTTTAGCCTGTGACGTGCGGGTTATCTGGTTTTCTCCAAGTCCTCCCACCCCCCTTTTTGTAGTGACTATCGCTCTAAGACTTCACTAGAGGAGTTATAACCCAGGAGATAAAATATCAGGATGTTGATTATAATTTCATTGCCACATGAAATAACCTGGATACAAAAATTATCTTTATCTCTTCTGAACGCCAGCCCAGAATTCTCTGTCTCTTAATCATAATTAGAACTCATTGGCCGAATACCTATCCACAAAGGCAAACGACTACGCAATCGGCGCCCCCAAATTCTCCATATCTTTCACATACTTCTCCCAATTCTCGATAGCAGAGGAATAGAACTCCACATGGTTGTCAGCCAACAATCCAAACTGTGCCTTAAACTCGACCCGCTTGATTCTCTCGAAATCCTGCACTTCGCGAACGACCTCCTCATCAAAGGCTTCTGTAGTCTTTTTTGCTTCTTCGACTTCCCGGGTTAGCTCCTCTATCCTGAGTTCAAGACGACGAAGCCGTTCTCTGCGGGATTGCTCATGGTCTACTCCTCGAACGTCCTCGATTTTGCTGCGAATGAATCCGCCGGGGCCAGTATGGCTACCAGCTCCATGAGTAGCGGCTAGAATATCCCTGTCCGACGTCGATTTGGTAAGGTATTCGGTTAGTTGTTCGAAATCGAGTTGTTTCTGCTCTCGGGCCTTCAGTAAGTTCTTAACGGCTGCGCTATAAGCTTGCATATCTCTTAAACTTCCAAGATAGTCCTGATCTGTGTGCTCCTTCAAGACTTTTATTCCAGCAGACGTATCCTCAACACTAGCAGCGAAAGCGTGCACTGATTGTTCAACACCTGGCTCTAAAACGATCAGCTTCTGGAATTGTTCTGCTAGATCTTTGTAGTCGGTCTCGAGATCTCCTTCTCGCCGGGCCACCCGTACTATAATCTTCTCCACATGGCCAAGGTCCTCGTCTAATTTGTCTGACTTCTCTCTAACATCGATGAAGCGCTTGTCCGGTTTATGGACTTTCGTAAAGGCATTTATAAACGTGTCTGTGAAGTTGTCGAAGACACCTACGGCCCCTTGTTCTGATGCCGATGAGCCCCGTTGGGGACGAATTTTCATCGTAGCATTCCAGTCGGTACTTTCGAGGAAGATTATGAGAAGCGCGCTCCGTCTTAGAACTGGATGGAGAGTTAAGCGTGTGAGGAATCTGCCCAGAGAGTTGGCCCGGCGTTGTGTAAAGTCAGCACCAAATCGATCGCCCCGAACGTATTCCATTTTGTGCTTGTCTGGTAAAGGAGGAACGGCACATGCTGGATACTCTTTGCATAGCATTTTCCACAAGAAGACGAAGTCCGTAAACCGCCTGCGAACATTTGTCGTCGGCTTCTGGAATGAGGGAAATGTTGTCTGGCATTATTAGCAATCGTAGTAATGGTCGTACGGCAGACCAACATTTGTAGTAACCAAGTACGACATATAAGCATCCTTTGACCCATCATTCTCTTTAACTGGGCTTGATACGATGCACTCAAGTACACCTTCTCCGACCCCAGCCAAATCCATGGGATCAGCATTTCGCCCAAGTGGACCAGCACTTCCACGTCTCTTGCCATTTGCATTCCCCGAACGGGGACCGTCGCCGTCTCTTGGAGTCATAGATGATGCTGTGGGTTCGCCGGCCTGATCGTTCTGCCATGAAACATTGGCAAAATCATCGCGCTCCATCTCGGCGATCTCAACAATTGAATGGCGGCGCGGGGCAGTCGACTGTTGGTGGCTGTTTTTTAATGATAAATATTTCTAGCGCAGAGATCAAGATGCGACTTTTGTGATATGCTTATTACCCTTCAGGTATCATCATTGATTGAAATGTAAAAGGTAAGCATTAAGCTCCAGGCAGAGTGATTAACAGAAGCTCAAGCCGCGCAGCCGATGTCATTGAAGCAATCCAAGGCACCAGGCGACAACTATGTTTGGCGCCAGGCATGAACTATTGGCCGCTCAAGCCTTACACAGCGGCAGGGCCAACATGACTCGTTCAAACACCAGCCACCAACCACCAGCTGATCGAAGTCTTACACCAATCTATGGTTTTAGTTTGAGATCAATATGAGTTTGGATTTTTTTTTTTTTACAATGCCGATTTATAATAAGTTTAACAGTTCTAGTGGGGTTCTCTATAGCTTGTCCCATCCATTTTAACCACATTCCATGCATAATCCTTATCCCAGAATGTTATAACTACACAAAAGAAACGACATTTAAACGCATGTCCTGCGTGGAGAAGTCTAAGAAGTCTTTGAGTCCATCTTCGCACCGGCCTCTTGTTTCTGAACTTCGGCAGAGTCTTTCTCTGCCTCAACTGCCTCGTCAACTTGGGTCTTATCGACACCCTGGGCCTCGGCCTCCATTCTCCGCTCCTCTTTCTCATCAATATCTTCGTCGTCGCGTGGAGTAGCTCTGCCAGTCTCTTTATTTTCCTCATCTTGTTCATTCTCGTCTTCAATAAGCTCTTGCTGCTCCTTGAGAACTTCAAGACGTTGTTTATTCGTTGCTGCGCCTTCGGCATTGTGTACCTCAAGTTCGATCTCGTGGAACAGCTCCTCGGGAATAGAGGATAACACACCAGTGAGTGCTTCAATCTGGGTAGAAAATTCCGATTCGCTCTTGCCTTGCGAATACATAAAGGCATTGCTTAGTACCAGGAGCGTGGACGGAACACCATGCTTAAGTCGCAGGTCTAACCAAGATTGTAGATCATCCCGCAGTCTACCAGGAGACACTCCATGGGTTCGAAGACCACGGCTTAGACATGCAAGTTGCAGTTCTGGGACCGACAAGCTATCAACACCCTCGAAGCTAATGGCACGGTCATCGCGTTTAATTTGCCTCATACGGTGACGAATCTGGTATCTGAGCATCATGTCCGTCCCAAACGTATTTAGGTTCATGTATTTGCACATGCCAACAAGTTGAGGTCTTGAAAGATTGTCTAACGTCAAATCATCTTTAAAGATCTTGCAAACGTTTATGACCTCAGCCGCGGTAGGAGCTTCACCAGTCGCTCGAACTTTACGAAAAAATGTCGTAAACTCCTCTTTTTGAGCATTGGTAGAACTTAGTGGCAATCCAGTTTCCTTCAAAGTGTTTTGGAGAAAATTGCTCACTTCTTTTCGTGTCGCTCTCAAGTTGGTTGCCTTTTTGTCTTTGGACGATTGTCCCTCATATGTGCTGGGAAGAAGGTTTGGAAACAGTTTTAACGCTACCGGGAGCAAAAGTTCGGCGAAAGGAACTAAGATGAAAACCGAAAATGGTACTAGTCGAGCGATATCCTGGACCGTTCGTTGTAATTGTCTGTGTTCTCTTCGGCTGAGTTCATACCCAGCAGCCATCTTCAGAGCCAGCCGAGTACTAATCTTGACTTCAGTTGCCAGCAACTTCGTTCCATCCCAGTAATGTTGTACTTCTTTCTTGACTTTTTGCATTATAGTCAATTTCTTCTCATCCTTTTTCCCATCCTTCTTCTCTAATAATTTGCCTTTCTCGCCGGCTAATTCGGACAACGTCAATGCCTCAGTGCCATCAGTTTTAGGTACAGCGGTCGCCTTATTCGCTGGGACGGGATCGATTTCATGCTCCTCCGCCTTCTTTGCGGCTTCCTTTGTGGACGACTTGGTAGTGCCCTCGGGCTTGAGCGGTTTCCTTGCCTGTTCAGCATTGAATCCTGGAGGGGGGCCAACAGGAGTTCCTCTAGTAGGATGTGTGTCGGTTGAAACTGATCGAAGAGGGATCAAAATAGCTAATGCTGGCATCTGAGACGGAAGGCTTCGGCCATTGCGACGGAGGAATGCAGTATACGCGGAAGATGGGCCAGTTCGGGGTAATACGCGAGCTACAATATTGTATTGTTAGAGATTTCATCAGCATCATTAGATAAGATAGGCTGAACTTACCTCCAGTTACAAAAGAGGCTTGCGCGGCATTCCGGACGATTCTTGAAGAGGCGCTCATATTTGCAGGTCGTCTGTTAACCAGACGCTCAAGCAAGGGAGGCTTCGGATCGCAACGGTGGCTTTGGCGATGTTCTGTGTTTGAATGTCAATGAAGGATTTAAGTTTGCAACATTGTAATGATGGATTTTGAAGAGGGGGGGTTCCGTATTGATCCAATAAATATGGATCAAGGAACGTGTTGTCAATGAGTCGGGTAGTGGAAGTTTCCATCTTACCTCCGCTCACGTGATGTTGAGAACTTCCAGAAAAAACGTCATCGGCGTGAACAACAACAAAAGCAATGAAAATTTTGCGGATTGCGGGAGTTGATAAAATATTCACAAGGCTTCTTTGTTCAGATCTCTAAATATTCCTTCTGTTTTCCTAATGTAGTCTCTTCATTCTCTGATTCGAAAGTATTGTCCGTAAAATCAATAATGCCCCGAGACGAAACTCAGGGGTCTTCGGGGATCTTCACGTTCCTCAACAGCTCGGCCTCGGCGGGCTAAGGCAGTTCAACCACTTCGGTTTCCGGCGATAGCATTGCTTCCCCGCGTCAACACATTATTATCGCACCACAGCTGCAGATCACCCTGTCCTGTACCATCAACATCCTCTTTTCACTTCTCAATTGTATTTCACAATCCATTTTTCGCCAACATATACCATGGATATATCTTAGTCTAATATGGTGGTTGCTTGTCCGCCCGATACTGCAGAGCCAAACAACGTATCACAAGGTCCGGAATTAGGGAATAGACGTAGACCCTACTCAAAGTAATCTTCTCTGTACTATTATCAGATCTTGGTATCCCGATAAAATGAAATTGTCGAAAGCGGCACGGATTATTCTGGTCGGCGCGCCTGGCGTTGGGAAAGGGACGCAAGCCGAACGTCTTCTACAACGCTTTCCACAATTATCCTCAATTAGTTCGGGAGATCTGCTCCGCGATAATGTCAAAAATCAAACCCCGCTAGGTATCTTATTCTTTGGGAACAGCTTTCATGCGCAAAGCTAATGGAGAGAATAGGCATCAAAGCCGAAAGTACGATCAAGTCCGGTGGCCTCGTCCCCGACGCCATGATCCTCCGTCTTATCCTCCACGAACTTAAAACTCGAGGTTGGCTCTTTCCACCGGGAGGACACACCCCAATGACTCTCTCATCCTCTTCGGCCTCTGCCACCCGAGAAGACTTCGATACCGATTCATATGTTGAGCAACCGTCACTAGCATCATTTTCTGACCCCCCGCAAACATCCAATGACCCATCCGCATCTTTTATCCTCGATGGATTCCCTCGTACTGCAAGTCAGGCTAGTCAACTTGATGCTCTCATCCCTATCAATCTCGTTGTGTCTTTAAAGACACCATTCGAAGTTATACTGGAGCGAATTGCTGGAAGATGGGTTCATGAGCCTTCCGGACGGGTTTACAATACCACATTTAATGCCCCAAAGATACCAGGCAGAGATGATGTCACCGGAGAATTTTTGACTAAAAGGGCGGATGATGATGAGAAAACATGGCAATCGAGATTAAGGAAGTTTGAAGAAACGAGCGAGCCACTTCTGGAACATTATGAACAGAAAGGTGTTCTTTGGACTGTGGAAGGAAACAGTAGTGACGAAATCAGCCCTAAGTTGTATGAAGAATTTGAAAGGCGGTTTGCAAATATCTCTTAACGGCTTATTACAACCTTGTATTTTTTTATATTTATTTGACATTCTTTGGGGGTGGAGGGGATATAAGATACTTCTGCTTTTGGTCGAAAAGGGCTCACACACGCCCCTGAGATGCGCATGTCTTTTGTGAATAGGCTTCATGGCGTGGAATGATTCCCGGCCTTGTACAGATCGAGAGCAATCCTGATGACGATTCAGAGAGGCAAGGTATTCCTTAAGCTTGTTTTCCCATAGTTTCACTACAATATTATTTTATCCCAAGCTTTCGCTCCTCACTTTATGATCGACTCTCTCTCCTTGTCTGGATACAGATTTTATCCAATTTAGAAAGGCCTGGGAGAATAAAGGTAGTCCATGCATCTCACTTGGCTACACCAGCTAGGTGGATCTGGCTTACATAACTAGAAGGCTAAAGCATTAAGTTAAGTTACTTACCAGCGACAAGTGCATCGGCATCCAACGAGCCAACGTCAGGCGTCCCACCAACATCAACTGATCAAGCGTGTCATATATTCCATCACTGCAATCCTTCTAATATTCAATCTTCCTATGTTTAATCATTGAGATCTGCGTAATGATCAAATTTTGTGTTTTCCTCTACTGCTGACTGGCTCTTTGATCATCAAAATTTTCACTTACGACCGAAAATATAAGGATGGATAGTGACGTCTTTATTTTAAGGTAGGGAATGACAAGGCCATGAATGTTTCTATTCTAGTATGTATAGAAATTTTGGTTCGATGTACTTCCTAAGCTGCGGTCCAGTCCACAGAAGCGTCTCAATTTTATTGTATCCTAAGAGGCGCTACAAACGGCAAATCAAGACTATAGATACGGCTTTTCCAAGATACATGTTAGCTTTGAAGCGGTTATAGAAGTCCAATAAGTTGTTGGACCTTGTATAATTACTAGTGCTGGTAATATCGATGTCAAACAGTTCCAATATACCGATCCGTTTATTTAACTTTGTGTTCCCTCACAAGTGTTTTAGAGCCATGTTCTGCAGACTACTTGAAAGGTTGTATTAATGTATTAAACTATAGTTCTCTGAGTCAAAATTTAGATAGTACTAAAGCCAATCAAACCTCTCTATGCCTAACTCAATGAAATATCTGTATATTGGTCTTGCCTCATGCTTCATCCTAGATTCTACGAAAATTCTCTACAAAATTGATATTAATAAAGCACCTACAAGTTTAAGAGGTAATTCAGATTTAGAAAAGGAGAACTGGATATCTTTCATTTACCTGATAGGTTAGTCTGTCTTGGTTCCAGGGAATTCTTTTAGAAATTATTGTAATTTCAGGCTTCCACAGGCTCAAATTAGCTCCAAGGTTGTTTACCGAGAAACAATTCACTTTCTTTCTTTGTTTTAAAGAATAATCAGTCACGGGTGTGGGTGTGTATTAGCGTCTTTTTGAGATATATACAACGCGTCTCTGGAATTGGACCTGAAGCTTTGATCCAAACTTCCCAACAACACAACAAAATCGCCGCGGCGACCAGAAATTTGACAAGATAATTACTACTACCCTGTGTTAACTGAAATATTCATGGATCAAGAATATTTCTTCGATTCTAAACTGATTTACATATTTGATCGGATTAGGAATCGATTACATAGCCAAAGTGACGCGGATACGACCGATCTGGAGATCGAAAAGGCACATCGGACATTATGGCAAATTAAGTCTGAGATAAATACCAATCCAACATACAGTAATATCCCTCAGCCAATTCAGGAATATTATCTTGAATACATGCTATGGGATGTCTATTGTAAGTTTCTCTAAGAGGCATTTGGACTCTTGCTGACAACTTTTCAGTCAAAGGAGAAAAGTTTCCAGGAGAGTACCCCGTTCTTGAAGGACCCTCTAAGGAAGCATTTTCTGAAGAAGGTACACAATCACAAGCATGCAAATTAAAGTCGTATTCGTCCCAAAATGTGATTCTTCGACCGCCGGTGCTATATCGAGAAAGTCTTAGTCTAAAGCCTTGCCCTGAGCAGCCTCTTAGTCACCGCCGGGAAGACCAACAAAGATCACTTAGTTATCAACCGACCTACTCCAATTGGGCTTTGAGCCAACTTCAAGCAGGTCTACAGGTACAACCTAGTCGCCAGCCGTACTCAGAACAGGCTTGGATCCAACCTCATACCACTGTTCAGACACAGTCCGTTGATCAACAGCTACATCACGAACAAACCTGGGCCCTACCTATGACAACTATTCAGACAACGGCCGCTAGCCAACCAACGTACCCTGAGCAAATTTGGAATCAACCTCAAATTAGCTTTCAGACCGCTCCTGGTCGCCCATCGTCCCACTCTGAACAAGCTTTGAGCCGACCTCAGATTAGTGTTCAGACACAACCAGATTGCAAGTTACATACCTCTGAGCCATCTTTAAATCAACTTCAGAGTATTCTGCAATCATTGCATGTGAACCAATCAGTCATACCCGAAAAGGTTTTCAGCCCAGCTCAGGACATTATAAAGTCACAACGTGTTCGTCAACCAACCAAGTCTAAACGAGCTAGACGTCGATCTCAGAAAGTTCAACGATCACAGCCTGCGCACCGATCTCCCTACTCTAAAAGGGCTTTGAGTCAGTACCAACAAGTTTCACAGACTCAACCTATTCATCAACCACCGCAGGTCGGGCAAGCGTTTAGCCAACAACAGGTAGGTTTACAACCTCCAATTCACCAAAACCCTGTTTATCAACAACTATACTCTAAGCAAAAACACCCTGTCATCAACTTCTCTCAGTGTCAGACCTGTGAGCAACCACCGTACCACCAGCCAAATAATCCCGTACTCGAATTCAACCAATCTCGAATCCATCAACAACCAACCAGGTTTCCGGAGGCTATTCGCCAACAACAATTTCGACAGCATCACCTCGCTCCAGCTGGAATAGATCAACAACTGATGCTCCCACCTGTCTTACTGCCAAGCCCCATACCTGTGACATATTTGCCAAATGCAGTATCATCTCTTTCAATACATGACCGAGGCGAAGCCAAGGCCGCAATTCTTACTTACAGAAAACGAGGTTATGCTCCACAACTAGGTTGGGATGAGTACACTGGTTTGCCGCGATATGCAATTGCTTGCTTTGCCCATAACGGACTCCACGCATTCTGTGGCAAGGGCCAAGGAAACATCAAAATTATTCAAGACACATTTCCTAACTTTGTATTTATGTTCCAGAAAGTCCGTTCCGGATACCTGATTCTCTGGCCAGAAGTCAAGACCGTGGAGCTTCTGAAAGTTATTGATTCGGAGGGTCTTTGGAAAGCTTTCAAGCACTGTTGGGCCATGATGCGGAGTTGGGCAAGCCAGACGGGAACAGCTCTTAGCGCGTCGTTTTACATTTTCAAACATGAGATAAATCCTCTTGCTCGAGCAGAAGCCGATGCCCTCTTGCCACCACCAAAAGTTGCCCGCCTATGAGCTCTCTGGTCATATTGTGTTAGATTATGTCTGGTTAGACGACCTTGAAATTTCTTTCTTTCTCTTTTTTCTGCGATTCACATCTTGACGGCCTAGGGTTTTCACCTGTGCTTTCAACGAATGGTTATCTTGAGAATGGCCAACACATGAGAAACGTGTCTGTTTCCGCTTCTATGCTTGCATAGGAACTTTACCTGTAAACAGATGGAGCTTTTTTCACTCTTGTCTTATTTGTGCGTGTAGATACCGAATTGAACTTTCATGACTGAAGATCGCGGTTTTAATTCTCTAGTGATTTTCAAGACTCGGGGGACTTTCGCTACCTAACAGTTAAAGATGATTCTCACGGGCCAAATTACTACTTGTGTTTGAAACTAATGTAGAAAATACACTGAATATTAAAATGTCTAATATATCATTGAGACGACGCTTCTTTCTCGATTCTCCTTGACTAGCACCAAATCAAATCTTCCTGTGCGCCACTTCCGCCATTGCAGCATCAATACTTTTTACATATATGATTTCTTCAACTTTCCAATCCCAGGTACAATTTATCACGGACAGGACATATTGATGCTCAGCCCTCCCGGCGAGCTCTTCTAAACGATTTTCAGCCAGGGTCCTAAAAACAACAAATAGCACCTCCACGCCCTTGCAGCCCAACATAGCGGACCCATGCGCATACACCCAATTGTTAATATCCTCATAACCCATCACCATGAACCTCACGCCCTCAAAGAAAAGCGGGCGCACATTGGAAACCGCGTGCGCGCGCAGGTCTTGAGACCAGGCGAACGGGAGGGTCCCGGAGCGGAGCAGCAAGACTTCGTTCCTGGCTTTGAACCACGACCTCTCCCTCCTCCTGACGGCTGGCATGGGGTTTCTATAGCGCATACAGTTAACGGCTCCATGCCTGTTAATTAGTATTTTCCATATCCCCTCATCCACGATCTCGCTCCCCACCAGCCTCGCAACTCCGCAGTACGTCTTCCACACAGAGAGAGACTCGTGACAGGTCAGCGCCCGGTCTGGGACGCCCCTCCACGCCGTGAATGCGAAATACCACATGTTGGCAGCGGCGAGATCGAAAGCGGAACGCGGCGCGTCGTAGGCTTCGGGATCGAGGCCATCCCAGCCTGGAGCGGTGATGGTCGTGATGGTTAGGGCCGGCGTGGGCAGGAGAGCGTAGCCCCATATCTGCTCCCGGATCTCGAGGGGCAGAAAGGAGAATTCCGAGAATGATGCTAGGGGTATTGCAGGGTCTAGGGGGATTGGAGATGACATTTTTACTTATTTTTACTTATTTTTTCTTTTCTTTTTTCTTTTTTGGACCGGGTTGTAGGAGAGGTTGTCGGGAAGGATGAGAGAGGAGGGGTCGGATGCGAGGAGCTTGCTCTTTTTCATGACGTCTGGGTTGTGCCGAGGCGCTGGCATCTTGGCTTTCTGTTAGACTCGTATTGGTAGGCTTTCATCCCCCAGAACCCGATAACCAAATTTATTATTATTTTAGGTTTTCCTTCTCTGCAAAGCATACCAATACCCTTCGTGAATCTTTGCTAACCTTTCGAGGCCGGCAACAGGTCCGAAATTTCTAGGGAGAGGATAAAAGCTGCACTTTCTACTAAAATTCCACTCTCAAGAACATTTTGCCAAATAGATCCTCCAGCCCAGTTTCTTCTCTTCACTCTGGTTATTTTTTTGACCTAGATCCTTGACAGATACAAAAGCTTGTCACAAGAACCACTTGCTAAATCTTCAGTGTTCTCCTTCTAAAACTGAAAAAGTGTTGCATGCTTTTTAGAAAAAGCCCCGCCTGTAATTGTACTTCATCTTGATATTAAAACCCCTTGAAGAACATATTTTATTATCTACACCTAGGCAGGGTTATAAAATAAACAAACTTGGCGGACAAGATATCTTAAGACGGGATGGATATGCTGGTTCTACCTGAGCTTACAGTTCACAAATACCTCCCAAGAAAAAAATAAAGATCTCCATGGTTTCTCGCCTGATATAGATATTACAATAGAAAAAGCAAATTCTCTGACTCTACTCAAACTTCCATTTTTATAGCTTTTCAAGATACTGTACCGAATTAGCGAGGTAGACTAACCAAGGTCACCCTGACTTACTTACCCCTTCCTTAACCACATGGGCCTCCTTTCTTCAACCTCGCCTACTTTCGCTAGTTGTGAGAAATACAGCTACAGCTACAATATGCCGCCGTATTTTTTCTCAGGGAACTCGGGGTTTCTGGATGCACTTTTCCCTCGCATACAAAGTATATCTTACACATATATGGGATTGGGAAAGAACTCCTTTGTTCTTGAGGTTTTGGTTTATTCTGTCTGTCCAGGTATTCGGGAGGAAGTTGAGTTTTATTAGAGGTTTTCTAAGGAAGTTATTGAAGAGTTGGGTGGTAGTAAAATTGATGGAGATTTCAGGAGAGAGATTGGGCCAGGTGTCTGAATCTCAAGGCTCAGAGGATCTGAACGGGGGGTTATGATCAGAGAAGCAAAGTAGGGTAAAAACGATAAGCAGCTCAGGAAAATGTGGTAGAGAAGTGGGCAAAAGTAGGCAAAAAAAGTAAGGTTGACAATCGTTTTTAAAAGGAAAATGGCAACGGACGATTTGTACGACGTGCTAGCTACCTATAACGAGCAAATTATCTAGACAAAACAAGAGCCCTCCGTAGTTTCCCTCCCTCCCTCCCCCCAATCCCATGATCCGCAATTGCTCCCTCGCCGCCAGTCCCAGCCATGCATTGCTTTCCATTACTGTCATCCCAGCCATTTCATCGTACAATCACTGAGGAAAACAGAGAGGCGGATAGACAGAGAAATGTCACGTTCCTTTAGCCCAAAGCAGAGAGACGAGAGTTATTTGTTTATTTTTCGAAGAAAGACCAAGTTTGAGGAGAACCAAAAAAAAAAAAAAAAGAGACGTAGGGATTAAGGAAAAGGCCACGGCGGAGAAAAAAAAAGAGAATATATAAAGAGCATGTGACGAAAGAACGAGCCCCTTCCCCTCGTTTTTCGAGCACCCCGTTCCCCATGGCAAAGCACAATCATAATGACATACATCTCGAACACCAGGTATACTCGGCGAGAAAAAGTAGAGTGCAAGAGATGAAATGAGAGGAGAATCTAGGAGTCGGCCTTGGCCTTCTTCTTTCTTGGCTTGGGGGCGCTCTTTGGGGTCTCCACTGCCATATCCTCCTTTTCGATAGTGGGGGTTGGCTCGTCATTCTTCTTGCTGGATCGCTTTCTCTTCTTGTCGGGGCTCTTCTCTTTCTCGGTTGCCTTTGGAGGAATAATGCTTGCACTTGCCGGGGGCACAATGCTGTCTTGACCCGGAGTTGCTCCTGTGGCTGGGGTCGACGTCTTGCCTGGCTTGCTCTTGCGGCCTCCTTTGGTCTTAGGTGTTTTGGGAGGAGGAGTCGGCTCCTTGTCAGGTTCGCCTTCGGCATCTTCATCATTAAGAGCGGCGGCTGAAGACTCGCCAACGAGCTGGGCATCAGCGGTGTTATCCGCTCCAATGTTGTGCTCTTCGGCATACGCGGCAGCCTCTTGGTCAGTCATATCTTTCGCTGCCATGTTGCCTTGGTTCTTATATGAGTGCATTCGTGCATTGTACAGGCGCAGGTTGTCCTTGTAAGCATTGGTCCAGAGCTGTGGTTGTTAGCACACGTCTTCCAAGCTTGCCCCGCGTCTGGAACATACCTGTTTATCTTCTGGCGCCATGGTCCCCCATCTTCTCGTTCCTTCAGCACTGACAGCTCCTTTGGCAGCTTCTGCTCCGAGATCTGTAGCAATAATTGGGCGGGCCGTCTGCATATAGAGGAAGAAAGGAGTGAGAGGGCGCTTGGGAGCATTGGGATCATGTTGTCTCTTCTTGCGCTCTTTCTTGTCCGACCCGGCCTCCGCTGCGATGGCGGCAGATGACTTTGCAGGACTGACGGCACGGTTCAAGTCTCCCAATCTGAGGAGAGGGTTCTCGCCCAACTTGGCCAGGGCCGAGTCCACATCCAGGCCTGCGCCGTGCTCGCCGAGGACGGCATTGGTGTGCTTGATATAGGCCGTCGAGAGGGTTTGGATGGCATCTTGAAGAGTGGCGAGACCGGTGACGACCTTGTGAAGATGTTAGTGTTCGCGCAGAGAAATTCTATCTAGCTATGAGAAAGTGGATGGTGTTGGCGCGGGGTTGTTATCGGGCCCTCTTGACGCGAGGGACCAAAAGTAAACAATGGAGGCGCGTAGGTGCAGCACGGCCAACACCGCAAGGCGACGAGAGAGACGCTCGGGATCGGGTCGCGCAGATGTGTCGAGGCGCGATTCGAAGAGTTGCGGTCGAGGAGAGCGATGGTTGTTGAGATATGGGCGTGGGCCGACGATGGTGGTGGCGGTCGTCATTGATCGCGGAGCGACGTCGACCAAAAGGTTCATGTGCGCTTCACTCGAAGATGTGGAGGAATGGAAGAGCAGGAATGAATCTTACCGAGTCGCGAGTGCGCACGAAGCTGTCCACGTCAATTGACAGAGTTGCGCCATCCTTGGGCTTCTCCTCGGCGGGCTTCTTGGAGCGGACCATGATGATGACGACGGATATAAATTTGCAGTGTTTGACGATGCGATCGATGGGGAGGGATGGGGATAGGGATGCGATGGTGTTGTGAATTTGGTGTCTGGTCGCTGGAAGAGCCCGAAAGTTGTAGGAAATGAAGGGATTTCGGGAGGGGTGTGGAAGTTTTTTAGAGGGCGGACAGCGCTGTAGGGTAGGGGGAGGGGCCGGCTAGGCGAGTTTGCCCATGGGCGAGGGGGTGAAGGGTTGGAGGACGAGGGTGAGGGTGAGCATAACTGCATTTGGGGGGGGTGGCAGGAGGGAAACGGGAGGGGACGAGATAACAGGCGTCAGGCGTCAGGCGTCCGTCGGCGTAGTGGCAGCAGCATGAGGAGGAGTAGGATGATACAATTCGCACAGGATGTATGTCTACTTATGACGGACGCGTGCACGAAGTGAAGAAACTCCGTCGCGAAGAAGCAGAATCAGAAGGATTCGTCGCATGTGGGTGCATGTCACCGCGAGTCATTCATGATCGGATTTCTATTTTACATATATGGGCATCGATATTCCACGAGCCCCGAACCGTCCGCCGGCCAGTATATTTTTCAAAGATGAGGGGTGACGAGCGAGGGATGTACAGTATCATCAGGGCACTGGCGTGGTGTGGACAGAAGGTGTGGGCAGAAGGCGCTGGCCGGCTGGGTGGGGATGAAGGGGAGACGGGGAGAGGGCTGTGAAGATCAATGGGAGAGGTTGGGGCCCAGGCCAGGCCGGGAGTATGTGTGTTTGGGTGGTGGTGTGCAAGGTCGGCGAGGAATAAGTGTGGGCGTGAAGAGAGAGTGAAGGGGGGGAAGGGGAAGGGGAAGAGAGCGAGAGTGAGAGCAGGTGCGGGTGCGGGTGCGGGTGCGATGGGCGACCGCGATCGAGCGATCGAGCAACCGGTAGAGACTGGACGACTGGGCGCCGATGGACTGGACTGGACTGGACTGGACTGGACTGAATGGACTGAATGGACTGGTGGACTGGATTCAATGGACTGGTGGACTGGACTGGTGGTCTGTCTGTCTGCCTGTCTTCCTGCCTGGACCGTCCGATCCGCTTGGGGGGATAAATATCGTATCGCGTGCGAGGGGACGCAGTAATGTACCTACTAAGTAATGTATGCGCTGTCAGCCTGATTTTAGGGCCACCAGGACGGACAGGGCGTACAGTACAGTACAGCACGTACAGCACAGCGTGGTGCCGTCCAAAAGCAGCACCCGTAGGACAGAAGGCCAGCAGAAGAAATACCAAATACCAAATACAAAATGCAGCGCAGCGGGACGAGAGCGGTTGTTGCTGCGGCCGGCGCCAAAACGGCCCCCTGGTGTCCATGCCCTCCCTCCCTGCCGGATAGAGGAAAGACCGCCACGAGGATGGCGTGGTGATACCGTAGGCCTCGTAAATCGTAATACTGTAGTGGTCGTGATAGCGATGCCTGCTCGTCCTCCGCTGTCCCGCCCATACCGTACAGTATTCGGTTCTCGTTCCCGCGCATGGCATTCTCATATACTTACGGTGTTCGCATTCGCTCGCCAGGCCCCCGGCGACCTGAGAGGAGCCCAATGGATAGCCAGTGGACCGCAGCCCGCCGCCCGCAGCCCGTCACTTGCCAGTCGCCAGTCGCCAGCCGACAGTGCCCGCCGGAAGTGCTGACGGGCCTTCTTATAGGTGGTTGGGGGGAAGCCTGTATCACGCTGATGCATGAATGGGGTAAACGTATGAGAGGGACATGTACATGTATATATTTACACATGCTGAGCCCGAAAGAAGGAGAAGGAGGGCAAAGGTGGAGAATGAAGATAACAGAACGACGCTTAATTCTGATAATACTATGCTGTGCGGTGCAGATGGGCCTATAAGCACTGGCATATAGGCCCGTACCTACAGGACCGTAAAATAGGGCCCTGATGCACCAGTCGCCAGCTCTCCTAGTCCTGCCACAGCTCTCCGTGCGCTGTTCTTCTCCGTCCTCCTGCCTCCCTCCGACATCTCAGAAGAGGGTGCGCTAGAGGAGACCGCGGCGGCTTTGTATCAAGTGGCACTTGCATTAAGTACTAAGTTTCTTTGCACCCCCATACACCGCACCTCAAGGTCACAAACAGCTCCTAGGCTTTAATTTCCTCGAGCAAAACTCATTCATGCGGAAAGATATCAAGAGCCGGAGTTCTTGGTCGAATAGTATATTCCTAGAGATGACTGGATCTCAGCTGCGATTTCGCTTGCAAATAGGAAGAGAAAGAGAGGAGAATTCGTAGAGGTACAGTATATCCCAGGCCAGCGTGTTTGGGGATCCGATCCCCCTTGCCCCTTCCCTCCCCCAGCCACCGCAATTCCCCATTCTTCCTGGGTCCGGTCCGCTCGTTCTTTCCTGCACAGGTGACGTTCCGCGCCTCATGGAACAACGTTGTTACAGACAGGACGGTTTAGTACAGCTCTTGCGCGACCCTCCTTGACGACGTTAGGTTGGGTACGACCCTTTCCCTTTCCCTTTCCCTTCCCCCCTTCACCCCTTCACCCCTTCACCCCGCAACCATCTTCTTCCTTCAACATCGCCGTACCCAACCGGGTCTTGTCACATCTGCATCCACCGCATTTTCCAGGCGGCTTCCAGCGACGTGCGACCCGGCGGATCTCCATTGCCTCCAGATCAGATCCCCCCAGACCTGTCCGTCAGTCGGGTCCTGGCCTTCAGTCCTGTACTCTAAAAGTACAGGACGACTTACTACCTACCTGCTCACTGTACAGTAAGGATCTGCTTCATGCGGGGGCGAAGGCCTAGGGATCAATTGACCATACTCCCTATCCCGCAACACGTTGCTTATTCACGGTGGGGGATATCAAATATCCATCTATCTCTTTCTTCCTCGTCACGGGCTCTCATTCTTGTTCTTGCTCTGGTCTTGCTCGTGAGAGGTATGGGTCACTTACAACTCACCATAAGATAGAATAGATCAGCCAGGGCCGGAAATACCTAGCGGTCCGGATCAGTTCAGAGCAAACCATTCCTACAGTATATCGTCCCTCCCAAGGCCACCACCAAGACCCTCCAAGACACGCCAGCTCCCCAAATCCCTCTTTTGGCCACTCGTGCCATTTTCGACCTCACCTTTGACTGGCTCTTCGCCGCAGCTCCGCTCATCACACTCTTGGCGTGCTCTTTTACCCCTCCGAGTTTGCAAGCCAAGGCCAAGCCCGAAACGCTTGGCATTTTCTCCGATTGAGCTGCGAGCCCTGCAGCGAGAGCGAGACCTACTGTAACTCTCCCGCTCCCGCCCTCAACGTCACCCCACCACCCCTCCAAAAGCCCTTCGGCCCACTAACCGTTTATTCATTTTCAAAAAGAGCGTTCAAGCTTCCTTGATACATCACCTTCCATCGAAAAGTGTACAGACAAACGAATTTCGCAATCATGCCAGCCCTCAGCACCTCGATGACGGTGCTAACCGTTGTGATCCTCCTCTTCCTGGCACGTCCTACCCATGCATTTGGAGCGGGCAACATTGCCACGGTTTCTAAAGTTGAGGGCTTAAATTGTGTGTTTAGCGAAATTCCGGTTCACATTCAAGCTAACTATCATCTAGGGCGCCATGGAGATATTGAAGATACCTTGCTTACCCTCTTTATGTCGAGGGCGGCGGGAGGAAAGAAATTTGACAAGATGAATGTTGCAAGAGTCTACTTCGGAAACTGGCTTCGAGATTACTGTAAGTTTTTATTTTATTATATTTATCTTATGGCGGTGAGAGGGCGGCTATGAGCCTTCATAATTTATCAAATACCCAGCTAATATGACCTCCTTGCAGCTCAAGCAATCGACGTTGGTACGGTCAAGTATGTCTCAGCAGAAGCCATCCGCATCCTTCTTTGGGTTCTTGGTTTCATGACATTCGGATATGGTACAAAAGAATTCGAGGTTACAGCGGAACGGCTGGGTTGCTATCGTCCAGAAGATCATATCGACAATCCGAAAGATTATGCCGACAATCTCGATGCCACACAATATGATCCGAGACTTCGTGGACCTGTCAATGAACGCATTGAACTAGCTATAGATCCTAGGACGGGTCTGAAGAACTATATTGCAAACGAACAGGCCGGCATTATGACCTCTGCTCTGCACGTCAGGAGACTCTTTGGTAAATCTATCCAGCTTGGAAGATCATATGCTCGAAGCAGAAACAAGAATGAGCTGTACGAGGCACTTCGTCTGTTAGGAACCGGACTACACTGTTTGGAAGGTATGTATAAGACGGCTATTTTCATATAGACGCTAATTGAAGTCAAGACTATTCTGCTCACAGTAACTTCACTGAATTGGCGCTTATTGAAATGGGAGAGCATGAGGTATTCCCTCATGTTGGTAGACAAACCCAAATTAGACTTCAAGGCGTGCGGAACCCCGTCTATCCAATTATCACTGGCACTTTCGGTGGTGTCGACTTTCTCCACTCGGTCATGGGCGAGTTCGACGACAAGGCAACGCAAAGTGAACTTCAGGAGCTTGAGGGTACCATGCAATCCGGGGGTAATGCTGACACCAGTCTCCTCAAGAATCTGTTGAGCTCTGTTCCATCCGGCCTCTTTGGTGGTAACAACGAAGCCGGAAAAGTAGATGAATTACAGGCCAATGCTGCAGCTGCACAGATGAATCAGATGCGGGTCTCTCCTCGGCAACCCGAAGCTTTCACCCGCCAAATGCAGGAAGTCTCCAAGTCAATCTACCCCGTTATCGAGTGGCACGATGAGGTCATGCAATCTATTCGGGAAGCAATCGAGAAGATCCCAGTCCTGCCAGATCTTATTGAGAACATTGAGAATCAAATCAATATTCTTGTATTTTCCTTGATCGCGCCTTTTGTGCTTCCAATCATTGAGCAGATCAAGACCGAGTTGAACACTGGCTCTTCTGAGATTATTCAGAGCAGCAAGGATAAACAATTGATTGTGTTCCATGACGATCGTTCTTCTGATCCAACTCATTCCATGTTGTCCAAAGACCACTTCTCAAATGTAAATTCGAAGATCATATCTCTTGGTGGGTGACCTTGCTAATATTTTACAGATTCTTAATGAGCCTGCCGGTAAAATCGCCTCTCAAGTCTTGAAGTGGGTTGTTCCGCAGCTCATTCAATGCTGGGACGACGAACGCGTTGATCCGGACAGGACTATTAATCGTATTATCAATGGAGTTTTCCATCATCCCGCACTCCGTAACCAAGGCGATGATGGAGCTAGTGATGGCCGCCGTCTCATGTTTGGTGTAGTCGAGGAGTGGTGGCGCTCAAGGCCACAGTATGAGCAACAAGAGCTCCGACGCAAATTGAGCCGTGATGGTGTCATGAATGGTGAAAATCATAAGGAAGGTGTCCAGGATTCCGGCCATGGTTGTGGTAAGCCCCTCGGCATGGCCAAGTCTGGAAGTGGAGGTGCCGGAGGGGTGCTTGGTGGCCTCTCGTCTGTTCTTGAAGGCTCTTCGGGAGGCGGCTTCGGCGCCTCTAGCGGCAACTCTGATATTAGTAAATTTGCCGAAGAAGCTGTAGGAGGTGGTGCCATTGGTAGTGTTGTTGGAGCTTTGGCAGGTGGTCTTGGAGGTTCCCTTCTCTCTGGAGCCTTTGATGGAGAAGAATCGCACCAGGAGACCTACACAGGCCGAGGATTCACGCAGCAAGGCGGGTATCAAGAGAATGTCGCCCAGTTTGGACGTCAAGGTGATCAATATGCCCAAGCAGAATATTCTGAAACCCGGCTTCCTGGTGGCGGCCGTCAGACCGATTATCAACGCTATGAGCAGTCTGAATCAGGCTACGGTTCAGGATTTGAACAACGCACCGAGAGCAGACCAACTTATGGAGGTGGTTATGAGCAAACAAACGAGCGTATTTATTCTGGCCCAGGTGGTGCTGTTGAAACCGAGACCTGGCGTGAAGGCATGACCGCCGAAGGTCGTCATTATCACGAAGCCGAGGTTCATAGAGAGCGTCGGGACAGCAGCGATTCTGACGAAGAGAAACACAGTAGGCATCATAAGAAGAAGCATCATGATAGTGACAGCGATGAGGAGAGGGCACCTCCTCAACAGTATCAGGCTTCTGGTGGGTATGGCGGTGGATATCAAGAGCCTCGACAAGAATACGGAGGTCAACGCGGATTTGGCGGCGGCTACGAAGCACCCAGAGAGGCACCCAGAGAGGCATATGGAGGTGGATATGAGGCTCCGAGACAGGAGTATGGTGGTGGATACGAGGCTCCTAGAGAGGCATATGGGGGAGGCAGCGGATATGAGGCTCCTAGACAAGAATATGGAGGTGGTGGCGGATTTGGGGGTGGAAATGAAGCTGGTTGGGGAGAGAGAGAGCGCGAGGAGGAATACAGAGAAGAAGTCGCTGAGGAAAGAGAGGAAGAGCGAGAAGAAGAATACCGTGAAGAATCACGGGAAGGCGGCGGAGGCTGGTTTGATTGAAATCACAATCCTCAGCTTTGCCTGCTTCTGCAAATATTCATTTGTCTCGATTGAGGTATTTTGAGTCCAGAAATAATAGCTATTTCGGTAGAGCTGGAAGTATCAGAAATGCTTTGAACCCCTCTTAGCAAGGATGGAAAGTGCGCAACCTCAATTAATGTGTGGAGGGAAATTCATTTTGATAAGGAATAGGTATTGTGTCATTTATCTGCCTTTGCCGAATTTCTGGCCCTGTGAATGTCAATGCTTGGGAAGTAAAATTGACGAAAGTTTTTATCCAATTTAGATATTTGGAAATTTAAGCCGACGGTTAACTGTAAAAGAGGAGGTACTTGAGGAAATTTTTTAACAATGTTGATTTAAGGTACCGTAATTGTTTATTCCTTCTTATGTGATTATACGTTTTTGGGTTTATTGTAGTGTTGAGAGCCTGGGAAAGAATAGGTGGGTAGCTGACCAGTTGAGGATCAAGTGGGTTATTTGGCTCCTTGACATCGGCTAGTTTTCGGGCAAGGATGTGGAGAAAAGGGGGTTGAGATAGTGAGACCTCGTTTAATGGCATCGCTATTGAGTGTTATAAGTGTTGGGACTTATTTTTTATTTTCACTCTAACAATACCACTGACACAGACACAATATAGGCCTTACTTTTAGTACAGGATACCGTACTAAAGTAATTTCGATACCTTTTCGAATCTCTTGTTTCTCTTCCCTTTTTAACAAGAACTAATCTTACCCAAATACGACGAGCAAGAAATCATTTATTTACCTTTTAAACCAAGTAAAACTTCTACCTCTAATGTTCGATAGCAATTTTGATCCCTCTAACTTTCCACACTTGATTTCCCTCTCCACCCATCAGGAGTCCACATCATGAGCCCCCCAACTTCCAAGCCATCAGGGCTACCCTCGGGGGTACTGTAAGGGCCCAAAAACTTAAATCCGAGAGCCCGGTACATGAACTCGCCCTGCTGACTTGCCTCCAAGCCTACGGGGACCATATCCGTTTGGGCCTTGCGCAATATCTCATTCATCAACCTGGTCCCGATGCCCCTCCTCCGGAACCTCTCCGAAATAACCACGCTCTGAGCATGCCAGCGCTCTTTCCTCTCCTCGTGGCTCCAATATTTAATCTCATGTTCCATGCTTGACGCCTTGAGAAGTTTCATAGTGTCCCTATCCACAGACCTGTCTCCCCCATAGTAAAACAGAACCAAGCGGCAATAGAGAAAATACAGCCAGCCCAGGATCCAAAACTTCATCCGCCTCCACGACAAATGCAGCCGAATCATCCTCTCACGAGCCCGGGGATCAGAACCAGAACTATGAGCCTGGCCGTTCACCTGCCTCCACGCGCCCTCGTCGTTGCCTAACCGCACAAACTGCGCATACCCGATGACTACATCGGGCCGGGACTTTTCCACCGCCACGAAAGACAGGTTCCGCGCGTCGAGCAGCCGCTGCTGCCCGCGCTGGACGAACCCACGCTCGTAGTCCTCGTAGAACTGCCACAGGTGCGGCGACACCCACGACGTGAGCGGCGAGTTGCAGTAAGACTGGGCCGCGAGGCGACCGAGTTTCCCGCCTTCCCAGATGCGTGCCGGGCGGATGATGATGGTGGATGAAGAGGCAGCGGGAGGAGTTGGACTGTTGATATTCATGACTGTGGGAAATTTTAGGGTTAAGAGCAATATAATCAAATTCTAGATGTCAACCAACCCCCCCTCTTTGAGAGTTTTGACAAGGCGAATACTTCAATTACCCTTTTTTTGTCCACGGAGAGGTGGGAATTTTCAAAGGAAAAGAGACGACCATGGGTTTGTAGGAAAATTCTTATCTTCTGGTATGGAGTTAATGTAAATAATATGTACATTGAATCGTTTTCCAACAATTGCCTTGTTTATGTAAGGTTAAGGATAAGGTGAGTCACGCGGTGTTGACCTTCGACGTTGGTAAGGTTAAGGGGTCAAGCGAGATACACGTGATATCGTATCTAAGTAACACCTTCTACTTATGAGTTAGTGCAATGGTACATTGAAACTGACATGTAGTCTAATTCAAAAATATATTTAGCTGTCGAGGCCTTATTTAAAAATATTATCGCCGTATTATATATCCCGGTTCATCTGTGCCATACTTAAGGAGTCTGATTCTACGAGAAAGCGTTCTTAGAGAGAGCATCAATGATTATCACATCGTCCAGTGAAAACGACTTGAAACGTCTACTCACTTTTTCACTAGATGAGTCTACCGATTCTTTCTCGAATGAGAGAAGTGTCATAAAATTTGGGTATATTCAAACTATCCAAACGGTCAAAGCAGTAAGTAATCTGTCTAAGAGCAATTCCCAATCATTGGCCAATTTATACATTTGCGTAAATCAAAACTCAACGCGTCAGACTTTTCCTTTCTTCAAGATAATTGAAATCCTCTACCGTCCAAAGTACCTCTTCTCGAAAGGTCTCATTATGCAGAAAGAGGTAGCAGCAAATGCGAAAGCCAACTCGAATCCGACGTCTCCGCCGAATTCCGTGCCGCAGAGCTTTCCAATGGGTCCAGTGAACCACACCTGTGCCATTCCAAGAACAGCACCCATGATACCGAAACCGAAGGCAACAACTGCAGCAATTCCGGGAGGGAGTTTGCTGGCGTCCATATAGATACTTGGGTCATAGCCAGAAAAGCCGCGCTTGAAGAAGATGTGCTCGGAGAGAGAGATACCTGGAATGGTTAGCTGAAAATATATTGATATTAGTTTATAGGATGCTCACCTTCATAAATAGCAAGCCAATATGCGATCAGCAACATGAAATTCTCCAAAACAGATTCGAAATGACCATAGCCGGGAATAGCAATTGCACAATAGATCAAAGTTCCGATGAAAGTCCAAACAAAGCGAGGAACGCGTTGAGAAACACGAGCGAGGAGTTGCAAGGAGAGCGAGACTGAGTAGATATTTGGGCAGTTGTTGGCAATGATAGAGAGAGCCAAGATAACCAAGCAGAATTGGCCGAATCTTCCCAAGGGAGGAACAATAACTGCTGCGAGAAGACCGCCGATACCAGAGGAGGTGTATCCGTCCATGTAAACATTGTCTCCGTCATTGGCAGCCATTGATGTGGCAATCGCAGCTCCGAGCATTTCGGTAAAGAGGAGTGGGAAACTGAGACCTGCAAATGTCCAGAGGAAGATGGATTTTCGAGAACGATTTACTGGTTGGTAGACAGTGTAGTCGGCGGCATATGATGTCCATCCAGTCGCGAAGCCGAAGACGGATGCTGCGAAGGAGAGAGCAGATCCTGCCTCGGTCTTTCCAGTGCCCATTGGGATGTTTGAGAACTGGCCAGAGTGTGCAAATTCTCCAAGAACGATGAGGAAGATAATGAAACATGGAATCCATGAGTATCTCTCATAAGTGTGGACGATCTTGTAACCAAAGAGGGTGATCAAAAAGGTGGCAGCCGCGATAACGATGATGCCCGCCCATCCTGGCATTTTGCCATTGACAGCATTGAAAAGTTGCGCACCGACGATAACGTTGACTAAGATGAGTTAGATTTTAATTTTCTGTGGCGCTAATAGGTTATAAGTAACATACCAGCAGACCAGCCAACACAGGCAAGAATGTTGAAAACAGCAATGATTTTTACACCATAATACTGAAAATATTAGCTTCACAGACTTTAAACATGGGAATGTATTTCTTACTCCGAAGAAGAATCTGGATAGAACCATCTGTCTCAATCCAAATCTGGGGCCAAAAGTGCTGAAAAAGCAGACCGGAATTATACCAAGCATGTTGACGAAGAAGATGATGAGGATAGTATCAATGAATCCGAGGTAGAAAACCGGATAAGCTAGGGCCCCAATGGCAAAACTGGAAACGACCATATTCGCAGAAAGCCACATTGTTCCGACTTGGGAGATATGAGCGGGGGATCGCTCATCGCTTGGTACCCTTTCGATACCTCTCTGCTCGACACCGAATTTACCAGCAAGTCTCTGTGTCTTTGCATACCAGCTGTCTCCTAAAACAAAAGTCTCTGCATGGATTGCACCGTCGTCAGCAATATAGTCGCCGCTTTCATTTCCATTGTCGTATTGAGATTTTTCGATTGCAGATGCTTCGATATCGGCATCTTTCTTAGAAAATGGTCCCATCTTGAAAACAGTTGAAAATATACTCGAAAATCCTGGTTTTATTGGGGCTTCGAGCTCAATGGGAGTGTCGCTTCTTCGATGGAAGCTATCTAAGGACCGAAGATTGGCTTGCCTGGAAATGTATCTGGTGGAAAGATGAAGATCTTATATAGCACAGTAATGGTCCCAAGAGTATTTCTCCAGCAGGGATTAAATGACCAGGGTAGCTTAAAGGGAGGTTTGCGACAGGTCTGTACTGCGGACCTCTCCGATAAATTTTTTCTGAGCTATGGGTGGCGGGTACCGCACATCCCCAATACCCTTTAGCCACTAAGCTATTAGGTGGGCTTGCAAAGTATGTTTTAGTCACTGATAAGGAAAATCGATACGGAGTACACTTGACCAATATCAGGCGCAGGACTAGTGTTAAAAGGATACAGTAGTAGATCTGGCCATCTTCTAGCTGCCGACTTTATGAGGAGCTAGAAGGATGCCAAGGGCACTAGAACATGTCAATCATGTCCTCATCATCACCAGTCTTTTTTTGTTGTGCAAATCCTCAAGGCTCTTGAAAGTTGCCCATATCTTAGGTCACTCACGGCATGAGTGGTTTCGCTATCTTGAAGCTTGCTACTTGCCATGCTGTACGCCATCGTGTGGTGGTCCGTCCTGCTTGCCCCTCATTGACAATTAAACGAATGCTGCTCTTTGGTCATTTGTGTACGCCATGCCGTTCGTCGTCCAATGACTCGGATGGTAACTGATATCAAGACTCAGGTTGCTCCATCTTGAACCTTACCCACCTTAAGCTTGGGGTTACAGCTGGCCCTATCCTTTTGCGATGATTTATCGCAGGACATCGGCGGATATTGATCGGCTCAGACCTTCCAAGGTTCAGCGCCCGGATGCTAGTGAAGGCCGCGGGAAAGAGAAAAAGGTTGCATTTGACGAATCTCGGGAGCAAATGGGGGGGGGGCCATTCCATGCATGCAATAGGTGGATCTCTCATTGTGGAGATATGCAGGTTCACACAACCATGCTAAATCTGGTATCTTGTTTTGTGCACTCCAGACTTGCAGGTACTTGTATCGAAAAAAAGCAGTCAAGTCACAGCTGTGATGAAAATTCAGACGCCTGGTGACCTTTCGCGGGCAGATGTCGTGCCAAGTTACAGCACCTTGCGTAGCTTCTATGCGTCCAAGAGCGTAGCTAACAGATAACCACTCCAGAATGATAGAATCCAGGGCGGGGTCGAATTGTGACGACAATGTTTTTGATACACAATGCAGTGCCAGAGTGTCGATGTTTGGGTCGTCTGCAGCAAGCAGTGGCGGAATTTTGATAAGAGTCTCAGGATAGGAGCCAATGACCGAAGAAAATAAGCGAGGCCTGCCCAACCTAAGGCAGATAGTGTGGCTTTAAGTTGATCTTCTCATGGTTCAGCCGATCATATTTTCAATAATATTATTATTACAGCAGTCGAAAGCCTTATCCTTCACTTCAGATTGGGCCAGGGGAGGGATGCTGGTCGATGGGCTAAAAGTAGGGTGGTACTGGACTGCGCTGCATCTCCACGTCCCGCCCGTGTGTCGACGACGTCGGGGCCGGCTCCTGACGGCACGCTGCAGTCGTTCATGTGTTCGGACGCTTCCCTCCTGAATCATGAGTGGAGAGTAGCGTGGGTGGGCTCGGTAGGTCGAGGGACTTAGACTGATACTGTACTCTGTACTGTCGCGTCACGGGCCTATCATCTTCATTCCTCTGTGGGGGTTCCCCTTATTGTTTAGCTTCGCACCGAACCGGAGGCTCAACCTTCTGGAACTGTCGGGAGCGCCCGATAGCCAGTCGAGTTTCGCGGCCCCTTACTGATTTGCACAAACCACAGTTAAGTGACACCGCCATGAAGAGAAGAACCCTTCGAGAACATTACCTGTATCAGTCAAACATGTCCCGCAAATACGGGAGAAGTGGCTATGTTCCTGGATACATCGTTGAGTCCCTGCCTCGTACCTGAACTGCCTCCGCTCGGCAAAGCTGGACGATGGTGTTTTGCGAGCTGCTAGCATGTCCATTCCCCACCTACCTATCCTATCAACTTCGGAGCTAGTCACCTTCAGAAAGAGAAATTTCTCAGAGCAAACGTCCTATGATCCTATTCAAGTACGGTACGCATGTTTCCAAAAATGGAAAGACCCCGTTTCAGTGTAACGGGTCATCCAGGTGGGATCCCGTGATGGCACAACCATGCATATGTCATCTGTACTTCAGAAGAATACAATGCGTGTAGATGTCGTGGCAGCCGCATCCACATGAAACCGCTACTCTCTAACTCCATCCCTTGCGTGAAAATATTGAACGGACATCGTGTTAATTCACCGCTCTCATGTCGTGGAAGAGGGACTAGGAATATTGCAGCAGCCAGGTGATACTATCGAAGCATCTAGAGGTCGATTTGTGGTACTGGCAGATGATTTATGGAACCGATGACTAGATTTGCTTGTAGTTAAAGTAAGTACAGTACCTTAGCAAGCTGAAAGAGGGGCTTTACTGATACAATCATAAATCAAAACAGTTTTACTAAAGAGCCAGCGAAAGTGACTTGAAGTTAATGCGTAAAAGGAGCATATTCTCTGTCATTAGGGAATCCAGCCTAGTGCCTTGTTGACCATATCGTCCTCCAGCCATTTTGATACCGAGAATTCTTCAAAAGACTTGTTCAAGTTCGAAGTATTCCTATATTAAATCTATTGCAACGTCTAAGCTCTATCGTCATTCATTATAATTCATAGCAATTTCTTCATCACCCAATCCGTCTGTACACATGACCCCATTACAAAATCATGCTGCCCGACCTTTCTAAAACCCATTCCCTCATACACCTTCTGAGCCTTCAAGTTCTCTTCCCAAACACCCAGCCAAATCGTAACAAAGCCCATCTCCCTCGCTATCTCCTGGACATACTCAATCAACGCCCTTCCGACGCCATTTCCGTGGTAATCCCGCGCGACATATAACCTCTGGAGTTCGACCGGTTTCTCTGATCCCGCCAAACATTCGTCCGTGGTGCCCTTGGTGAGCTGTGAAAATCCAACCACGTGATCTTCCTCATCACAGGCGACCACGGTGGTGATATTTGGATTGGAAAGCTCGGCCGCGATAGATGAGTGGCTATATGCCATTTTGAGGTATTGCTCTAGATCAGGAGCGGGCAAGGAATAGCCAAATGTGGTGCTGAATACATGCGCGCCGAGGGCTGCGATTGCTTCGCCATCTTTGGGTTGAGCTACGCGAAGAGCGACTTTTCGCTTTGTGGCCGGATGTTTTGGAGTCATTTTTACGTGGGAAATATATTTAATTCGATGAGAGCGGAATTGAAAGTGGCTCGTCTCAGGTTCAAATAAGTCCGCGAGCCGCGGAGTTCACGGAATTGGAGTTCAAGAGTCGGATATAGGATCGAGTTCTGCTGTCGGGGCTCAGGTTACTCACACCTACCCACTTCTCACTCAAACCGCTTTAGGAGTCAGAACCCCGAGTTTTAGTACGTCAAGAAGGAGTTCGCTATGAATGCAACAATGCAGAAGTATCATATTCTAAGAAAGATGACAGATCAGAGAGGCATAATAAGGATGTTTATACCTCCTTCGTTTGGGGGAATATGCAGTCATAGTCTAGACATGCTCAAATTTCCTATTTCTTCAGAAATCCAACTGATTCCATGCGGTTATCCAGAGAGGGTTTGTGACTTGTGAAGGGCGTGAGTGAGAAAACTAGCGAGCATAGCGACGTTTCCCTAAATCAAGTCTAATCCCAGATAGCATATCCCAGCCGAGCAATTATTAGGTGCTGGTAGTACAGTAGAATATCCCATCTCTCTCCACCCTTCAAGAGCCGAGACGAAGTCGACCTTGTTATATTTATTTTGTGAGTCAAGAAAGTTCTTAGTCATACTTTTTTGGTTCTTGATTATTGTGAATCCAAACCTTTTTCTTCTTTTTCTCTATCTTTCAACTTTCCCCACAGTGTTCCGTCATAACGTGAGTTCCGAAGAGTTGCCCTTCCCAGGGTTGCTGAAGCCATGTATCTCCGCGCTGCCCACACGGACTTGGATCTCCCAACTCTATACAAATTCATCCGTGGCAACCCTCTAGGGATTTTCACCACGGCAATTCAGTCTCCAGTTCATTCCACGATACAGAGTAGTCACGTGCCATGGGTACTGGATGTGTTCGACGACGAGGGAGAAGAGAAGGCTTCGGGCACGCCCAAAACCAGACTTCGGGGGCATATGGCGCGGGCGAATCCACAAGCCAAGGTGCTCATAGAAGCCGCGACAAAAGCCTCGTCGGGCAAGATACAGGAAGAGGTCATGGTGCTCTTCAACGGCCCTGTCCACCATTATGTGACGCCGAAATTCTACGTCGAGACCAAGCCCAGCACGGGCAAGGTCGTCCCGACCTGGGACTACTCGGCCGTGCAGGTGTACGGGACGGCGACGGTCTATTTTGACTCCTCGTCCTCAGAAACCGAGGCCTTTCTGTCCACGCAAATCGACGATCTCTCGCGTCAGAGTGAGGAGGGCATCTTCGGCTATACGGGGCGAGAGGGAGCTCCCAAGGCGTGGAATGTCGATGAGGCACCTAGTAGCTACGTTGGATTGTTGAAGAAGGCCATCATCGGCGTGGAGATTGAGATCACGAGCATGGCTGGGAAGTTCAAGATGAGCCAGGAGCTTGCGGTTGGTGATAGGAACGGTGTTGTTAAAGGCTTTGAGGCATTGGGGACCGAGGAAGGAGACCTCATGGCGAGAACGGTGAGGGAAAGGGGCGAGTTGAAAGATAAGCAGAAGGGTTAGAAATAAATTTGTTATATTGCCAGATGAATATGTTGTAGTAATGAATGACCCTCTTATTAATCAATTTACAAATCCCAAATATTTCCAGAAGGAATCAAGCGTGCACCCCCCTTTTCCTAAGCGAAGCCAAGTCCGAAGCCAACTGACAAGACGTATCTTCTCAAGAACCACATCATCTCCTTCTAACAAGCCAAACTGCTCCATATTTTTTAAATTCCTCCTACTGTCTGAATAAGCGAAAGTGACAGTTTAGAAAAACCTCTTCAAACCTGTATGATGAAATTTTAAATACCTCTTTCTTCACAGATTAAAGGAAAGGTCTCAGACACATCACAAGCACGAGGAAGATGGACCCAGGCATACTCAATTAAACTGCCTTATATTCCACAATGATGCCAACACTAGCCACCAACACCTATGTAGAATAACCAATCGTCCGGAACACCTCGCCTCAGCCACGACACAGGGCCAATTAATTACACAACATCGAACAGAAACGCCCACTTGCTTTCTCATCGCCACCATTTCGTCCATCTATCTTTCTACCCTATCAACTTAAAAAGACTTCTCCCAAGTCTTTTTTGGTATTCCCGCCCTTCTATTCCCTATATTCAGAATTGAAGAGGAGTGTAGAAAATAGAAAAAGGAAGAGGAAGAAAACAGCGTGTCAGATAAAAGCCAAGCCGAAAAAAAGAAAGAGGTCCAAATATTAGACTCTTTGACCAGAATGATCCCTATAGTTTCATACGCCGTAGCCCATTGCACTCATGCTCATGCCCATGCAACTTCGAATCAAATCAAGTGACGTACCTGTCACCATGCATGCGAGGTATTTCCGTTCCATCAGCCCCTTCCCTCGCCGCTTAAACATGAAGAATCGCTATGCCAAAAGAAAAAGAAAAGACATGAATATACAATCACAAAAATACGGATATCCTTTCCGTTTGTCCTATCATTTCCATTTCGTTTCAAAATTGCGCGTGATAAGGAATCCATGACTGATAACTTGGGCTATCGTCACGAGAAGTCATCGTCAACGCCGCCTGTCCTCCCATTTTGCTCGTTGTCAATGGCATCAACTCGGAGTACCAACTCTTTGGTCTCCCGCGCGATCTCGAAAGCGATAGGAGGCAATGATTGATTCCATTGTCTCCATTCCCGTTCACCTTCATCATCTTCTCTTCCTTCGTTTGCAATGGCTCGGCCCTTCTCACCGGCGGCGATAAGACGCTGTCTCGTGGCTGCTAATTTATTTACTATTGGTTCGCCTTGGGCTCTTAGAGCCGTGTTTCCGGTGGATGACATAGATGTTTGGGTAGAATTGACAACAGTACCAACGACGTCTGCGATAGCGTTAATTTCGGCGGAGATAGCAGCAATGTCTGATTCCGAACGGATAGAGGAAACGAGGGATTGGATGTTCTGAACCAAGAGAGCGGTTTGATCTTCGAGGTAGATCTGGAATCGTTAGTTTCTAGACATGTGCATAGAGGGGTAGATAGAAATTACCTTTAGATCTTCGACATCAGTGTCTTGAGTTCTGATGCCGAAGCCGACTCCCATCGGTGCTGGAGGCAAGGTTTTATTGGCGCCATTCGGTGTGCTAAACCCATTCTGAACAGGAACAGCACCTCTTGACACTGGCCGTTGTCGGCCTGCCCAAGAGTCTTTGCCTGAGCTTCTGGGACGGATACCTGATTCACGAGGAGAATTGACAGGACTGTACATTGATGAGTCGGCACTTATACGGCCATTTCGGAGACCCTGAAATGGCGGCGGATTGGCACTCAGATTATTCGTCTCTGGTCTTGGATCACGAACGGGGAAAAATCCTGTTGAGTCGACAGGTTCAAGATTTCCATCATCGTCATCTTCGAATTCTCCAGCTGGTGTAGGACGGATTTTGACCGTTCTTACAAGCTCCACAACGGCCGTCGTAAGATGTGAAGCGGCCGCATCGAGCAATGATACTGGAGAAAGACCTTTGGAGGAAGCAAAGTTCTTCGATGCAGTGATCAAATTGTTGGCCGTTGCAGAAACCCTTGATTTTAACTTAGACTGTGCCTGGGCTAAGTCTTCGGTACTAGCAGGAGCTTCGTCAATATCTTGAGTGATCCTCCGTACGTTTACGATCACAGTCTTCATGAACTCCATGACTCTTTCTGGAGTATCATTCCGCGCAGTTTGGAGAAGCTCATCAATAGATATTTGGAATTTGGTGACATGGACATCTTTGACCATCCCGTCAGCTTGGGTGAAACCGCTGTCCTTGACGTATTTTGCTGCGTCTTGTTGTATTGTAAGGCCAATTGAAGACGCTCGTAAAGTTCGCAGTTGTGTCTTCGTCCTGGCATACCGATTTCTCCAATCTCTAACTTCCATTTCCAATTTCTCGACGGTCTGAGAAAGCACTTCCTGTCTTTCGTAAGAGGATCCACTTCGTTCTGAAAGTATCCGCATTTCCCGGAGGAATTCTTGGGCTTCTTGGCGGACCTCTTCTGTGACTCTTTGTTGCTCACTGAGCTCCAACTTGAGCTCTTCATTTTCTCGTTCCATATCTGGATTCCCACCCATACCCCTGGAGGCAGCCCCTGACTCTCGGAGCTCCTCCATTTGCGCGCGTAGTTCCCTCTCAGTGTTTGCCTGCGATGTGCGTACGCGGTCCAATTCTGACTGTAAAGACTCGTTGAGATTTTGGGCGTCTGCAAGCTTGCCTTCCAGATCCATTCTTAAATCTGACCATTCCTTCTTCTCCATATTGGCTGCGGTCGCTCGGGTCCTCTCATCATTCAGAACATTATTCAACTCATCATCTTTCTGCTTCAGATTGTCTTCCACCGCCTCTAACTTTTCTCTTAGTTCAGCTACTTGCGATTGGTAGTCCTCTATGAGTTTCTTGTCCGTCTATAGATCGTGTTAGCAAGCGATATGTTATTGATACGAACAAGCGTACCTCTGAACCTCCTATGCTCTTCTTCCTTTCTCTCCCTTTCGTTGCATTTTCTAAACCAAAGGCATCTGCCTCGTCGTCCTCATTATCCTCTTCGTCGTCCTCGACCATTGTGCTTTTATTGGGGACTATCGTATTGCTTTGGAAGGTTTTGGGCGTGGGCCTTCCGTAGTCATTGGGCGGTAATCCCGGAGAAGGTGGTATACCTAGCCCCCCATTCAAAGGAGGCCGTTGACCATTCCGCGATTCGCTTCTCATCGAGTATGCTGCTATGGAGCTGGCATCTGATGGCCGGCGCATACGCGGCGGTCCATTCACTGGTGTTCCATTCCCGTTTCTACTTGGAGGGCCGCGCATGGATGCAGGACTTCCCATCCGACTTATATCTCCAGCAGTGAACTGAGGAAATCTCCTCTCTAACTCGTAGAACACATCTGTGGCCAAGTCGCGGAATCTCGGGGACGGTAAGGTCGAAAGCTTCTGCCGGGCCTGGTTCCTTTTTGGATGGAAAGAATCTTTTGGCAGCAGAAACGGCGGGGGTCCTCCATCAGGCGGACCATTGCCATTTGGTGTCCTCCTCCCGCTCTGCTGCCTCCGCAAGAGTTCGTCAAACACATCGGTACTCAATTCTTGAAATTGAACTGGAGACAGTCGTAGTAATTTGTCCCGCGCCCTGTTTGGCCTCGGATTTCCCTTCTCATCGCGCAGCGACGCTGACAAGTATCTCTTGAGAGCGACATAATGTTCCGATAGTATACCCTCAAATGTCTCGTCTTTCTTACTCCTGCCGTTCTCACTCTGTGCGTAAAGTCCCGTCCCAACACTCGATCGTCCTACAGAGTTCGG
The DNA here is from genome assembly GCA_037952705.1 of Haplographium delicatum. Taxonomy (NCBI): domain Eukaryota; kingdom Fungi; phylum Ascomycota; class Leotiomycetes; order Helotiales; family Hyaloscyphaceae; genus Haplographium; species Haplographium delicatum. The sequence goes on from JAPZPC010000061.1 coordinate 107,449, forward strand.
CGGTGATGGCCCCCCTGGATTGCCCCCGGATGAGCCCCTCGGGGGAAACCCTCCATTCATTGTGCTGTTCGAGCTGCTCGATATTGGCGGTGAAGCAAGTTGTCCGCGATTGTTCGAATTCGAAGGATATGGCGAATCCGTATCGGGGTTCTTGTATTTTGGAATTCCAGACCATTCATTCCCTCCTAGAGAATCAGGCGACAAGGGGCCATTTCGGCCATTCATTGTATATGTTCTAGAAATGGGTGGCTGACCCCTTTGATGAACATGCGCCGTTCACCGCAATCCACCGCAACTCTCGAGGTTATTTTAGAATGCGACCAAAATTAGTAGGACAACGTCGAGTCGAAAAGAAATCGTAAGGTCGTCTCGTCACGGAATACAAAAGCTGCTTCAGCATGCAACGAGAAAAGTCCTTGAAACGTCGAAGACTGGCAGGGTTGTCAAAGCTCGGGGCGACAAGGTTCGCTTCTTCACGAGGATCGGAGGATGCGAGCAGGAAGGGGGTTGACGGGTGTCAGGATTAAGAAGGAATTATGGAAAGTCGAAAAGAAAAGATGGGCCCCGGAAGAGCGAGGTGGTAAGGACCGTGGTAGACAACAGCAATGTAGAAGGAAGGATGAGAGAAGAGAAGAGAGAGAGAGAGAGAGAGCGCGCGCGCGCGAGAGTGAGAGGGGAGTTGGAGGATTGACTTTTTTGAATTTCCCCCTTTGACGGAGACAGTACAAGTCCAGGTCGTCAGTTCCTTAGTCCCTTAGTCGCGGAGTCGCACGGGAGTTCGTTAGTCGCTGGTGCTAGTCCGGTCCTTCGCAAGTTTCTCGTTGCCCGTTCGGGGTACAGGCGCTAATTATTACTTCTGATTGACTTTTTGACTTTGGGGCACATTGCGCTTTCACTTGCATTTGTCCTGGCACTGGCACTGGCACCTTGCCCTTGCTTGCCCTCTGCCCTCTGCCTTCTGCACGACAGAAAAGCGTCGAGTCGATAAGCCCAGAGCGATTAGAGTATCCGCCTCAGCTGGCACCGTCACCTATAGATGTTGCACGAAGTACCAATGTACTCGAGGGCGGTATGTTATTGCATATGGCACTAACGCTGAAGGAGAGCAGAGGGTGGAGGCCAGGGCTTCCAATAGGTTTGGGTCTTTCGTGGGGGACGGGAATAGACTCTTCTGCTCAGCACTCCAGTCTTCTCGACCTCCTCCTCTCCTCCCACGATCCATCTGACTGTCAGAGCCCCGAATGGTACGGGATACCAAGCAGCATCAAACAGCATTGTGACCACAGCGACGCCGACGCCTCCCTCCACCGGTTACACCGCATCTGCATCAACATCTCCTCCTCCCCCAGACCCGAGAACGACGTCGGTCCCAGAACATAGCCGTACCGGACTGTCTTGTAGCACGTACAGTAGTACTGTATCGCTTGACCTGCCAATTTCGTGTCCAGCCAGCCCGAAAGGTACACACAGGTACCAATCTTTATTGTACCGCGCAATAATCACTGCAGGGGAAGGGATACGGTAGATGGCTGGTGGAGGATGGGAGGGATCGAAAGATGAATGGGAAGGGGGTGCGTGGTCCCAGCCGATGATTGGCCCACAACCCAGACAGCATGACCGCATCATCTCGCCCACCGATTCTCCGCGATGGGACTCATTACAGTATTACGGTCCAGTATGATTACCCTTCCTACCCTTCCTTTGTATTTAAATGACATGAAGACCGCGACGATGAGGTACCCGGTGAGACAACGGGAGACAGCGCCAGATGAATCATATGGTGTGGAGATCGGAGCTAAACAGAATGGCTGGGATGGAGCAAACTCGATACAAATATGTTTTCGTCGGTTCCCCCGGTGAGAAAATCTGAGACTTTTTAATGCTTCGTCGGCTGGCTTTCTGGAAGATCCAGGAGCTGCGGCGCGTACAGGGCAGGATCTGGCATACGGTGTATGGTACGTACTGTACGGAGCATGGCTGGTATTTACGGCGCGGAGAATGTCCTTTGCGATCGACTGTACCTATGTCTGCCTGTTCCCTTTGTAATTCCTGCTCCTGTAAGACTCCCTTGAACACACCCTCTAGGGTGCCGGGGACCGTCAAGGATATTGAGCATTTATTTCCATCCACCTTTTAAACTCACCAACTCGGCCGCATCGGAAATTTCGCAGCTCTATGCCAGGACGTCAGCAGCGTCTCCGCCAGGGCATTTTTGGGGGCTTCGTAGGCATAAAGTCTTCTATTAAAGACTAATAATGCAAGTAATCTTTTTATTTTTATTTTATTTTACCCGCTAATAGCCATATCACTCTCAACTAGAGTCTTGAACCGATCAAGTAGAATCTGGCCGGAGTTGACGTATTTATCGTCCGAATGGCCGGGAAATGATTCTGTTTCACATCCCGAAACGCCTACATTGGGTATCGCCAACCAGAGCGCCATCCATAATCTAAATCCATATGCAATTCTTAAAACCACGCCAAAGTCCACACCGCTGGAAGATTAGGCCATCTCTCCTGCCATTCCCCAATGATGTCAGGGACTCGTTCATCAAATCCAGCCCTGCTGGCAGGATTTCCACTGTCGAAGGCTACTGGATTGAGTGCTCTCTCCTCTGCTGCCACTTTGTTCAAAGAATCTGCCAGGTCTAGGATACCTCGGCCTCCAATTAGGGCCTCCTCGTGGTTATCTTTGATGTCGACATTAATCACGTGAACAGGTCTATTTAATGGAGATCCTCGACTGAGAAGGTCGTCGACCACAGCGTCCCAGCATCTCTCTTCGCATGTAATAACAATGTCCACCACCCCACCTTCCACACCTTCAGAGCCCTGGTCGTTACTGTGCTGTAGTCGTGGAACTCCCACTTGCCAATCCTGCCATCGTTCTGGTCCCCATTTGACCCCTCTATTTCGTCCAATCATATTCAGCACACCATTTGCACGATATAGTCGCGGGTCTTTGGTCTCAAGCTCCTTATATATAGAGTCGTAGGAGGTTTTGTTGAATTGGTAGACATTAGGTTGCGAAATTGAAGGCCCGGGAAGACGAACTAAAGATCCCGTACCAAATGAGATAACAGGATAATGTGCCATCGCCAATCGTTGATGAGATTCCATGGATCTAGTTTGCACGTTAGAAATCGTGGTCTAGTGGAACTTGGAAGAGTGAACAGACCTATTTTGATTGCTCGCACAAACGGTACAGAATTTGAGCTTGAACCCTCCAGTGTCTGGGCGTTCTGAAGCATCTCCATTTGTTCCCACTGCTTGCGGCTGAGTCTGAGCCATATTTGGCTTTTGATGGTGGTGATTGTTGAGTGGGAATGCAGAAGCCTCGGCTCGAATCTCGCGGTCAACGCCTAAAAGAATCACATTCGACCTAAAGTTGACGGTCTGGTGGTAGATTCCTAAGAGAAAAATGCTACAAAATCAGCATGCTATCAAATAATGAAACTCATAAGTGATTGGACAGCTTCAAAGGTGTTCAGAAAATAAGTTGTGTAAATAAGTTTGTGTCATCACGAAGAATAAGACAGCTCCAATAAAAGTAGTTCATCATGTAGGATACAAGGGAGAGGGACCGAAGGGTGATTGCATGCATACCCGGTATTACTTCATGTTATTCATTGACGAGATGGAGAGATATTGTCCAGTCAAAGATGTAGTGAAGTCAAGCTTCCAGCCTTGTTGTCTGTGGAAAATATGCTTCCCACTAGTGCATAGGAACTCGCTTAGGTCCCCTCGCTTAAGATCTCGCCGGTTTGGGCCAAGACGTTGGTCTTTGTTGATAGGAGTAAGAACTTAATGGCACTATGCGCCGAGTTGCAAGGTCGTATGAGATTACCTTTCTCGTTGATGACTACGGAGTAAGAACATGACTCCGGGAAGCCAGAGGTGTTGTGCCACACTCTGTACTAAGTTAAATAGCATTCAGTCGACACGAAGAAACCAGCCATGAACCTAGACAAAGTATTATAAGTCCAATTTAACTCGTAGTAGAATTGGATGGACATGCTTTTCACTAGGGACTCTCTTATTTTGCTAAATTTTTCCATAAATTTTGATTGTCTATAATAAATCCTCGTGATGATCGCTAAATATTTGCGGCTGCCACCCCTTTCGTAAGAAAGCAAGAAGTCGGAGGGAGTCCAGGCGCAAGGAATGACTCAAAACATCAATCCTGTGGAGGAGCAGCTCCACGACTAACCTTTTGCTTTTTACATATATTAAACTTCAAGTCATTGCTACAATAAAAGTCCAAATCGGCGTCAGTTGGAACCCTCGATGATTTTCTACCATATATCTTGTGCGCTAACGCTGTCATGGCTAGCTGTGGCACATAAAGGTAGACCCCACTTGGTAAAGACGCTCTGCTAAAATACTAGATAGCTACTAATTAACCTCAGGGATAAGTGCTATTATTTCCCCCTCTTCCCCACAAAACATGTCCATAACATAGCCTTCATTCTTAGTCTCAAGATTATTTCCGACATTTTAATATTTCTGTCCCACGGGGCTATTCTGAACAATGTCTTAAAAGGAGCAAAGCGAATCATGTTGATACAGTGCTAAGCGGCGCAGTAGTGGCTGTTGTAGCTGTGTCTGCTTCAATAGAGACAGGTTGTTGTCTTAAACGGACTGTGCAGGAGGTAAAGTCGGCCCCACCACTTGACTGGTACCTAAGATGGCTGAGTGCGGTTTCTGTCTCAATACCTTGATTGAGATCTCGACACTTAACTGGCCTGTAAAAAGATACAAATTGAAAGCGAAGTTTATGACACTGTAAATAGCGACAAAGCGGAACACGAGCAAAAGTTAGGTAACTTAGTTTAGGGTTGATTATTGGCACGTCTTATCTGTCAAGTCTCTCAAGAGTGTTCCAAGATATTTCGAGGAAAGATTTCTTAAAGAATGGAGTAGAGGAATTACGTACCGACTGGTGTAGCTAAAGCCGAACCAAACCCTTCTAAAATTTGCAGATCATGAGTTGCACGCAGCATCTACATTTTACGTGCAATACCTCAGAATACTGCCAGGCATGCTGTAATAGTGCTAGTGCGCAGAAAATATAGGGCAAGCAAGAAAATCCAAATACTGTACTAAGTGTTCCGACTAGCACCGATTTCAACTCCTCTGTACATCTACTGTAGCTTCTGATTGTTGACATGTGTAATGCTCTTTAAGTATTGGTCGCTTTGGCGAAGGGGGACGGCATCTGCAAATGACCCCGTTCGCTCGGGCTAGCCAAGGGCAGTACATAGGGATATTTATTATCCCAAATGTTACCAGCATGAAATCTGGTATTTAGTCACCCCTCTACTCTCCCTCGCCCGGTCTTCCGCATTCTCATTACAGGTTTGGCATGCCAGTTTTGTGTCTGATTACCATACTGTACAGCGTCTGGCTCACTGGCAATGGTTATCGCCATCGCCACCGTGACGTGCAGCCGCTGTCGCCGGCGTGCCGCACAGTACAGCATGTTGTACAGTACCTGTCCGGAAGATGGGCGCTCACTGTGTGGAAGGTTAAACTGGCAGAAGTAGGCAAACACTCCTCTGTTCCCATTGGCTGGTGGCGAACGTCTTCCGCTTCTGGGACCCTTTAGATGTTTCAAGTTCCGGAAATAGATGCGCCGAGGCCTGAGGAACCAACAATGTAATTACTACCCCCCCAAAAACATTTCCCAGGCTCGCCTTTTTCACGACTTTATTTATCAACCTGCCCCGGCAGAGCCCCATCCCATTCCATCTTCCGCAAGATCTCTTCGCATATTGCATCTCACACCACCAAACCCCCCCCTCCCCAGTTTTACCCCGTCCCCAAACCCCCATCAAAATTGTCACGTGTGCTCTTTGCCAATCGCTGCATCTCATTTCTTTCGTCCTTGGGCCGCTCTTTTGCATCGTGTTGTGCTGCGGGGTCCCTCCTTGTTCATATCAAAGACTTTGAGGCGTTTGGGGTCTCGGCGCTTGTCCCTTTCACGTACGGTACGAATTGACGCCTGGTTCTGGTTCTGGCTCTGGCTCTGGCTCATTCCCAACACTCGCACGCACGCACTGCGGAGAACTCGACTTGAGATCGAGCCAAGCGATCTGAGCGCAAAGCAGAATCCAAATCCAGCGCTGAAAGCCCGCCTCTGGTAGGATCGACTGTATAGACAGGAAACACATCGGAATATCAACTTGTCGGTACGCATTGGTACTTGCCATTGGATACAGCGGAGGCGGTGGGGTCTTCTTTCTCCCTTGATCTCCTTAAAGATCAGATCCTTTTGAGTCTGTTCACGAAGGAAACCAAGCAAGTTGACCTGTCACCCAACGCATCATACTCTGGATTCCTCCAATCTCCTCGCTCTCTCGAACCGCCTCCACCTGACAACTGCGCGTCAGTCGCGCCAACGTCAACCTCTCTATCGCAACAACAACAGACTATTCCTCCTCGATCCCGACTCCTTAAGACAAGGCAGCTGCTACTGCTGGCCAATACGTTGAGCCGTCTGGGGTGTGGTGATCTAAGGAGCTTTGATCAATCTTCCATAAAAACCCGCTTGCGCGAGCGTGTCCATACTCACCCTGCGCGACACAAAGCTTGCTGGCAAGCTGCCAACGATTTGGGCATCATCGAACGAAACAATCACCGCTGTTAACGCGCCCACGGCGGAGCTGCCTCGCCAGCTCTACTCCTAGCCATGACGGCCGTGATGTCTCCGACGCTTGATACTTCTGCCTCTCCGGCAACCTCCTCACCAGCGGTTACCTCACCTTCCTCGAATCCAAATCATCCGCCATTACCCCCCCTGATAACTTCACCACCTGCCCGGCGGTCTAATTTACAACGACCTGCTTCACATGCCTCCAAACATAGACTATCACAATATTCGAATTATTCGGCCCCTTCGAGATCGCGTCCTCCATCACACGTCTTCCCAGTATTCCATTCAAGCTTACCCTACACAACTGTTCGTGACTTTGCTTATTCAATAACGCACCCCATGCACTATGGACCTCCACCTGAATCGTCTCAACCACCTTCTGGTCTCTCAACTCCAGCTAGTGAATCGCACAAACGATTATCCGACCCTCCCACATCATGGGACAGCAGAGGGGGTTGGGTACCTGGTCCTTGGGCTACGGAGGGGTTTTTTAGAGGAGGTGAACAGTTGGCGCCTATACACTTTGGAGATGGGCCGCCTTGGAGCGAGGACGAAGACCTTCAAAGCCCGGTGGTTGTCAGTTCGCGACATAGAAAACATAAGTCATCTGCCTCGGCATTAGGAGGGCAGGGGCGTGGCAGAGGGCGAACTCGAAGAGAAGACGGAGAGCGCACTACAAGCATGCTAAGCCAGGAGAACTATGAGCATGACCGAGGATATTTCGTTGGAACTGGGGGTGACGGGAGTGAAAGATATTATGTGAATCAAGGAGACGAGGCCGATGGACCAGGAGGGGAATTTGTAACCTATCCTCCTGAACAGGCTCGACAATCTACACTGGCACCTCATAATATTCCTGGACAAAGAGACTCGCATTTTGCAGGTACATTACCCCGCAGAGCTTTTACAGATGAGCCAGCCCAGGACCGTCGGTCAGAATCAGACGCCTCCAGTCAAGCCTCCTCGCCAGGATTGACTCGACACGATGAGTCTCGGTACTCACGAGATTATCAGTTCACCATTGCGTCGCCTGATGAAGAAATGCATGGTAAGGCAGTGGCACTATTTGATTTTGAGAGAGAAAATGAAAACGAGCTGCCATTAGTGGAAGGACAAGTCATATGGGTATCTTATAGACACGGTCAAGGCTGGCTTGTTGCAGAGGACCCCAGGACCCAAGAGAGCGGATTGGTTCCCGAAGAATATGTTCGCCTCTTACGGGATATTCAAGGGGGGCTGAATAGTTTAACAGCAACCCAAGCAAGTGATCCATTGCTTAATCTCTTTGGAGTGGAGTCAGGGACACCTACACAAGCAGAGCACAATCAAGGATTCGGGAATGTTCCAGCTCCTACTAACGGCAACAATGAGTACCAGCAACCCGTTGTTTCTACTTTCTCAACATCTTCAATGGATCTTCACCCTTATCCGCAGCATCTGTTGGGCACACAAGCTGGCCAAGCTCCACCTCAAGTTATTCACTACCACGGTCAAAGAGGCGGAAGCCAAGCTAATACGCCAACCCTCTCAAGCTCGGCTGAAGGTACTCGTGATCGAACCAGCAGCCAAGATTCTAAAGCTCGAAAGACTGAGGACAGCTTAAATACAACTCCTGTTGCAGTGTCCCTTCCAGATGCGAAACTTGATGATTCTGTTTCTCAGTCCGATAGTCCGCAGAGTGATTCAACAGAAGAATCTTTGGCGTAGATAAAAGAAAATCCTTGACCTTCGAATCTTAGCTTGGGTTCGCGCTTGTTTACATTTGAGAGAGGGTATTTGGAATTTCAGCGAGTGGGGTGCATTCTGGTGACGTTTTTTATGAGTTTTCTGGTCCAATGATTGCATTTTCAATACCCAATTCATCATGAGTCGGTTGCATATTAGCTTTTGGTGTCAATGGACGGTGGACATTCGCTTAATACTTCTGAACCTCCACTGTATTATTCATTATGGGGTGGGTGGTTTGGAGGACCACACGAGGACAATCGGCGGATGCATATAAGGTTATCATGAACTTTATGATGGTTGATTTGTACTAGGAGGGAATGGACGCAATAAAGAACGGTTTGGATATGATTGTATGAGTTGAGAGATTACAATGCAGGATGGATGTTTAGAGTATAAATAAGGGGAGGCAAGGAACTGGTTCGATATGGTTGCATGCAATCTATGAAGGCCCCCGGGCTCTTTATTTTTCTGAATGAAGTTTTGCTAATGTGAAATTTCAAGTATTCATTATCTTAGAAGTCTAATGAAATCCGTTATGAAATGTATCCTCCTTTAGCCTAAGAACAGAGTAGAGCTCTGGCACGCAATCTGGAAGGGAGCTCTGACCTCGGAGATCCTTTCGGCGAGCTCGATTGGGTATAGAGCGATAGATACCCACATTTCATAGAACAGCCATCAAACTTCTATCTTTCGCCATTCCCTACCTAAGAGTGTGCTTACCGTACCACTGAAACTGTATTTTATTCACATAACACAGGATAGAAAACGACGGGCCTAATTGAGCCCGTTGAAAACAATACAGTCCTGCCCTACCCCACGATCCCAATCATGCCAGCCTGTAGCCAACTCCAACGCGTCTTTTTCCAACCGTGCCAAGGATGTGTTGTCAAGAAACCACCTTGGTGCAGAGACCTTTGAGTGGAGTAACTTTAATTTTGGAGGAAATGCTTATGGGGAATTAGTGGGGAGTGAGTTCATGGATACTACGTTTTCTAGCCATAATTTCATCGCGGACTTTCACTCTACAGCAAACGACAGAAACATCCTGTCCTTAGGAACAAGTTCGGAAATTTTCGTCTCGGGAAATCCTAATTCGAGAGAGGCTTTGGTTGATTATCCTTGGAATCGGGGTACCGCCGCCTCCGGTTCCAATGATTTGGGAGACTTGACAGCCCCTGGGGCACAAGGCCCAAGTCCTAGATCAAATCCTACAAACTCATGTAAAGGTTCGTTCTCCTCTATTGCAATAAGTCTGTATTCCACCTAACATCAGCCAAGGCTCTCCTTCTGACGTGCCCTCTACCTCAATTTATAATGATCACTCTTCATATCTACTTGCCGATACGCCTACTTCTCAGGATGGCTCTCCGCCTTTAAAGAAAGCCCCAGCCTCACGGATAGAAAGACGTACGAAAAATACCCTCGCGGCTCGTAGGTATCGCCAAAAGAGAGTTGATCAGATGAACGAGCTTGAGACTGCATTGAAGGATGTCAGTGGTGAACGGGATGAGTTGAAGCTTAGAGTCGCCAGGCTGGAGGGGGAGGTGGAAGTGTTGAGATCGATGTTGCTCAAGAAGGGCTAGAGTTATGGCTAGTGGGCTATTGATTAAATGGGAGAACTTTTATCTGCGTATATTCTTGTCGTTCGATTTGCTGAATGCGACTTTTGCTAAAACTCTAGACGTCTACTCTCTTTTATATTTTCATTTTATTTTTGCTAGAAGCACAACTGTCACTACTAATCATTCCATTTTGTATAACTTTCTGCTTAAAATTACATGTGATCTATTCCTATAGTCTCTATCTCTTCGCTAAAGTTTTTCAAAGTTCTGAAAGTACTTGATTTGTCTTAGATGCCAGCCAGTTCACAAGCTGGAATTTTGGGTAAAAGCCAATTTCCACAAGCTTGACGCACGAGAATCTCCAAACCGAGGTAGGCAAAAAAGAGAATGTGAGAATGGAGACAAGGCCACTTCTACCCAAGAAAATGGATAAATGATTGTGTAGAAGGCAACTAAATCTGTGATATTTACGATCAGACAAGTTATGGTAACGGGTTTGAGGCCAGAAAATAAATAAGGCCAATAACATGAACAATTTTTACCTTCTCCAACATAGTCTTTTACTTGCTAGAGAAAATTTTTATTACTAGCTCCTACTAATACAAAAAATGAAGAGAAAGACAAGACTGGATGTTGGAGATCGCCACGATTGAGCTATAGAGAAATTGGCGCAGGGCACAGTTCACCCCAAACAATCTGAAAAAGCACGACTTGCTATTATTCACTAATCGTGGCGTCCATATAGCTAAGTATTGTCTACAGAGTGTTTTGTACTACTCTAGGAATGTACGAGCATATATTTCTTAGCACGTGACTAAATTTCCTAATTTGGGCAGGTGGGGGTATTGCCTTGCATCAGCACATCTTTCCGGAGAATCAATCAAAACGCCGATAACTCCTGATCTTCAGATCTTCAAACCAGTAATCTTACTATCTTCAAATATTATGGCAACTAAAAAGTTTACTCCCGCACTGATCGTTGTAGATCTTCAAGAAGATTTCTGCCCACCGGTGAGATCTGCCTGCTTTCTATATATTTCGGGTTTCGTAACTGATTATAAACTAGGATGGGTCTCTTGCTGTTCCAAATGGTAGAGATATTATCCCTACTGTGAACAAACTCCTCGACCTCCCTTTCGTAATCAAGATCGCAACCAAAGACTGGCACCCGCAAGATCACATCTCGTTCGCGTCCAATCACGTGGGGAAAAATCCCTATGTGGACTTTACCACCGTCATCAACCCCGCCAATCCAGCCGAGACTTATGAAACGCGCCTATGGCCTGACCACTGCGTGCAAGGTACCAAAGGTGCAGAGTTGATTCATGAGTTGGATTTGGGTAAGATTGATAAGGTCGTAGAGAAGGGTCAGAGGAAGGAAGTGGAGATGTATTCAGCATTTTATGATCCGCTGGAGAGTCCGAGGTGTAGTGATAGTGGATTAGCGGAGGTTCTGCGAGAGAAAGGCGTTACGGACGTCTTTTGTGTTGGATTAGCATTCGATTATTGTGTCAAGAGCACGGCCGCCGATGCGGCAAAAGAGGGGTTCAAAACTGTTGTCGTGGAGGAAGGGACGAGGGCTGTTGATGGGAATCTGTGGGAGGAGATCAAGGCCGAGTTGAAGACAAATGGGGTGGAGGTAGTGAGTGTCAACAGCGAGGAAGTTGGCAGAGTTGGAAAAGGGTAGGAATGTGACGGTGTGATCTGTTAGTTGAGCTCCTGGAATGAGCATCTTAATCTCTCTAGGAACCCTCTATTTGATTGAGGAATAGATCGAACTTCTCCTAACCTCACGGCTGGATTGTTTGTACTACAAGCTCTGTCCATGCCATGGAATTTGGAAATCCCTCCTTGTATTAGAATCAATATTTGACGAGAAAAGCAACGTACCAGGCTTTCTATGCACATCCTAGCAATCCCTACTCCCTATGGCATCATTGAGGGGTGGGATCTATGTTCTGCAAGCTAAAAAGGGAAAAGATGGGCAGGGGCCGTCGTTCTTCATTTGTGAGAATGCTGATTCTGGAGACGGAACGGATAAGATCCGGGTGATCTTGGAAATTCTTTATATCAAATAGTTTTGCAAAGAATCTTCAATAAGTCAACAAGTAAGAGACAGTATTTCTACTCATATTGAGTTGAAAAGTGAGTAATTGAAAGCCGACCCCAAAGCCGACCCCATACTTCGTCGATTGTGATTCCTCAGCTGATCCGGAGTGACATGAACGATTCGTTGGAGCAATCGAAATGCTTACCCCTTGGATCCAAAAGTGTCTTCTGCAAATAATTGGGCGAGTCCACCCACCAAAGGCAATAAGATCCCGAGGATGACATTCGGGAGACGCGTTTTTTTGGCCACTGGGTGTTATCCATGTCTAGTTTGGCTGCTCGCCACTAAGACACAACCATGATACCCATGAAACCCCAATTGCACAAAGGCACACAGCTTTTTGAGCCGTAGGCATTCATACTGTGGGAAGGAAAAAGCATTCCTGGAAGAAAAGGAATTCCGAGAACAATACTAGGCGTATTCTCTGTGGTCTATCGGCCTTTGAACGGTTTCCAACGGCTGGGTAGCAGTCCTGCCATCCGTGCCAATGTCTCCTTTATCTGTTCGCATGCGCTAACCCCCTATCAGCTGGGCCTGACGTTAGCGCGTCTCCCCAAGCAGGCTTAGCAAGCGGGAACCGAATCTCTATTTCACCCTCCTCCATATTAATTTTGATTGTTTGACTGTTGGGCCAAGGTTGTTGTCTCTTTCTTCTTTCCCTCGGTCAATTGATCAGACCGGAAACCCTAGAGTCAGCAACTGGTGTTCTAACACTTGCATTCAACATCGCAGGCTTTTTCTTTCGACCTCCGGCGACGGCTTCAAGGACTCACCGTCCCTTCACCGCAAAAAGACGCTAGAAGGTATGCTCTGTTCCATCTCCTTACCTGGACGGAATTTCGCATAGCAGGGCCAAGTGACCTTTTGTTCGTGCAGTTTAATCAATCTATGGGGGCCTAGAATTGGTGAAATTACAGCAACGGAATTGCTGTTGTGTCAGAATTGTTGGTTGTTCTAGGTTATTTGTGTGACTTCGACGAGATTCTCGACACTGGGCCTCGAGTCGAACCCACACGCTTGAATTCTTTTTATCAAGATAAGGGAGTCTGTCGAGAAATACCACAGCAATTTAATTTTTCCAGACAAGCTTTTCTCGCATTTTTCATTCCAACTCGATTCATACTAACATTCGTACTTCCAGCTCCTATCAAACTTGCGCGACTATCATCTTGTCGATGGCTTTATAACAGCTTACGATCCTTCATATACCTCAATCAACATGTTTGGAAACTTCTTCCTCCCACAGCGGCTCGGCGGTGGCTCAGGTGCTACTTCTCCCATCTGGTTCAATAAGAAAGTCACACCTCTTATCCAAGATCTTTCTCGCCGAGCATGTCTCCACCCCATACATACACTCGTTATTGTTGCAGTTCTGGCGAGCACTACGTACATTGGCTTGTTGGAAGACAGCTTATTCGAGGCAGTCACATCCAACTCCACTGGCAAAGCGGACTTCCCTTCTCTTCTTAAAGGCAGCCAACAGTTGAGAGTCGGCTCAGAAACGGCCTGGAAGTGGCAGACAGCTGATTCGGAAACTCCAATCCCACAAAATTCGGATCATCTAGCGCTCCTAACTCTTGTCTTCCCTGACTCTTTGGCCACCAATTCGCCGCAAACTGCACCACTATCAGACAGCCTTCCTCTCCCGCAAAATCTTTCAATTACTGCATTGCCCTCGACTTCAAATCCATTGTCTCCAATCTCTCAAGACACTGCACTGGCGTATGCTGTGCCATACAGCCAGGCAGCGGAGTTTCTCTGTCGGGCTCAAGAGATCCCCAATGCCGGAACAATACCTACGGATGAGAATGCACGCCGCGGGCTTGAAGCAGAGCCCGTAAAAGAGCAAAAGAAGTGGATCATGAAAGCTGCAAAGGCTGATGGAACAGGTAGTGGATTGAGAAAGTGGGCTTTAAATGCGTGGACAGAATTTATTGACCTTCTCAAGAACGCTGAGACTCTCGATATCATAATCATGGTCCTTGGTTACCTTTCAATGCATTTGACCTTCGTCTCTCTGTTTGTTTCTATGCGACGACTGGGATCGAACTTTTGGCTCTTTGCGACCACTCTGTTTTCCTCGGTTTTTGCCTTCCTGTTTGGGCTCATTGTAACGACTAAAATGGGTGTTCCATTGAACATGGTTCTCTTATCCGAAGGTCTCCCGTTTTTGGTTGTGACAATCGGCTTTGAGAAGTCAATCGTTCTGACTAAAGCTGTATTATCTGCAGCTCTCCAGTCGCGGAGACCTCGCCCGCAAGACAACCCGAAGTCTGTAGAGCAGAAATATGGAGTTGCTTCAACATCTATTCAATATGCTGTTCAAGTAGCTATCAATGAAAAAGGTTACGAAATCGTCCGAGATTATGCGATTGAAATCTGTATTTTGGCGGCTGGGGCAGCTTCTGGTGTCCAGGGCGGGCTACAACAGTTCTGTTTCCTCGCTGCTTGGATTTTGGTATTTGACTGTATCCTTCTCTTCACCTTCTACACCGCAATTCTGAGCATCAAGCTGGAAATCAACCGGATCAAACGACATGTTGCGCTACGTCAAGCTTTGGAAGATGATGGTATCAATCGGCGAGTTGCCGAGAATGTTGCCCAGAGTGATGAGGGACCAAAAACCGATAGTTCTGGGGAGAAAGAGACAAATATTTTTGGTCGTAGGATCCGGGATAGCAGTATTCCCAAATTCAAAGTCCTCATGGTTTCTGGATTTATTATCATCAACATTCTCAATCTCTGTACTATTCCATTCCGAGGGGGTAAGAGCAATGCGGAAGCACCGTCGATGGTAGGGCTTTCTGGGCAGGGATTTTCGAGTGTCATGACTCCTCCGCCGATGGACCCCTTCAAAGTTGCCTCGAATGGGCTTGATTATATCTTCGAAGCTGCCAAGTCTAACGGCAAGTTCACCGTTGTCACCATTCTTACGCCAATCAAATATGAGCTCGAGTATCCATCCGTCCATTATGGCAAGGTTGTAGATGGCAGAAGAGACAAAGCTACCACGGAAACTAATTATCCTGATCGTGGAGATTACGGAATGAGCGGTCGCGTTGTTGATAGCTTGCTGAAAAGCCTGGAAGATCCTGTCTTGTCGAAATGGATCATTGTTGCTCTTGTCCTGAGCGTGGTGCTCAATGGATATTTATTCAACGCAGCAAGATGGAGTATTAAAGACCCCCTTCAGATGCCCCCACACCACCCTGTCGATGCCCGTGAACTTGAGCAGGCGCAAAATTTCAACAATGCACCTCCAACGCCTGCTGTAGTTATTGAAGGTCCAGGGCAACAAGATTTTCCTCCACCTGTCCCTGCCAATATGGACAACGAAGATGATGGTTTAACTATGGCTGCACCTTCTAGCGAGAGTCAACTCCGCCGTCGAACACAAGTGGAGATGGAACGAATGGTCAAGGAAAAGCGAGCTCCAGAACTCACTGATAGGGAGCTTATAGAGCTATCATTGCAGGGTAAAATTCCTGGCTATTCTCTTGAGCGAACCCTTCGAGACACAACTCGGGCGGTCAAGATCAGAAGAGCCATCATCTCTCGCACACCTGCTACTACCGAAACAACAAGCTTATTAGAAACATCAAAGCTTCCATACGAACACTATAACTTTGACCGAGTTTTAGGCGCTTGCTGTGAAAACGTCATCGGGTACATGCCCTTGCCCCTTGGTGTAGCGGGGCCAGTTGTTATCGATGGGCAGAGCTTCTTCTTACCTATGGCTACAACTGAGGGTGTTCTTGTGGCAAGTACCAGCCGTGGCTGTAAGGCCATTAATGCAGGCGGTGGGGCAATCACGGTCTTGACTGGTGATGGCATGACACGAGGCCCTTGTGTTTCGTTTGAGACCGTAGAACGGACTGGTGCCGCCAAAGTATGGCTAGATTCTGAGGAGGGCCAGAAAGTTATGATGAAGGCTTTCAACTCGACAAGTAGATTTGCTCGCCTTCAGTCAATTAAAACTGCACTGGCTGGAACCTACCTATACCCGAGATTCAAGACAACCACTGGAGATGCTATGGGCATGAACATGATCTCTAAAGGTGTTGAGCATGCGCTGCATGTCATGGCAAACGAAGCCGGATTCGATGATATGGACATTATTTCGGTCTCCGGCAACTTCTGCACAGATAAAAAGCCAGCAGCCATCAACTGGATTGATGGCCGAGGCAAAAGTGTGGTGGCAGAAGCTATCATCCCCGCCAAAATTGTCCGAGATGTCCTAAAGAGTGATGTGGACGCTCTGGTCGAGTTGAATATCGCCAAGAACCTTGTAGGTAGCGCCATGGCAGGTAGCATTGGCGGATTTAATGCCCATGCCGCCAACATTGTGACTGCAATTTTCTTAGCGACTGGTCAAGATCCTGCACAGAATGTCGAGAGTAGTAACTGCATTACCCTTATGAAAAAGTAAGTCGTGCTTCAGTCTTTATAAGAAACGCTCACTGATTATATCTGGTAGTCTTCGTGGTAATCTTCAAATCAGTGTTTCGATGCCGTCGATTGAAGTTGGTACTTTAGGTGGAGGGACTGTTCTTGAACCCCAAAGTGCTATGCTGGATCTGCTTGGTGTTCGGGGTTCACATCCTACCAATCCTGGAGACAATGCTCGCAAACTTGCGCGCATTATCGCTGTCGGTGTGCTAGCTGGAGAGCTGTCACTCTGCAGTGCCTTAGCAGCTGGTCACCTTGTCCAAAGCCATATGGCACATAACAGGAGTGCCCCAGCTACAAGGAGCAATACACCGGCACCAAGCGGCGCTCAGACACCCGTCACAGCTGCGATGACAGCTATGCAGGAAAGGGAAAGGGCTGCAGCTAACTTGGTCATGTCGCCTACTACTACCCTTAGAGCGGCTCAAACAAGTAAATAAGAGATTTACAGAATATTCATTGCATAGGATGAGGAGTTAGGACCGGGTCTGTTGGGGGTCCTCAGAACGGCTTTCACATAACGTTAAAAGTAGCTCATCTATTCGAACAGTGACCAAAATTGGACGTCACGACTGTTTCTCATCCATATAATTGATTCATTGAGACAGTCCAATAAATATAATCTAGAATAATATAGTAATATACTTTGCATGGATGAAAATGATACTGCCAATGGGAACTAACTTATGTGATGACGTTCCCGATTCGAGGAGATGGATTGCCGAAGCATGTCTAGAAGCGGGGCTACACGTGACCTACCGCCTGGCAGAATTCTAGGTAAGTATTTCGAAAGCTTTCTAGAAAGTTGTCTGATCACAACCGGCTTTTGCACTTCTGATCACTTTTACAAAAAATAACACAAAAACTCAGACACTTCTTTTGAAATTCTCTCATATAACGAATTTAACTATGGCGGACGAGCTCAAAGCCCTCGGTAATAAAGCCATTGCCGAGAAGAACTTCGACGAGGCTATGTAAGTAAAGCTCGACTGTTTACTTTCAAATCCCAGTCCACACAAAACAGCCACGCTTTCTCTCATTGTTGGGCAC
The DNA here is from genome assembly GCA_037952705.1 of Haplographium delicatum. Lineage (NCBI taxonomy): Eukaryota > Fungi > Ascomycota > Leotiomycetes > Helotiales > Hyaloscyphaceae > Haplographium > Haplographium delicatum. The sequence continues at coordinate 125,002 of JAPZPC010000061.1, forward strand.
ATTCTAATAATTCACAGCGATAAATTCACACAAGCTATCGAAATCGAGCCTACAAATCACATTTTCTACTCGAATCGATCAGCTGCTTATGCCTCCAAGAAGGACTACGAGAACGCACTGAAAGACGCAGAAAAGGTTACGGAAATCAAACCGGACTGGGCAAAAGGATGGGGCCGCAAAGGGGCTGCTCAGCATGGACTGGGTGATCTTGTAGGTGCATTAGATGCTTATGAAGAGGGTTTGAAGCTGGATCCAAACAACGCCCAAAACAAAGCGGGTCTGGCATCTGTGAAGCGCGCAATTGATGCAGAAGCCCAAGCAGGTACGTTCCGCCGTGACATGATTATATCACTGCTAAGAAATTATGTTAGATGGTGTGACAGGTGATCCTACTGGCGGCGGCCTCGGAAATATGTTCAACGATCCTCAACTCATTCAGAAGCTCGCTGCCAATCCTAAGACCAGCAAGCTTCTCGCGGATCCTAGTTTCATGATGAAGCTCCAACAGATCCAGAAAAACCCGAGTGACTCCCAGGCTCTGTTCCAGGATCCTCGAATGCTACAAGTGCTTGGTGTTCTTATGGGTGTTGATATGGATGTGATGGGTGGTATGCCAGGAGAAGGTGCTGGACCAGGATCTGGACCTAGAGAAGCTGAGGAGGATATCCCTATGCCAGATGCTCGCCCTGCCCCTACTTACACTCCTGCACCAAAGAAAGAACCAGAGCCAGAGCCAGAGCCAGTAGATGAAGAGGCAGCCGAGAAATCTAAAGCTAAGGCCGCAGCAGAGGAAGAAAAGAAGCTTGGCACGGACGAGTATAAGAAGAGAAATTTTGTTGAGGCTATTGCACATTATAGCAAGGCTTGGGAGTTACACAAGGATATCACCTACCTTAACAACCTTGGAGCTGCTTATTACGAGAAGGGAGACTATGACGACGCTATCAAGACCTGTGAGAAGGCTGTTGAGGAAGGACGGGAAATTTATGCGGACTTCAAGATGATTGCAAAGTCGTACGCACGTATCGGTACTTCTTATGAGAAGAAGGGTGACTTGGAAAAAGCCATCGAAAACTACAAGAAATCTTTGACGGAGCACCGTACCCCTGAAGTTGTCAACAAACTTCGTACCGCTGAAAAGAACAAGATCGACGGCGCGAGACTCGCTTATATCGATCCTGAGAAGGCCGAGGAAGCTCGTGAGCTCGGAAACACCAAATTCAAGGAGTCTGACTGGCCAGGCGCTGTGGCTGCGTATACTGAAATGACTAAGCGCGCTCCTGAAGACCCCAGAGGCTACAGTAATCGTGCAGCCGCATTCATCAAGCTCCTCGAATTCCCCAGTGCTATCGAAGACTGTGACAGAGCTATCAAGAAGGACTCCAAGTTCATCCGGGCGTATCTACGAAAGGCACAGGCATACTTTGGAATGCGGGAATACTCGAAATGTTTGGATGTCTGTACCGAGGCTACTGAGGTCGACGTAACCAAGGCGAATGCTCGGGAGATTGAACAGCAACAGCAGAAGGCTCTACAGGCAATGTATAGTGCGCGGGAGAATGAGACCGAAGAGCAAACCAAGGAACGCATCCAGAAGGATCCCGAGGTAAGTTGAAAAGCCAGTTCGAAAGCCACTGTTTCTAATGATAAAAACAGATCCTCTCCATCATGCAAGATCCAGTCATGCAAAGCATCCTGCAGCAAGCGCAGAATGACCCAGCCGCGCTCCAGGAACACATGAAGAACCCAGGCATCAAGGCTAAGATATCCAAGCTGATAGCAGCCGGTGTCATCCGTGTTGGCAGATGAATAAAATGATTTGGGCGAAAATAAGTGAATGATAAGCGTGCCAATTGACATAAGAAGCTTGATAATTGACCATTGCATGGGCAAATGAGCTGTGTCGCAAGCTAAACGCAAGTTCCCAGCCGATGTACTTTAGGTCTTTATTGAGTCTTAGCGTAGTCATCAATGCGTTGTAATGAATTTATCTCCAGGAAAATATATCGGCTGTGTCGTGTGTAGATTGAAGATTCTTTCAAAGCTTATTTTCCAGTAACCAAGCAACCATGCATTGCAGGAGCTTACGTTTGGCTTTTAAGAGGTTGAAAGTATGTGTCTACATTATTTCCAACGAAACCAATCATACCTGAGGCTGTTGGTAATTTATAAATATTTGAAATCATATTGATCTTGAAAGATAGGTGTAAAGTCATAAAAAATGTCAACGCAATTTAATTCATTATAGGACATAGTCCAAGTCAAAAACTCCTTCTAAAACTGCATAAAAATATTACCCAGACCAAATTTGACCGCCTTGCCATCGAGGCTGTGTATATTTTATCATCCGTGACTGTGTGTGTCCTTTTTTATCTATCCCTATTCATCCATTTCTCAAAGATTTTCTTTAAAAGTCCTCCACCTCCTTTTGCGGGGAGACAACTCTTTGGCTCCTCCATAGGCAGACACTAACAATACCGCTGAATGCAAAGAGGATGCAAAGTGCAATGCTCAGACCCCAAATGGCCTTCATCTCGAAGCAAGTCGTCCTCGATGCGCCAGCCCATACCCAGTAGTTGACTTTGGACATATTAGCACCGACGGAATCCAAGAAAGAGGCTGTTGCACCGCCGGTTGTGGAGAGGGCAGCACAGTTTAGGTAGGAAAGAGGCTTGCCGACTGTAACGGCTACAACGATTACGGCGATGAGGAGAACTGAATCCAGACCGCAGCAAACGAGGAAAGGGAGGATAGAGTCAAAGTACAGGATGTAGGTTATGGCACAGTAGAGTACTGCAACACATGTCTATGGGTTCGGGTTAGTTGACGATGTGGTAAAAGAAGGGGTTCACATACAACGCTAAGTGTTGCAATTAGGACTTGTGGGGGTGATTGGTTCAACGAAACCATTTCCGCGATGAAGTTTGCTGTCATGCCGATGATGGAGATAAGGCATATGGTTTGCATAGCGCGGACGACGGTGAAGGTAGCACCAAGAGCTCCGAATTGTGGCCCTCCCATTTTGGTAAGTGTGGTTGGTGTCTCTGGGATTATTTCAAGTGAGGATTTGGTTGAGGATGATTTGATAACTTGAGTGCCTAGGTTGGATGTAAGAGTGGAGGAGTAAGGCTGGTAAAGTACACCGTCGCTGACTACAGGGCCTATATAAGGAGTGAAAGGCTGTATGGTTGCCGTGATGGCGAATTTTGTGTTGATAGATCAGATAGAAAGATTGTCTTAGCTGAGCTTGCAGCAAAAGAATGACCAAGTGTCTGAAGAGACGGTCTTAAGGAGACAAGAAATAAAACTAGGAAAACAGAAGGCAGTTTTGTAGTGGAGAAGAGCTTGATGAGATGAGGAATGCAGCCAACACAGCAGGATTCAAAGCACTTAAATACTCATCACTTACACGTGCAAACAAGATCGGATCATCGACGGATTCTTGGAAACAAAGAAAATACCATGACTCTATAAATTGTTGATACAGTGGAGGTTGTACCAGGCGCTGAGTCGTCCAATGGGATTCGACCCTTCGCGTGGTCTCTCTGATGCGGGCGCTTCACAAACGACTGGCTTCACAACGAAAACCATCCACGGCCACTGATTCCACCCAGTACCGCGGTCAAAGAAACCCGAGACCGTATAGACGACCAAGGTGGTCAAGACATTCTCATACCGCGTTCTCAAGTCCCGTCGCAGCCCTAGACATCCCAGAAAATGGGAGGCTGGAATCAAAGTAGGCGCGTTGTTGGGTCGCCTGTGCCGGCAGTGAAACGAGAAAGCTGACAGCGCGGCAAACGAACGACGCAAGAACCTATGAAGAGGTGGGCATGCGATCGGAAGGCATTGATGGCCGTGGGGTGGCATTACGCCACTGAAATTGAGGTAAAGCTTCGAGTGAGGCTGTTCAGCGGCCGCAGAAAGGGCTTAAACTTAAAGCCTCTCTTTTCCACTGTCAGATGCCAAACGCAGAGACATGGCAAGCTATACACGGCAACAGAAAGATCAGAGGGTGACGAGGAATGTTTGCGTGTAACATGACAAGCATGAGAGGATACGAGAAAATGTGGAAGGCGTGGAGATTGAAAATGAAAAAGGGATTGACAGTGTTGTAAGAGGACAGAATTTCTCTGCTGGATGCAATGCACTGTAAGGTTTCGTAGCCTTGTGTTCGCCTCGCCAAGGACGACACAACGAACCCCAAAAATTATTTTCCCGTGTCACAAAAACACCGCCGTGACTCTTCCCCGCACTCAAGCGCGCAAGAATTTAGAACTTCACTCTCGATGTCAATTCTTCACCGGTAGCACAGGTTCAAACCACTGCCATCCGAAAAATCTGTCTTCAATGGCGTCCAGCAGCCAGTCGACGGCTGCTCCGCAGGCAGAGGGCATTCCAGCCTTGAAGGCGGCCCTCTACGAAGCCTGCCTCCCCTTCCTCCAAGACAACCCCAAAACCGTCTTTCACCAATCCGACATTTTTGATCTCGGTATCATCCCTAAAGATGACGTGCAGACCCTCCTTCAGGTCACGCAGACCTTACTCGACGAAAAATTATTCAAAGTCGTACACGATGGAGAGGGCATGGGATGGAAACTCAGGACCATGGACGAAGCGAAGAAGTATGTCATGGCCTCTTTCAAACCCTATAAGAACTTCAAGAATGAGCGTGATGCTAATGCTAGCTTCAAAATAGATATCGCAGCCTCACGGCAGAGCAAGAAATGGTGTACACCATTATCGACGAAGCTGGCGGTGATGGCACCTGGTCAAAAACGATCAAGGGCAAGTCGGGCCTCCACGAAGCTACTTTCCAGTCCGCAATCAAAGTCCTCAGGGCCAAATCTTTGATTTCAGAAATGAAATCGGTGGAGCACCCCACGAGGAAGATGTATATCAAGTCGAATCTAAGTCCCAGTGAACGAGCGACCGGCGGCCCCTGGTACACGGACGGAGAGCTTGACGAGGAGTTCATTGAGACGGTCATGAAGATATTGTATAGCTACATCATGAAACGGACTTTCTACGTTTCCAAGAGCATGCAGGCGTCGTTAAGGACTCCGAAGAAAGTAGTCAAGAAAATGACGCCGGAGGAGGCTAAAGCCGCGAGGGACAAGGGATTGGGAGCTAGAGGCAAAGAGCCTGTGAATGGGAAGGTGGACGAGAGGACGCAGCGGAGGTTGAATTATGAGAGTATGCTTCCCATGCCTGCAGGTTACCAGGGGTATCCTACGGTCTATGATCTCACTCTGTTCGTGGAGAATGGGCAGTACTTCTCACAGATCTTGACTGCGAATGATATTCAGACCTTGTTGGATATCATGTGCTACGATGACAAGATTGAGAGGGTTGTTTCTGGCTCGGAAGGCATAGCGTATAGGGCCTTGAGAAAGAGCTTGCTAGATGAAGATGAGAGAGGTAGCGTCCTCACCGAAGCTCCCTGCGGGAGGTGTCCGGTTTTTGATCTTTGTGAGGAGGGTGGGCCAGTTGGACCAAGCAATTGCGAATATTTTGGTGACTGGCTAATGATACGGAATCAAGACAAATAAAATGAAATGGTCAGCGAAAATCTTGACTGCGGTTGCATAGCGTGGGTGGGCTCTGGAGTTTAGGAAGATACCATGGAGCTGTCAGAATCATGTCACAGAATCATAACACATAAATCATCACTTTTGCGAGAAGATTACGAGTAGTGTTGCAATCAGTGTCATTTCAGATGCATCATGAACTTTTCACTCTCTTAGCTTTTGCCAAATCCATAGTGAGATCTTACGACCACAGCGTGGCAATGCTCAACTATGATGCGCAACCCTTCTTCCCCCCTTAATTGATTTACAATACACCAGAACTGACAATAGTGGGCTTCTTATTATATTGGACCTTACCACTGCCACTGCCGGTAGCCTCGAGAGCCTTGACGACGTTCAATGACTGGTCATCGGCGACCTCACCAAAGACGACATGCTTACCATCGAGCCAGCTGGTGACAACGGTGGTGATGAAGAATTGGGAGCCATTACTGTAGCAGTGAACTATTAGCTTTGTTCAGATGGGAGTGCATGGTTACTTACGTGTTGGGGCCAGCATTGGCCATGGACAAGAGTCCAGGCTTTGTATGCTTGCGGGAGAAGTTCTCGTCAGCGAACTTCTCGCCGTAGATTGACTTGCCACCAGTACCCTGTCTAATGATAAGAATGTGATTATAGTGTTATGGAGTGGGTAGACGCACATTGCCACGGGTGAAGTCACCGCCCTGAAGCATGAATTGCGGGATGATTCGGTGGAAGGAAGAGCCAGCATAACCAAAGCCCTTCTCGCCGGTGCAGAGAGCACGGAAGTTCTCGGCAGTCTTTGGGACAACATCATCATAGAGGTTGAAGTTGATGCGACCGCTTTGCTCTGCGTTGGGGTAACGGTCAGCTTGGGTCGGGAAAATACAGGCGGGGTAGGTAATAGTCGGATGACGACGTCAACAGAAAAGAGAACACAATGAAAGGGATGAGCATCGGCCACGCCGACGAGAGCATGTATGCAATGGTAATTGATGATGGAAGAAGAATTGATGATGATCGAGCTCTGTACAAAGGAGGGTGATGGAAGATGAGGTTGATGGAAGATGACCGGGCTTGGCTGTGTTTTTCTTCACTTACCGGCAACCTTGCTTGTGGGCTTGCCAGACTGGTCCAAAACTGGACCTTCCCAAGTCACATCGAAGAAACTATTCGAGTCAGCGCGAGTTGATGGGGTGATTAAGCTTGAGCACGTACGTCTTAATAGCCATGTTTGCTGTTGATGCGTGAAAGAGTCTTGTTGATGGTTTGTTGATGAAGGATTTTGTGATGGAGGATTGGAAGTGGAGGGGTAGGCGGGGCATTCTTTTTACACTGTTGCCAAACGACGCTAAGACCCAACAAAGGAGAGTAAGCGACTATTCAGTCAGTTTCGATGCAGTCTTCCACATCTATTGGACGGAGCAAGCTGAGAAGAACGGCGGCCTTTTGAGGGGGTGGAAATCAGGGATTCTGACCGGGCAGACTGGGCTGGAACAGAGGGAGACGGAGACGGAGACGGAGAGGGAGCTAAGGTAGAGGGGCAGTGTGGAGGAGGGCCAAGGGTCCCATCACAACATGAACAACAGCAGAAAGCTGCACGGCTTTGGTTTGTTGCTGCTGCTCCTGCTGCTCCCACTGTTGCTCTCCTGCTGATTCTCCTGCTCAATCATACTACTCCTGCTCCTGCGTCGAGTTTCATGTCCCGAGCTACCTCTCTAGTCCTCTCACATTCATTGATCACCGAGTTCCCAGAGATGCATCCCCCCCAGCAACAGCCGGCTCGGCCTCGTTTGGGGGAGCTTCCATCAAGCCGATGCAAGAGACAGGAGGAGGTGGAGGGGGAGGGGAGTTGGGAGGGATAGCTTTGACCGCGATCACCGCCCGGCTTCCCATCACCTCCGGTTGATACAGGACAGCTGAGATCCACACCGCATCATGCAATCCTCTTCAAACGGCCGATGCTGGCCACCAGCCCGGCTGCACACCCTAGGGAAGAACGTGGCCGTCGGATGTGGGATGTGGGAAGTGGGATGTGGACATGTTTGAAAAACGGAGGACAAACATACCTTGGGAAGATAATTTCAGACGAGAACGGGAGCTTCGAAGCTATTAAAAGAGGAGCTTTGCAATGCCAAATAAGAGTCTGGTAAAGTACAATCAAATGAAAATACAATACAAACGTAGATGCAATCGAGGAAGAAGCGGAAGCTGAGAGGAGCGTCGATGCAGGTATTGTTGGTACAATATAAGGTCAGCAGCGAAAGGCTGGTGAGATGTGATGGAATGAATGGAAGAGGAGATAGATACGTTGGGAAAAGTTGAGCTCGACTTCGATGCTCTGGCTTTTCTTCTCCCGTTTTTATTAGGGGCGACAGGGGCTAGCTAGGAGTCCCGAGCTTCATCGCACATGGCAGACCACCAAGCTCTCCATCCTCCAGTTTGCCTAAATCTTGGTAACATCGTCGAGTGCCACAAAACGGCCTTGGCCCCATGTTTCTATGCCGTGAAATGTTTAGCATATGCAACAGATGGAACTCCTTCTGCGATCGTGAATCTCTTGTGTCACGTGACTCCATAATCCACTGAATGTCCGGGGTTTCTGGCTTTCGCAGCGCGATGCTGAGTACAGCACACTTCACGAATTTCTGCCAGCGTCTTTGCAATTGCAATATCAACATCAACATCCGCATCTTATCCCGCCGATAATCAACGCCATGGATCTCAGCAGTTTAAGGGAGGCTGCGGCCAACTTGACCTTATACGATCTCAAAGCCGGCGTCCGAAAAGTTCAGAATGGTAAGCCCCTCAGATTCTGCCAGCTGGCCCAACGCTCACGGAGATATTGCAGCTGTTATGAATTATACCGAAATGGAAGCCAAAGTCCGAGAAGCTACAAACAATGAGCCTTGGGTCCGTATTCCCAGAGCAGATCCAATGTGTTATATTGTCCCCTAGCCGTGTCTCCCATCGCAGGCGTCTTCCCTGACCCGATTTACATACATCACACATACAGGATAAGTTCTGACTTGATGGAACAGGGTGCCAGCTCAAGTGTAATGCAAGAAATCGCAAATGGGACATATAACTAGTTAGAGTATCAGTCGAGGATTGGATGCATATCTGCTAACGGAGTTCTAGCCAACTGCTCAACGAAATTATGCCAATGATTTATAAACGATTCACAGAAAAAGCAGCTGAGGAATGGAGACAAATCTACAAAGCACTCCAATTACTTGAGTTTCTGATTAAGAATGGCTCCGAAAGAGTTATTGATGATGCGCGATCGCATCTCACACTTTTAAAGATGCTAAGACAATTTCACTTTATCGACCAAAATGGAAAAGATCAAGGTCTGAATGTACGAAACAGAGCCAAAGAGCTTGCGGATCTCCTCAGCGATGTGGATCGAATTAGAGCGGAAAGGAAAAAAGCCCGAGCTACACGAAATAAATATACAGGTGTTGAAGGCGGTGCGGGCATGGGCGGTAGTATGTCCAGTGGTAGTAGATATGGTGGTTTCGGAAGCGAAGAAGCTAGTGGCGGTAATTCAGGATATGGAGGATATAGTGGCGGTGTTTATGGCGATGGTGGCGGATTTGGGGGCCAATCGAGTGATTTCCAAGATACTGGTAGCCGCGGAGACTCCGCAGGAGGCCGACGAGATAGGTTTGAGGAATACGATGAGTATGACGAGGGAGCAGCTCCTCCTCCACGGCGACAGACTGATCCTCCATCTTCCAGCTCCAGACGAAAGCCAACGGAGCGAGCAGCGAAGAAACCAGAACCTCCCAAGAAGGCACCAGAGAGTGATCTGTTTTCATTTGATGACCCAATTCCAGTCTCCGCTCCTGTTATAGCACCAGTTGCTGCCACTTCAAATGCGACGGATGATGATGAATTTGATGATTTCCAGTCTGCAACACCTGCAGCACCAGCTATAACGCCATCCTTCTCCTCAATCGCTCCTCCTACTGCTACTACCACTTCCAGCACGCAATATGCATCTCCACAGCCAGTCTCTGCCCCCAAAGCAGCTAATCTGTCTGATTTGGTTGGCTTTTCTTCGATATCACCACCATCAAGCGCCAACCCTACACCTGTCAACTACTCGGCCTTTTCACCTCCGGCCGTAGCTCAACAACGACCAACTGCTTATCAAGGCTCGCAACCAAATTACTTCACGTCCGTGCAAGCTCCAGCTCAGCCAACCTCAGCAGCATCATCGGTCAAGACTTCTGCAGCAAAACCCGCGGCTAGTGGTGGTGATGCTTTTGGATCACTCTGGTCTAGTGCCAGCGCTGGGATTAAGAAGACAAGCACTCCTTCATCCGGACCTGCTCTTGGTCAACTGGCTAAGGAAAAGGCGAGTGCTGGGATCTGGGGTGCAAGTTCATCTACTTCCTCTACCCCATTTCAACAACAGAAGCCAGCCCAAGGTCAACCAAAGTTAGGCGGTGGACTCGATGACCTCCTGGGATAAGCTTTGGCAATTGTTTTGTAATTTGTGATAAACTTGGCCTTGTGAAGAGAACATATTTGACGAGGCGTTCTCTATAGATAATGGCGTATAAAATCGACGAATTTTCTTCATCTCTCTCTGCCCCTGCTTTTGACTTAACTATCCTTGCTGTGAGGTCTTTAACCCGTCGATCAATTATTGGATCTCCATATTTTAAGCCATATAACACGATTACAAGGCCTCTATTGTGTTTTTAGGGCCACTATGAAATCTCGGAAAGAATTTCGCTTAAATACTTGGCTCGTCTCTACCCCTTTCTTTACATAGTAGGAGGTATCCTTGCCACAACCAATCAAAGAAATTCGAGTATGAAAGAAACCAGTCCTCCTCGTTTTGTTAAACTTTTATTGTCATATTCCTTAACTCCTTGCAAGTTATTAAGGTAAACCTTCGCACCATATTCATGCGCTCCATTATCATATCATTATCAGCAAGCTTCTAATCCTCAATAACCCAAGAGCACGTTTCACAGTAGATCTTGCGAGCATGCACTGAGCATGGAACCTTGATTCTCTTCTCTGGTTCGGAGTGTGATCTCGCTCCTCCGTGATGCTGCTTGATCATTTCCTTAACCAGTGTCTCTCCAGCAACATAAGTGTAGACCTTCCTACGATGTGCAAGGTGTTCAGCCAGGCGCGCCCCACAGCTTGCACATTCCAACAGCGTCTGTTTTATGATTGTTAGTATCGTGCGTGCTAAGACAGTAATATTGGACAAAATGACTGACTCGTCCGTAACAACGGCGAGGGGCTAGAAAAGTATCGTCTGAAAATTGAGGAAAAGCTCATAGAAAATTGTCGTCAGTGAAGTGGCGAGAAACTCATCTAAGAAATTGTCGTCGATAGAGCGACGAAAAGCTCATATAGATATCTCGTCTCAAATTTCCACGTGGAACTGTCTGAATACCAGCAAAATGCAAAGAAATTTTCTACTTACAATGGTGAGTCTATCCTTCTTCAGAGCAGGCTCTCCAATCTTGACATCCTGCTCGAGCTGATATTTTGCTCCGGCGGCCTTCCATTCGTAAGTTTTAATCTTCTCCTTGATCTTCGCTTCCTCCTCGGCCTCCGTTAGCGGTACCTTTCTTGGTTTGATACTCTTCCAATATTTTTGCTCATGGCGGAAGAAGTTTTCTTGCGCGGTCAAGTCGGCATCGATTGTGTGCAGCTTGCACAGGGCGTTCTGGGGTGGGTCGGCTGGATTGTAGTCGAGTTGGAAGCACCATGGCTCTATAAGAGGTGGGTGCAGTGGCTGTTCCCCCACAGATGCCAATGGGAATTTAGTGAGACGAAGCAGGAACTTGTCGAATAGTTTCTTGCAAGGGCTGTAGGTGTGACTTGAAGAGCCACAGTAGCATGTCGTAGCTGTTATCTTACACATGATTGAGTTATTCTCGGATCCTCTGGTTTTGGTTTGGCAGTGTGAAGAAGAGAAGATGGAATATGGAGAGAGTCTGGATTGATATATTTCTTCCGGGTGGAGTGAATAATTTGGTAAATTCTTCGAATCAAAACCTCAAACAGGGAACAGTGAATGTGAATGTGAATAATGAACATGTCTTACTCACGAGTCCTATTCAGAGAGAAACTGTTTGCTCTGAACAACAGTAGCATGAAAGAAATCGAAGGCACTCGCTGAAGATAGCTTCACCAAGAACAAGTATTTGTCTTCCGAATATTCTACAAAAGATCTGGAATAGTTTTCTTTACAGTCAGATAGGATTTCAGAAGACGTGCTACTATACTAGTTATTGTATGCTAATATGAAAGACGTATCAGAAAATACCGAATTAATAGAGAAAGTGAGTATAGCATGAAACAAGTAGTTAGATAAAAATATTATTCACAGGAATATAACACATATCTCAACTAGCTGAGGCTTTCCAATATTACTTTGGTCAAGAATATCGATTTCTTCATTGGTAGCTTAATGGAAAATATTGTGTCTGTTAAAAGAAAAGGATAATAATATATAAATGGTCAAGTTGGGTAATGCATTTCAATTTAAAATAGCCTTAACCGACCAAGAAAGATTAAGTAAGATAAGTTCTAGCTTTAAAAGAATACTTTAAAAAGAATACTTAAGTACTGCATAAAAACCGCAGTTTTTGGCCTACTAGCTACTAATGATCCCTTAAATTTGTCACTTGTCAGCAACCGCAAACTAGGGTTCAAGACATATAGCAATACTATATCAACGTTTTAAATACCAGAGATTTCACATGATAAAGGTACACAGCATTTCCGAGAAAGATATATGTCATTGGGCCCCATATAAATACAAACGCCTATGTACAATGCATCATCTGATGCCCGATCCAAGTATCCTTTTCATCCCGAAACCCGCTCCAAAACTAAGACGAAGGAAAGCAAAAGAAAGAAAATATTAGGACCTAAGAATAAAATTGACTCTTTTGAAAGCTCTCCACACTCATATCACCAGCTTTCCCCTCCACAACCGGAGCCTTCGCACTTTGGCTCGTCATGCTATTTGTTCGACTGCCGCTTTGACTGGCACTCTTGATCTCCGCAATAGGTTGACCTGGCCGTCTCGCTACCTCGAGATAGACTCCAGGCAGGTAGCCCATCCTTCCATCTCTGGCTCTACATCTCCACCACTCGCTTGGGTTGCCCATGGGATCACTCTTGCTTAGCACAGCTACCAAATCACCTTTCTTCACTTCCAGGTCAACGCCTTGAACTGCTGCTCCGGACTCGGGTGTGAAGTCATATAATACGCGGCAGAACTCAAGCTTTGTGATGTCGATTTGCTGGGCTAAGGGTTGGCCATCGGGTCCTATTTGCACCTGGCCGGCCGCAGCTAATCTGCGCTGCTCCTCCTCTTGAGATGCAGCAAGGGCTTTGATAAGCTTGCCCATCAAGTATGGCAAGCCAAACGCCGCGGCTAAGAAAAAGAGGAAGGGCTTCTTGCTAGGTCTTGGAGGATTGGCTGGGCTACCATCTGGGAGAAATTTTCGACCCTCGAAGGATGCAAATGCACTGGGTGTTAATGCGGTTGCATCTGCTGGTGGTGGGCGCCCCGTCAACTTAGCAAAGAGAGTCCGTAGCCAACGAAGTAGGGTGAAGATTCCTAATATCGAGCCTAGGGTATTTCTGAGATTCCCAAACTGCTCTGCTACCGAAACCATTGCTACAGTTCTGTTAGCAAGGCCAAACATAATATAACTGTAATGACTTACCGAAGAAGCTGGAATGAGTAGCCATATATGTGCTTTCTAACATCTGCGCAAATCCCCCAAAGGCACCTACTATGCTCTCGATGATCTGGAAAGTCGCTTGCGTGCTCTGCGTAAACCCGTTTGTCAAGCTATTTGGGTCATTGGGATCTCCTGGGACACCTCCCATGCCCATTCCACCGTACATGCCTCCTCCATACATCGAGCCGTAGCCCCCCATTCCACCGTACATTCCGCCTCCCATTCCACCATAGCCCATACCGCCCATACCGCCCATTCTATTATAAGGAGAGGTATACGCAGAGCCAATTCCACCGTATGGCGATGCCATAGTTCCTATTCTGTTCGCGCCGTAAGGGGAATATGCAGAAGCATTTCTGTTTACTGCCGATGTGAGAGTGGATGGTCGCTCGGGGATGGCCGGCGCCGAGGAAGACATGGTAGAAGGCGTTGCTATGGTAGAGGATTGAGGAGTTGTAATCGAGGACCCGGTAGTGATGGCTGATGAAGATTGGAGGCCTAGATAATTGATTGTAAAGTCAGTATTTGTCGGGCTTCAATCCAGTGTCACGAGCATTTCAAAAAAATAACAAACCTGCGCTTGCGCCCGCAGCACCAGCCCTTTCCCAAGGCTTTGGCGGTGATACAGAGGCCATCTTCCAAACAAATATTCACCTCTACTAATACACCTCAGGCAACTCCTTTTTCCGCCTTATCGCCGTCCTCTTGTTGATATAGGCCGGTCGGATTGTCGATATGTCAAAGGTCGCGATCCGAGAAGTCTAACGTCTCTGCAGGCTCGTGACGCTTAGCGGTGACAGCCGAGCACCTTGGGGAAAACTTTTGCGGGGGCGATGTCTCGTGTGAACAGCCACCGGCCTAGAGACCAAAGAGTTGCTGATTATGAAAACCCTCTAAATATATTGCAAGAATTGTTTGGGAGTATGAATTGTGTTTAATAATGGGGAATCTATCCAATGCCTTTTCCCGTCGACGCTTACCCTACGGAGTAGACTGGCTTCCGGTGGCTGGCCACCCCCTCAACCTCGGCTCGGTCTCTCACATTCAAAGAACACAATACCGATGAGTGGCGTATTTCCTCCCAGAAGGCTTCTCTACAAAGACGCTCTAACAGACTATTCTTGAGCTAAATATCCACAAACTAGTGTTTTATCCTTAACAACAACCCCAGCCAGGCTACAATACACCTCAGGTGGCAAATTAATATTATCACGTGATGAGGTCTTACCGGGGTATAATAGAAGTGGAAGGAGCCATTCTTCAGTGTTCCTAATCAGATGGAAGATAGCCAAAAAATTTTGTTTATTAAAGCTTAAGTCAAGTGTCACAAAGAGCCAAAAATAAGGCAAGGCCAGAAGTGATACCAGATGAAGGGATAGTTCTATAAACAAGCGGAACTTTCTTGAGATTCTAATAGCTTAGACTTTGGTAGATATAGAAATTGAAAATTTTATTTATAAACTTTGCAGCTTAGTATGTTGCATTCTACATTATATTTACTTCAACTCGGCAAATGCAGGTGCTTTTGCCATAAACTCCTTCCAAGTCGTCAACTTATTCTCCACGACCTACGTGACATATTAGTCTTCTATGTCTTGCAAGGAGGGTTCAAGGCTTGACTTACTGAGTGGGATTCATCCAAACTTGCACCGAAGTAATAACCAAACTCGTTCATGAGTCTCATATTCTGCAAGAGTTCCTCGGCACTTTGCTCGCTTCTTCCCGTTTTTACTAGATTGCCCTTGAACACGTCGTAAGGCAAATCCACAGATTTCGCAGTCTTCCCGGCCTCAGGATATTTCTCCTTGAATTCCTTTACTAATTCGCTTATGGTGTAATAGTCTGTGGCACCATAGATTCTCTTTCCAAGTAACTTCTCACGGTTGTTCAAGATACCTTTGACGAATATACCGGTATCTTTGGCAGTGTCGAGAAGAGGAATTGGAGTGGTGCTGGGGATAGGAAGACCAAGTGTCCAGTCGTTATTAGGAGGAAGTTGGCGGAACATAGCACCTGGAAGGTTGGACATGTAAAAGCCGGGCAGGAAGAAAGTTGCTGGCAATCCAATTTGGCGAACATAGTCCTCAATTTTAGCCTTCGAGTCAAAGTGTTTGACTTCTGTTAGAGCGCCATTGGAAACTAAATTTTGTAAGAAAGCATTCAATATGATAAAAAAGAGCTACTCACGCTTCGTCACATTTAGCAAACTGCTCCACACATAATGTTGGACTCCGGCTTCCTATCATTATCAGGAATTAGCGGTTTTCAATCATGTAATTTTGACACGTTTCTGGCCACATACTTTTGCTGCATCCGCAATCGCCGATCCTTGCTTGAAATCAATTACTTCACTGGCAGTTTCCCAGTAATTAGTCACAGCAAAGACGGCATATGCCCCCTTCATGGCTGCTTTCAAAGTCGATGAATCGTTGAGATCAGCCTAAAGACGCCAAATTTAGTGACTAATCTTCCGAGACCTGGCAAACAGCAAACTTACGGTGACAGTTTCCGCACCTAGAGCCTCCAGCGCTTTGGCTGATGGCTTGGAAGTATCACGAGTTATTCCTCGAACTGTCCAGTTGTTTTTCATGGCGGAATCTCCTAGGACAGCCTTTACAACGGATCCACCTTGGATGCCAGTGGCTCCGAAGACAACAAGAACTTTTTTGCTAGCCATTAGGAAATGGGGCTGTTGCTTTGGTCGAAATTGGTTATTGATAGAAAAACTGGGAAGAACCTGTCTACGTGGATAATGGAAATTGGGGTTGGGGTGATGAGTGTTTGCAAATTGGATGAGATATGAATTTGGAGGAGATTGAATTGTGATGGGAGATACAATAAGAGGAATCAAGGTTCATATTTATACTTTATTTTCCTGCTCGTCGAGGAATGGCAAGACGGGCAGAAGTCTGTGATGTCAATAGACAGCGACGGTTCTCCTACCCGCCCCACAGGTGCATATGGCCTTGGCAACCCCGCCTAGTATCGAGGATTACAAATGATTGGCTTCGTCGACCCAGCCACAGTCTATCTTGCCTCGCGATAGAAGCTTCGTCGAAGCGTGGGACGGGAACTGTAGTAGAAGACTCGCTATGCGAGTAGCAGCGACACCGAGATGCGAAGAGCGAACACCATCAGGATTTCATAAGCAGGATTGCAGACACAACACGTACACTAGTGTGGCGGCTGAGCCATAGAAAGCCTTGCTGATGGGTCTCCAAACTCCAATTATGGCTGACCAACCGATCAGAACTCGGCAACACCTGGTTTGATCCCGATTTCAGACTCGCCGCCCTCGACTGCCGCCTTCGTCACCGACGGTCCTGACAAGGTTTCATTAATTGAAGATCACCGTTGACAAAGCATCGAGATTTCAACATGTGAACTATCCCCGAATCGTGGAGAAAACGGATGAAAAAGCTGCGACAGCCCGATGAAAATCAAATTATCTCGGCCCACTGCAGGCCGGAATGTAACCTCAGAGTGAGGAATTTTCTATCCGCGAGGAATATCTTACGGTGCCTCTATTTTTGAATCAATGTCATTCCATCTGTCCTCTTTGCCGCGATGGTAGTCTCTACGCGCCCACACGACGCATCTGCGTGGAGTTCCCGCCGATGGTGGTTTCACTATACCAAGCGGCTGCTCGTCTCCTCTCGGTAGCTCACTTGAATCCCTTCAATCGCCCCCAGAAATCTGCATAAATTAGTTAGGATGAACCAAAAGCCAATGATCATGACCAGAGGCGGTTGCGCTGCCAATGGGAAAAAACCTTCCGGAACCAGCCGTCGCTTAGGCTCTAAGGGGAAGATGCTGTAAGCCGGTGCTCAGTATCTCATTTGACATATGCAACTGGTGCGAAGGCTGAAGATTTCAAGCCAAACGAATCTTTCGGGGTCGGGATTCATATTGTTTTTAATTGGACCAACGCCAGAAGCTGTATTGTTAAGCATAGTTTTAAGCATGGCCTCCTGGTCGATAACATTGGCCGGCCCAATCGACATGTCTCAAAAACCAACATCTTTATTCCCAAGGCCACGACCTTCCTTTGAAACATTCGTGCATATCAATTGCGCTGTAACACCCGTGGTAGCTCTTCAGCCTGTTTATAAGCCGTTATATGTTTTAAAAATAAAAGTATCATAGCCATAAGTATGCGCTCGTTCCGCGTTTCTAACTTGACCATATTGAAACTCTCCTTTAGAATTCGAGTTCTATTTAGTATTTCATTTTGTATCCCTTATTTCTGATTTTCTTTACAGTTGCCAATAATGCCTATTTCTGGATCGAACTATGATCCAGTCTCACCAGTGCCTCCTGTGACCAGACGGTCCCCCAGTGAGCCGTCATTTGTGTCAGGGACTACAAGAACTCCTCAGAGCGGGCAGTCTCCAATTGAACCACCGTCGATGAGAACGACCGGTCCATCCAAGGCAGAGCCGGCTCTCATAACTTCGACCTGGGGAATTGGATGGCAGACACCCACTTTGATGCTTGCGTTTTATGCCCTTGGTACGGCCTCAAAATTGAGTCAAAACTCTGGGCTAACTTCACCATACAGCTGTTGGAATTGCCGTTGCTCACCTAATACTATTCAGGTTCATTGACGGCAGAGAAGCAGATGGTCCCTCTCGCGTTGCACCACAGTCAAATATCACAACTGTCTCCAACATCTTATCTAATGTCTTTGGTATTACTCTCAGGAGCTCCTTGGGTGTGGCCTTTGTCCAACATCTCTGGCATCTCCTTCGAGAATATGCTATGAAAGTCTCGACAATTGATCTTCTCTTCTCGATTCGATCGAATCCATTCCAAATTTGCAGACTCGCTGTCGTCCGTGCCACTCCAACTTTGTGCGTTCTTGCCATTTTTATATGGGCTACAAATATCATAACCGGTTTCCCCCCTGGCGCAATTACGATTGCATCCGTACAGGTAGCAGGTTATCAAACCGTACCTGTACCAACATTTAATGCTTCTTTTGTAAGTACATTATTTATTTCAACTTCTCATTTTCCCCAAAATTGAAATAGTCTGACAATCTTCAAAGATGGGAAACGGTTCAGGGGTGGAGGCATATCGGTACTCACTTGCAAATCTATATCCAGCGCAGTCTAGTGTAAGTGGGTTCACTGCAGAGTAAGTATATATTTCCAATCACAATTTATCTTTCAAGTAAAAATATCGTCCTCTAATGCTTGTCCGCTTATTAGCGAAATCCAAGTTACAAAGGATGATAGTCTCCTTGCTCGCATCGCGTTTCCTGTACTCGTCAAAGGGGAAGCATTCTCACAGTCTTCACCATGCGGACAAAACTGTTCCTATTCAATAGAGTTTGAGGGGCCGTATCTACAATGCGTGAGCTCTTCGACTACTTATAGCCAAAACGGTTCCGAGCACTTTACAATTTACAATGGTACTTTCGTCGACATTCGTAATGCATTCACAGACCAGTCGCTATATAACGGAAACTACTCCAATGCCAACTACAATAGCTCCGCCCTTACCCCTCTTCAAATTAACAATACGGATGGGTCTTTAATTATTAGGCAAGACGATCTTTTTTGTTTACCCGCACGGGCAAAGAACACTGTTAGCAATACCTATATAAACAACGTACAAACCAGAACAGTCTCCACAGAAGTAATAGATAGGCTTGTCAATTTGGTACCTCAGACACACGACAGTATGGTAATCGTGCCCGGGTTTGAATCCAGTCAAGGATACGGTCTGGGAACACAACCTGCAAATTGGAGCGCCGCGGCTCTAGCAATCTACCGTGATCTCAATCATATTTCTATCATCGATGCCATGATGTTTTACTTGGATGGGGTTGTCTTGGCTTCCCCTACCGATCCAGATATCACATCGTTCGCCGATGGATCTACTCTTGACACACAAACATCCCAACCAACCCAACCATCCAACGAATCCATATCAACCAACGTGGAGTGGGGTCAGCGTGTGAACAGCGATGTTACTGGAGGTATGCTCTCTTTCACC
Organism: Haplographium delicatum; assembly: GCA_037952705.1. Taxonomy (NCBI): domain Eukaryota; kingdom Fungi; phylum Ascomycota; class Leotiomycetes; order Helotiales; family Hyaloscyphaceae; genus Haplographium; species Haplographium delicatum. The sequence goes on from JAPZPC010000061.1 coordinate 144,293, forward strand.
TTTTGATATTAGAATTTGGGTCAGAACTAACCTTGCTATAATAGCCTGTCTCGGCGTGAACGGCTCCATGATCGACACCACACGCTTTAACATGAATTTTGGAAACTTTTCTCCTTTGCAATCTGGAGGTCTGAATATTTCTGTCACCCAAGATATGCTTAACGAATATCTCCTGAATTTGACCATGTCCATGATGGCATCATTTGACGTGTGGAATACGACGGCAAACGCAACAGTCATCAAGACCGTCAATGTTTATTCATTCTCCCAGCCTTTGAACCTCATCATCCCATACTTCGTTAGCTTACTCGTTTCCATTCCTTTTATTCATCACAGCCTTAGCAGACGTACAAAATGACTCGAAACGCATGGTATGCGTATTGAATTGATGCAAGGTCTATGAACATTGTGGACTCTAAAACGCTTATAACCACTAGAGCTTCATCCATCATCTGTCTTAGCTATCTAACAGTATAGGACCCAACGGCCTTCTATTTATCCGATCGAATAAACCTCCGCTGTATCCTGAAAGGACATATGGTGGCGAGAGTTCATGGGATATCACTAATACGCAATTTAAGTGATAGTGAAATGAGACACACTGCCCCCCGCGCTCTGATTACACATCTCATTGATCTCGCTCGCAGAGAAACTGGTAGCGAAGTCGGTGGTGGTGGCGAGGACTTGAATGAAGATGGCAGAGCTGCTCGAGCTGAATACAACAGCAAGTTTCATAGTCCCTGAAGTTGGTCTTTCGAGGTAATCAGAGTCTCCGCCAGAATCGTTGCTGGTACCATGGAGGGTCGATTTCAGATACGAGGAGCCATCAAAGAGTGCCTCTGCGATATCAAACCTGGGTTCTCCGAGTTAGCACCATTCTTTCTCAAGGGAATCCAAGAGCAGCAAAAGAGAATTCTCCTGGTGATACTATAGCATCATTTTGACTCGGATTGAATCTAATCAAGTACCCACACGCTGGCTGGTTTCTCAGGCCGAGAACGCTATAGAATTATCAATATTCAAAAAGACTTACTCTCCACAACCCGATTTCCAGCAAGAGCAAGTTTCGCTACCGTATTGAATTGTTCTTGGGATCTGGGCATTGAGCATCCAGATGGCTGGCATATCACCCTCAAAACCGCTTTGACTAGCATTAGGCATTGAGAATTCCATCAGGAAAACCTTGTCGGCACCGGGAAACCCGTCTTTACTCGACTTAGCAGTTATTATGCGAAATAAAGATGATAAGGACGACTTACGATATGCAACAGAACCTGGTCGAACGTATCCACAGTCATTGGCACTACATTTCTGACCGGTCATGACGATTACTTCTGCACCAGATGGAATAGTTGTATCCGCAAGAATCTCTGGGTATGCAGCGCCGCCAGTGCCGCTACAGTTTGAATATGCTAGAGAAGCACCATAAACACTGCCAATGATTCAGCATCCGGATCACTCACAGCGCATCAAAAGAGAAGTAAGCAATCATGGGGATTGATTAAGTTTGGTATTCGGGGTTGTCCATCACCTCCACAGGATAAGGCCAACTTACTTATCAAATACACCAGAGCCTGCCCCACCATAATTGCCAAGGAATGTCAAGTTGTCAGTAGTCTGTGATACAGAATCATAGTACGCGATTCTCTCGTACACAGAGCCAGAACCGGTTCCCAATCCAGTAGATGGGGCTACAAAGGTATTAGAAGTACCGGCAGCAGCGGCTAACGCGAGAGCTATTATTCGTCAGTATGGTTTCTAAGATTTTCTATTTGAATTTATACAAACCAGAAATTGGGCTGGAAGCAGGAATCCCCGAGATTGAGATTGAGGCCGACTCGTCAACAGACGTCAGAGTCGAAGTTGGACTAACTGTCGCTGGACATGCCGGGCTAGGGTCACCTCCAAACCAATTATTTTTCCAGGAAACAACTTTTCCGTCAATAGTTGCAGTCACTTCAGCAGGTTCTGCACAGGGCGCTTCGGTCGCTGCAATATTTCCATCCCCAGACCAGTTATTTAGCCAAGATACAACTTGTCCATCGATTGTTGCAATAACCTCGTCACGCTTGTCCTCGACATGAAATCGGGCTTTAGCTATCTGGTGATTGTGTAAGGCCTTATGAGCAACTCTATGATGGTGATCCAAACTACGACGCTTGTCCTTCGCAGCACTTAGAGAAGGAACATACGCCGCAACTTGCTTCAGCTGAAGAGGGCCGCGGAAATGGAGAGACAGCTGTGATGCCGCCAATTAGTTATCGTTTGCTTCCTTACGACCGGCTTGGGAATTATCTAGACCTACCTCTTCATCAAGAGGAGAGAGAGGGCCACTGAAACTCTTAGGCTGTTGAATACAATTACCAGAAGGAGGCATGTCGATAACTTCCAAGTAAGAGCCAGAGGTGCCAACATTGCTATACTGAATTGCATTGACCGCTTGGCAGAACCAATTACCATCGACTTCCTTGCTACCCGCAGCACAGAAGTCGGCCTCAACACCTGTCAACCGGACCAGGATCGCGATTGTGATGGTGATGACGGAGATTTGCATTTTGGAATACTGAAAGTTTCGCCGTATTGATGGCCGCCGATCTTAGAAGCCCTTGGAGGGTATTCCAAGTTGCTGATCTAATGTTCGTTGATGGCTGAGATGCGCGTCATGAGAACATAAAGCAAGTTGCCAATGTCTTGTCAAACAGTCAATTAATCGATAGTAAGGAGTGTTCTGAACAAAGGTACCTATGCTTCATGGAAGATAGAAGGGAATGTAATTGAGGTTCAAATGAATGAAAGTTCTAAGGTCCGGGTGTTTGGTAAATAGGGAAAGTCTTGAGGTTTTGGCGGTGCGTGATCATTATTGGCAAAGGGGTGAATCGCGATGACTACGCGTAGCAAACAGACTTTTGGGTTATGAACGTGAGCCGGATTCCTGATTAAACCGAATTATCAAATCGGAACTTGAAAGGGAAGGCGCATTTGAGAAAGAAGCAGCGGGAAGGTGCAGAAGACACATCATGGAACCCAGAAAGTTTATTTTAGCAACTGACAGACTTTATTTTAACATCAATAAAACAATTCTAATCGCATGAAGGTCTCCTGAACCCATATGGAAAAGCCTTCACATCAAGGCATCTGAATATCAGCACGAAGAAGGCCAAGTGAGCTGTTTTCATAAACTAGCCAGAAGAATTGAACAGGACAAGGATCCTCTCATATCCAGTCAATATCCCCAGGGATTTAAGTGACAGTGGTTATTTCTTCAATTCCAACTCCTCATTACGTTTGACTATTTCAATTATCTCTTTGATGATACAAAAAGAGGTCCGAATGATTACTGGTATAAATGATGGTCATTGAACAACATGGCTATGTACAAAAAACAAGTCATCGAAATATATAAACCCGCAAATTCGCACCACGCTCCATTTAAACAGTTCCTCCCATCACAGTCTTCAAGGTAGCCGTACTTTGAGCAATGAAGCAACTTCCATCGCTTCCTCCAACAGGGTCTGTAGCAGTCAACCACATATTTTGATCCTTGTCGCTAGTGCAGCCGGGAGCCTCTGCGCTGGTGATAGTCATGGCATAGTTGTTTCCATTCGAGTTCATGATAGCTGAAACATCATATCCAGAGCCTGCTGTGAGGAAGTTCGCCTCACCCCAGGTAGTGGCGAACGCGCCGGATGCAGCAATATCATCACAAGCCTGAGCCCATCCAACCTGAGTGTATGCCTGGAAAGCAACGACTTGTTGAGCCCCTGGAGCAAGGACGAATGTAAGGGTGGTTTGCTTAGGTGCTAAAGCTGAACCAGAAAGAGGTTGCATATCTGGTCCAACCTTTTGCCAGATGTTCACAGTTATGGGGGAAGATTGGCTGTTAACGAATGTATTGGTGAATGGATTGCTGCCAACGGAATCGACCAGAATGATATTTGATCCGTATGGGCTTCCAACATTTCCCATATAGAAGTCACCAGCAGCACCGCTAGGTGTTGTTGGCGAACCGAAAGCAGTAAGCTTATTGGAAATACCAACTACTCCTCCAAAGAGTCCAGCACTGCTCGATGATGACGATGACGATGCTGGCGATGGAGAAGGTTGAGGAGCGGCAGACGAGCTGGGTTGTTGGATGAAAACTGCTGCTTCTACAGATGATGGGGATGGGGATGGAGCCGGAGCTGCGGCCGGCGGCGGTGGTGGTGGTGAAGGTGTCGCTGCTACTGGTGCAGGAGCGGGTGTCGACGCATGTTGTCCAGCAGCGTAAGCAGATGACCAGTCAATGCCCATGTTATTCCAGTTGAGAGCTGACCAGTTAACACTAGAGAGAAAAAATTAGTTAATGATGCAAGAAGTGGAGTTTGTAGTGATTTTACTCACTCTCTCTTCTTCTCGTGTACGTGGCGATGGTTATGAGCGTGAGCTGGACCAGCCATGACCTCGCTGACGCTCATGGCGACCAGCATCATTCCAGATGTTGAGTAACGCATTTTCGAAATGGTATATATCTAAGTATATATTTCACAATAGCAAGATTCGTTTTATATAGACGGTTCGGTCGGGAACTTTTCGTTCGGGTATATCGAGAAAGGTATTGACAGAGTAAGCAAAGTCGAGTCTTCGAGTTAAAGGAGCGTGCGAGCGATGTATTGCTCAAGAGACCTTAAGGAGTGTTTTAATCGAACTGGAAAGACTCAACGACGACCTCGACCTTATGTGTGGAAGCGATGTAAGAGAGAGAAGGGATTTCGCAGGGAGGCGGAGGGATACAAGTATGGGTGCTGAGGCAAATCCTACACGGGACTTGGAAGTTTGGTTTCCTGGGTATGGACGACGTGCATGGTTTCGAGAGGGAGTGTGGGTGGGTTTAATTTAGGGGAATTGGCAGGTAGGCACGCTCAGAGGGAGTTGCAGCGTGGAAACATAAGACAAGGCCGGGGGGGAAAATTGAGATGAACCCAAGCTAAATAATCTAATTAGACGGGTGGATGGGGGATGGATCCACTCACAACGCGTACCTGGCGAAGAGAAGTGGTATCTGGGAGAAGGGGCTGCGAGGAGAGGCCGCGAGTGGGCCGGTCAAGCCACCCAGGCCAGCCCCCCCTGATGACACTGATGGAAGAGGCCAATGTCCAAGCCTGCACCGGCCCCGTTCCTGGCACAACGTTGACCAGGGCCCAAATACCATCGAGAGGAGGATAAGTGCGGGTGGAATAAGAATACGCAGGAACAAGCACAAGCACAGCGGGCTTGTGCATCGTGCGTCCATTCATCCTTCCAGGATTTTCAGGCTCGGGGCTGGGGGACCATGATGACTGTACACTACAACTTCGTACTCGCGAGCCAGCGCAGAGAGTCGCACTCGAAATGGCCTTTTCGACAGCCAGATGGTTTCATCGGCGCTGATTCGAGCCACGACGAGAGCCGAACTAGGGAAAAGCCTGTTTGTGCCCTGGGCGTTAAGATGTTTTCTTGGAGGTTCTTGGGGAGTCTAGATGTGGAAATATTGAAGACCGCACAAAGGCACGTTTCGCCTGACTGCGACCACGAGGTGACCCAGGTTTATATATTAACCATAAATAAAAATAAGATCAAATAACATAAATATGTAATAAGGAGACGGACTTACTGTACCGCACCCTGCACCGAGGGCTATAGAGAAAGAAAAAAAAAATACAGTAAGAAGAGTGTCAACACATACCACACCTCACGACAACATCCTCATCACCGAAATCCAAACTGCCGCGAACTTTTTAAGATTGCATATCACATCACCATCGCACCGTCGACCGAGCCAAGGAAAACAAATAAACAAAATCCAGGCAGGCTCCCAGTAAATCCCCAAGGAAATTCATTACAGGATTTCCTTCTTTGTCGCATTGTGCTCTGTGTTTTTCCTTCTTCTCTTCCTATCCTGTTTTCTTTTATTTAATTGTTTCCCTCTCGCCGCGCATCCAAGGCCCGGATCGACGGCCGACTCGGTCGCTGACGAATGGGTCGTGGCTGTTACCTGTTAAGCTTTCGACCCTCTCACATACATTATTCTTGGACCAGAGTATAATATTTTATTTAGCAGAAGTGCACTGGGGGGACTTCGTCAGCAGGATCTCCCAAAGCCCTATTGCGAGGGGGGACGTATTGACGAGTGAAGACACACCAGAAATCCTCCAGGCCACACTGGTTCATCCGCACGCCAGACCGGTGCCACAGTTGCAAGCGCACAGCATATATAAGAATGTACTGGACGGTTCGTACTCAATCCTTCCAGTAATATCTGCCGGAAATAATCACGGGCTTATCTCACAGCCCTAATAATAATACCCCGTAGGGGAAGGGGACAGTACCGTACGCTACAGCTCAGCACCACCCGCACCCGCGCCAGTACAGTACCGTCAACTGGAATAATAGGGCAAAGTGCCGTGTATCAACTCGAAGCAGAAAACGCCCCGATCTCTCGCTCGAAGAGATCCACGGCCCGCGCACGGCGTGGTGGGGCCTGGCCATGCTGTTTGAGGAGAAGATGTGCGCACAGAATCCACTGCTCTAGCCATATATTCACCGCTCGGATGACGAACTCAACACGTAAACCGTTATCAATGGCTTGGTGGAGGTTACCGTATCGTGACTCGTCCAGAAATCTTTTCTATTCCCCGTCTCCACTTTTCGATTTCTTCGGGCTATTATTTGACGTTTCTGCGTTTCATCTTCTCTGCACTGTTACTAAATTTTTTCTTTTTTCTTTCTTTTTCTGTTTTCGGGGTGTGTTTTCTACGCTCTCTCCCAGGGACAAGCCTCCGGTTCAAGGGAAAACTAATGCAAGGTACCGGATTATTTTTGTGCAGGCTGTGAACAAAAACCGGAGTTATGTTTAGTTCTTTTTTATGCCGCAGCACAAAAATCCTTCTGCCATGCGGTGCTGTGGCCACTCGAGCCGAATAATGTTCTATCGGCTAATAGAAACCTCACGTTCGGAAAATGCTTATTCTTCCCTCGTTCCTTCGTGGCTGGGGCTGGGGATGGGCCTCCGATTACAGAGTAGGATTCCCAGGACGACTGTACTGTGCTGTACGGTACTGTATGGCCAGACAGAGCAGCACGGTCTGGCGGTGAGGACGGAGTAACTACTGTAGCCCAGTATCGAACTGGAATTATTGTACATCGCTATTCATTCGTCGCGTCCTTTTTTCTGCCGTCTTTGCCAACTCTGCGAGTAATATTATGCCGCAATTGACGGCCAATCTAGAAGTCTAGCAGGAAAATCTTGAACACGTCTGTACTATACACTATCTACTTTCCCTACGATCGTCCCTGCGCACGTTTCGTGACGGGACCTGCAGATAGTTGACAAGTCGTGTTCGATGGGGAGTGGTGGGCCAACAAAAAAGTTCTTGGCCGCCGCCACAACCCCACGACCACATCCCTATCTCAAGTATAATTCTCACTTAATCTTTTTGATCTTCGTTACTGTATAAAGTTTTTTTTTCAACCTCTATTTTCTATTTTCTATTTATTTACGGATTTCCCCGCGGTCAACAGGCCTTGTGGCCAACTAAGGAGAGATGTTTCGATGGTCCATGGCATTGGGTACGGCGCGGCCATGTTTATTTCTCGCAGAAGCGCTTTAAGGTTATTTCAACCCTTCGGCGTCAACGGCCTCGCAATGGGTGGCCTAGATGGAAATCAGGTTGCGCCGCGTGTTGCGTGCTAGTTGGCCAGCATGAGTTCTGTCGTTTATCTAGTTTAGTTTGTGATTCCGATCAGAAATGTCGTTGCTTTTCAAATGGACGTGACTGGTTAAACTCGTGGATCCGGCTCAGGTAGGGCTGTTTCATGGGAAACGTTAGCATCAATCAACCTTTTCAATGGCTCTCCCGGCGTTTAACCACCAACATTAACCCTGGTCTCGCTGCTGCTACGGGCCCGTGATACCATGACTTGTTGAGTGTAAACAAAGGAATGAGTTTAAACTCACTCGGCCTCTTGACCGACTCGAACTGAATCATATGCAAAGCCGCACAGCGTTATTGGATGAAGATCGGCGGCAGTATGCTTTGAAGGCATATCCAACAACGCCGAAGCCGCCAGGCCGCCAACACAACAGAATCATGATTCACCATGGGATTTACTTCATGATGACCGGTAGATACCAGTAAATATTCGACACTGAGATCCGCTAAGAGGCCACAACGCCAAACCCATCCGCTCTTCAAATATCTTTCCCAACAATGACACCAGCAAGGGGGGGAGGTTTCAAAAGATGCCATGTACTGTACTGCATTATTCCAATCTATCCAAAAGCTCGTCCTTCTATTAACAATCATACCTCCAACTAAAAGTACCCGAAATGGACTTGCTGTACTACCTGGGCTTTAACTTCGTCCAGCCGCTGGTTCCAGGTTTCCTTTCATCGTCACCGATCATTCCCACTGCATCCATGACTGTTCTCATGCTCATGAAACTCTGCATTCCTGCCATTGCGCCTCTTTCTTCATTTTTCCCTGCACCAACAACAACTCCCTCACCGCCCATTTCATCATCTATCTGCCAAGCATCTTCGTTCAACACCTCCCATTCGGAATGAGCAACCTCGTTCATGAGTTTTGACTTTAGCTTGTCGGCTAATTTCATAGGGTTAAGAAGTTTCCAGCTTCGAATAAAGTCCGTGCCGTCTGCACTCCCTAAAAATGTGTGTGCAGAGCCATGGGAATATCTTCCCACAATTGGACCAGGGGTAGTTCTCCTTCCCTCTGATTCGTTCTCTGTATCTCGACTACTCTTGGTCGGAGTGGATTGGTTGGAAGGCACTCTACCATTTGGAGCGAGCCGTGGGCGAGATCCTATAAGAAGACTAAAAAGATTCTTTCCAATATTGCAGATATCCTCAATGCTAGTATCTTCACCTACGGGTACGCCTTGACTTTTGCACAGCCATGCCACATTGTAGGCTAGAAGGGTGACACCTTCCAGAAAGAGACCATATCCAGAGGGATCTTCTGTTGCAAGAATTGGAAGAGGTCTTTTGATAAAGAGCGGTCGAGGACGGGGCTGACTTGGTTGTTCAGAATGCCGTGATGCCGTAGGGCTATTACCGGAGGATTGCCCAGGAACTGTGCCTGGGAAGGGAACTTCTTTATGCTTGTATGACGATGCAAGCGGAAATATAGTGGGTAGAGGATAGTCTCGATGAGGAAGAGTTATTTCCGCAGGGAGACGGATGGCTAAATAGTGCGTTGATAGCATCAAAAGATGCACAATGTGTGATAACGCCGTTGATATCTGTGCTGGACTCGAAGCTAGTAGATATGTCAGTAGTGCCCTAAGGAGTGTGGAACGACATACTATTTAAATTTCCTAGGTCAACAATCCTTATCCCGCCTATTCTATATTCTTCAGAGCCGTCTTCAACTCTCGCCCTTTTTAGGCCATAGAGCTTTGCAGCCTCGCCACAAAGAAAGGCTCTTGAAGATGCGGTAGTGGAATGCCCCATATTCCACTTGTATGTCGTCATTCGAATGGACTTTTCCGCCTCTTCCAACTGCCTATTTCTCCGCGCATCGATTCCATTTGATGCTGTAGCTAGGTCTGACTTCCTGCGAGAGAGTACGGCCTTTCTTTTAGCAATCTCCTCCCTCGCAGTCGCAACTCTAGATCGCAACTCATCTGCCTGGGTGATGATCTGTTGAGTCCTATCTTTGGCCTGGCTTTTCTCAGCAAGTATATCTGCTACGTTGGAATGACTTGCTGATCCTCCCTCGGTCTTTGATCCCACCGAAAGCAGGGCGGTTGCCTCCTGGTCGAGGACGTCCTTCTCGAGGAGGACTCGGGCGTTTTCAACCCGGGGTTCGTAGAGCCGATTGCGAGCATCGGTTGGACATAAGAATGGAAGTTTAGATCCACCAGTGCGAAAGCATATGTCACACTGCATGTTGTAGAGCTGGTTATGGCGAAGATTCGTGGGGTTGGATATGGCGAGATGAATGTTGTTGTCCCGGCACGTTGAAGGAGAGCGTGGCAGTCTCTGAGTTGTCAAGCTGATACATATCGCAGAGCTGGTATACTGAAAAGAGGAGGGAGCTGTTCTTATAGGTTGCCTATCGGTGAATGAATCTGTTGTTCACTGTCCTCTACTCGACGACCGTCACGCCTCGCTCGGTCTCGGTCTTAGCTTATCTTAGTTCGCCTGCTTATCAACCACGTGACATCGCGATTCACGAGGCCAAAGCACGGGTCGCGGTGATGAATGCGAACAACAAATTAGCTCATGTAGGGGCCTTCACTACTTCAAGCTATCTTCTATTCTAACGGTATTAAAGTTTTTATTTTAGTATTCAAGACTCTCGATCTCTCTTCGCTGAATTCTTCACCGAATCAATCATGGCTGTCGAACCCAAAAATGTCCCCGAGGCTCCATCCCAGATCACCACGGCCGTCAACAATTTGACCCTTGAACATGGCACGCCCTCTGGAGATAGATCCGATTCGGGCACTAAATCTAGATCATCACCCGAAGTAGTGGCGCCTCAGGACCCCGAAGAGACTGTACAAGTTCCTGTTACTCCTACCAACAACAAAAGCACAAACAACCACCGCGTCGAAGCCAAGCCTCAATATCAAGTCGAGGACGAGCAGGTTGGCGAGAAAGGGGAGAGTAATGACTCTGAATTAGAGTCATTCGATTGGAATGACCTGGTAGCTCGATATACACAGGAAATCGGAGCTATAGACGCGGAAGAGGATCAGCTTCTTGACGAGTTTGAGAAACTTAGCCAGGTTCGATTTTCTTTTAAACTTGAATGATACTTCATTGCTGACACTTGCTACAGGGTTTCTCATTATGGGCACAGGCCGCTCAACACCGTGATAACGAGAGATCTGCCAAACGGTGCGTTTACTCGAGTATTTTGTGCCCTTGATTATCACTAATCTCATCAAGTCTCAAAACTCGACAAAGATTCGTTGAGCTTTCCGAAACGTCTTTGGAGCAAAAGAAGAATCACCGTATGTCAATTTATGGTGGGATATACTACAAATTTTAACTGACAGCATTATAGATGTTCAAGTGGTTACGGCCTTCACAAATGCTCTCAAACTATTGAGTGGCCCATGAGATTGACCTGCTCATTCATCTTCTGATTTCCCCTTTGGGATCCTCGGACCTCTCATCGCCATATCTTCTCTAAATCCTGCTTAGCTACACTTCACTTGCTTGAACACATGCTATTCTAGCCTGTGGCAGTTGTCACTAGCACCAGCACCATGATCTCCGGCACATTCCGAGACAGTGATAGATAATCCAACTGGTGATCTCTTCTACTTCTCTCGGCAGCCTAATCTCTAACTTGTTCACAGCTTTTCTAAATCCTCCTCGCTCTTTGTGTTCCACCCCGTAATCAATAAGGTAGTATTTCAATTTCTGGGCGATAATTTGAGTACGAGCAGTGATCTAACTAAATTTTTAGGCCGCGAGCTAAATAGTGTGCAAAATACCTGTACTAGTTTCTACCAATACTATTGATCTATGTAGGCATAGGAAGAACTGGTGGATCATGGATTTACCGCGACTTTGGTGGCTCTGTAGAGGAGGTTCTGTAAATGTTTTGGGTTACGAGAGATAGTGTATGTCAATCACGATGTAAAGTACGTAGTAAGTGAATTGGGCTTTGGCATCCTTGCCATTTCGTATAGCTAGGGAAATGACATTACACTTAACCGATGACAGAACGCCGCTCTCAGATCCACCAAAAGCCCCTTCTATATTTATATACCGTTACTCGTGGGAGAAAGTCATGTCGTTTTCCTCCATGTGCTCTACAGTTCATGTTGCCTCAGCTATTGTGCGGAGTGGCAAAGCCCTCGGTCTGAGCCCAGTACTCTCGTGTTTCAGGTTGTTCATTCTCGTATGTATTCAGGACTCTGAGACCTTCTTGCTCCTTCTCAAACTCCCGAATCTCCTCTTCAACCCTTCAGTGATCCGTCCTCCTGTTGTGTTACTTCTTCGGATTTCACCATTAAGTGCAGATGCTCTGAGAGAATCACGATCTACGTTCCGTGGGCCCATAAGGTCCGCATGGTTGCCGCTGATACTTCGTTGCCTAGATGGAAGTTGCTTTCTCTGTGGCTGCATTTCATACGAGTTATTTCCCTCAGAAACAATCCTTTGACTCTTTTTATGATCTTTCAGTGCTTTCTCGATCGAGAACGACGGCTCGCCTTTTCCTTTATAATCATCGGGAAGATATTTCTGTTCTCTTGTTAGTAGAGTTTCTGACATATAGCCTTAGTCGACGTACAATTCCTTCCCACCGTTTGTATGGGCCACCAGGTGCATCTTCATCTCTCATCAGATCGTCACCCTCTTCATATTGCATTACCTTGCCGTCAAAGCCGGCCATTCCAGAAGGAATAATAGCAGTCCCTTGTAATGGCACATGTTTTGTCAAAGAGTCTTGTATCATCTCACGTGGTGTTGCTTTAATTGCCTCCTCATTCGTACTCTTCACGGCATCAATAGGCGAGTTTTTATAATTGACGTTTCGCGCTATAAGTGTGGCATCATATGGTCCTTCATGGTGGTAAGCACCACCAATCGTGGTCTTATCAAGTGAATCGATAAGATCAGCTCCTGGAAGATGGTTCTTCTTCAGATGAGGGGAGCGATCTGCCGCCTTTGCTTCTTTCCGTAATTGATCAAGAGGCCGATGAGACATATCTCCTAATGAGAGTCAGAAGGAAAATTGAAACAAAAGTGATGGCCAGACTAAATTAATACCTGGCAACCGCTTGGTTGCTGGCCGAGATGAGTTTTCTTTGCTAATAGTTGGGGATATTGGCATTTTATTTCAATTTTCGAAGTTCTTTACTCGTTCGCTGACAGAGCCCGGACAACCAGAATATGCATACCAGGAAATCTTTGACTTAATGAACCTTCTCTTCTTAATCCCTTTCCTTTTGTAGCACGATCTTTGGTAGGTGAGATTGGTCCTTCCTTTGGGTAATCACCGAAAGCGACTTGTCGATGAGAGGGTGAGTATGGATTGGAAGGATGAAACGAGGATTTGGTTGGGCTGGCCGAAGTTGGTGGTGTTGGGTATCCAGGAGTTGTAGAAGAGTTGGTAGACTTTGCGACAGCTGGGCTTTTAACTGTTGATGAAGGTCTGATGAAATGGCTTCCAGGCCCCGTTTCTTGGCTTGGTTCGGGAGCTGTCAAAGGATCTAGCAAATACTTGGTAGCCTGGTACGATGTTAGACATGATGATGATCACTTTACAGTAAAATACCAGCGAAACATCAAGCTCGAATCCTTGTTTAGTTTCACTCGTATGAGCGCACGGAGAACCTCACCCATTCCTTATCTTCCACATTGTAATCCATTTTACAGTACTTCAATTCCAAATATGATGGGGATTTATTTCAAGAGTTCAGAATAGGTGAAAATGTTGTAGGAGGTTGAAAAAGGAAGGAAGAGAAGGAAGGGAACCGGGATGGAAAAATGGATCTGCCTGGGAGATCCGGAAGACTTGCTGTCATAACATGTGGTGTGGTGCAGTACGCAAGCAGTTGGATTCTCGTTTGCGTGCAGGGGTAATGTGTAGAGTTCAGCGGGTACGTCATTCGCTGCGTCGACGCCGCCCTGATCGCTTTCTGCATCAAGTAAATTTAGACGGCGAGCCGAGGCCACGTGATGTGCTCCAGCCGATGGAAACCCTCACGTGTACATTGTAGTTACACGAAGGACAGCCAAAAAAGATATGCTATGCTACCTCACCATGATCATTCAGCGATCTTTGGTGTCTTTCAATAGAAGTCGGTAAGTATGGCTTTGGTCGACTATTCTTCGTCCGATGAAGAAGCCAAAGAGAGTACCGCCCCGCAAGAGACCAAGAAAGTAGCCTTGAAACGCAAACGCGAAGATGAGAATTTGTCAGACCTTCCTCCACTGCCCTCCAGATTCCATGATCTGTATGCATCCACTACTAGAATTAGCACAAGAGACGACCCAGCCTTGCATGGAGGAAGGAAGAGAGTGATTCCGCATATCGAGGGCAACTGGCCTACGCACGTTTACATTGAGTGTATGCTTGAATACTTCCACCATAATAACCTTGTGGAACGTGGCTAACTCGATCGAGGGTATCCTTCTTCTACAGAATATGATACGTTAAACAATTTAACCTCTGTCATCAAAGGCAGTGGGCAATCCCCGCCCGACATATATTCGTTTTTGGCTAGTGATCTTGGAGCTCCTTTACCCCTGCACGTCAGTCTTTCTCGCCCCATTGGATTCTCTACCGATCTGAAAGAAGAATTTGGGACTTCACTGGAGCAAGCCGTAAATACGTCTAGAATCCCACCGTAAGTGACGTTAATTGGTTAAATATTACCTCATGTGACAGGCTGACTTATTAGTTTTGATGCCGGCTTCTCCGGCCTAGACTGGGTCCCAAATTTTGAAAATACTCGCTGGTTTCTGGTCTTACGAATGAAAAAGCCAGAAACAGATGGATTGAACCACCTTCTTCGTCTCAGCAACGATGTAGTTCAAAAATACGGTCAACCTCCCCTTTATTCGAAGATAGCCCGACCGGAAAGTACCAGCAAGAGAAAGAAAGGAACACCAGTAAGGCAATCTCAACCAATGTCCGATCAGTCCTGCTTGGAAGACCTTTCTCACGCTTTCCATATCAGCATAGCATGGATGCTGGAATCGCCAAATAACGAGATTCTAAATAGGACAAAGTCACTCTCTACTGACCAACTCGATGAAATTAACAAAATCCAGTTCAAAGTTCGAGATATCAAGTCTAAAATTGGCAATGTCGTAACGAGCATTCCTTTACCCACGGCGGTATCTATAGGGAAAAGCCTTTTCGGAGTCTGATATTTAGATGTGGACCAATGCTTTTAAGGAATAAAAGTGTTTGCAACTCCTTTTGCAATAAATGCAAAAGCTTTTTTTTGGTCATATTTTTTACACAAGGAAATCCACAATATTTACTTTCGCATCCATCTCTGGAATCTTGTCTATAATATGATCAAGGCCGGAGCAAATCCTAAAATAATTCGTTACACTAAAGATCGGTTTAAATTTACCTATTATTAATTTCTTCCCTCTTGGTACTGTTGCCAAACTAGGAGGTTTACGAAACTATAGAAACACTGGTCCTATAAATCTTTGATAGAGTATCATTATTTTGGGTCTCTTAGGGCGGCGAATTTAGACGCCGCAGAAGATTATGGAATTAGATATTGTGTGTAACAAAGAAATAGGCAGCAATGGAAAAGATATGTAAGACGGATTTTCTTAGACTATTATGTCTTTTGAGCGCTGTTTCGTAATTTTGTCATTGAGCATCATGTGAGGCACCTCCGTGATCTCAATTACAATTCGAGTCACAGCCACACCTCCATTGCTATTTTAAGACTCCAGTTTCACAAATAACCTAATCCACTCATAAGCACTGATAAATCTTCTCTTACCTCTTCGACATCCACGCCAACTCTGCCAGCAACTTCCGCTCGTCTCTGGCTTCCGAGCTCCATCCACCTCATTAAAATAGTTCCGTCCACTACCGTTCTACTTCCTACCATACCATCTGGTGCATCTTTATCAATTCTATACGCTCTCGGATTAAGGCCGCAAGCATGGTAAAGCGTGTTTGTGAGCTGGGTTGCCAGAGTACTTAGTCGTCGATATTGTGGTTCGGATAGTGGCGACAGGAGAGAGATGCAGCCAGTGTTGGAAGTGATAAGGATTTCATGGTCGGGGATAGTTGCCTCCATAGCGGTATCTATGGCATCAGGGCTTGGAGGTAATATGGCAGCCGATTTAGTACGGGGTAGGAGCGTCATTGTTGTTGGTAGGTGACCTCCTAGAGAAAAAGTTGTCCGATGAAGGAGAAGGTGGCCATGAAGTGATTTTGGATCTATTGATTTTGTTAGCACGTGGTCGACTCATGCCGCAGTCATGGACAAACTTACGTTCGGGGTCAAATTGCAAGACGTGTAAATTGCAATCTGTATCCGCGGCTACGATAAAAAGTTCCTTTCGATCTGGAAACAGATCTGCCGCTACAACCTCCATGTTCTTGGCTGATTTCCCAAAGAGGGTCATTTTATAAGGTTCTTCAGCATACCCTGCGAACCAGACACCTTTGACGGCATCGGCAAAGATACAGAGCCCAGTACCGGGAAGTTCCTTAGCAGTTGTTATGTAACAGTTCATGTCCATGAAGGCTACAGGAAGAAGACTGTTATCTTCCTTTAGACCACGAACCATGCACTTTTGTCCTTGAGCTACAAGCATGAACCCCTGGGTTCCAATTTCCGAGACCGCAGTTACGGCACCGCGAGGTATGTCCTCTCTGGCTATTTCCTTCAATTTTTTGTTTGTCTCCGGGCGATTCGCCTCGGCGACCACGCTGACAATGTCATAGACATAAAGTCGGCCCTTTGTTGCAAGATCTTCGCCCCTGGAAACAGCAGTGCCTACAACTACTAGTTGTTTTCTTTCGTTTGTTGTTTCAGAAACCTCCAGATTGAGAGTTTTTACACACATGACAATTTCATATGGATCTAGCTCGAGGGACTGAATAACACTCCAATTGAGAGGGTTTATTAGTTTGAGATACCCTTTCTCCATGGTTGGCTTGAAGGTGATATCCTCGTTTGCCCAGTCCTTGTGGTTATCATCATCTTTGGGTAACTCGAAATCAGTTCGACTGCTCGTTCCAATGACATAGCATCCCATTGGTGGATGATAGGCAACCGCGTGGACATCCTCGTTTAGTTCAACTTTTCGAAGTGATACGCCAAGTTCCGTGAAATTGGTGTTGGTAGGTAGCTGTGAAACTCTGGCTACTCCCTCAGCGTCGGCAAATATGAACCCTCTTTCACATCCTGCTGTGTGGAAACTACTCATTCCTCTCACGCCTTCCCCTTGAAGTCTAATTACCTTCGGTGTACTTTTGGCACTCTTAATAATAAAACTTGGCGATCCACCAGGTAAAAAGACCGTACTGTAGCCCGCAAGGTTGGAGATAGCTCGCATTGGCTTATCTCTAACTTCTTGAGAGTCATCCGCCGTTTGAACAGCAGAGACGTCAGGATTTTCAGCTAGGTGAGGATTGTGGATTTTAAAAAAGTGAAGGGTGGATGACAGTATATTTGGAGATGAAGGTTGACTGATATGAAATGGCTCATATATCGTCAGATCGTCGTTAGATGGGCGTAACTTTCATTGGTTAGTATAGATTTCATAGGGGTCCGTGAAAACCTACAATCAAGTAAGGAGACTTTGAGATTTCATCTCCAAGGTCTGCTACAAGTATTTCGGTGAGAGTTTCACGAGCAGCGGATCGCCGTGCGGCATAGTCTGCAGACAACACTGGGGGTACAAAGCACAGACCCTCAGCAACGTAGACAGATTTTGATAGATCTGGCAAAGCATATATCTAAAATTTGTCAGCGAAAAGCTGCAGAAACATATCTTGTTGGGACCCACATGTAACGCCCCTCCGGCGCTGAGAAGGAACATCATCACCCTTTCCTCTACCTTGTGACCTTTGTCGGATGGAGCTTCAAAGGCTCCGGTAGAGTCAGTGTATAAGCATCCAGTTAACCATTTGGTGGCTAGCAAAGAGTCATCTTCTTTGTCAATCTCTTCCAGTTCGTTATTGTCGTCACATTGAGCAACAAAAATACTTGAATCATCCCTAACCAACAACAAAAACGGATCTGCAAAGCTTGCGCTGACAATTTTGGGTTCGGCGCCGGTATCATCGTCGTACATGGGTAATATTTGTGCTAGGCCGAGATCTAAGAACAGCCTCGGGATTAGCGATCTCTTTGTGGTATAGTAATAGTTTCAACAAAGGTGGCTGAACGACACATATTATGGATGCACAAAGATGGTGGTAATTGCTTTCATTGATGCTATAGGACATTATGTATTCCCAGATAGCTCCCCAGAAAGCATATACTGACCATAAATCAAACTGACAGATCTGAAGAAATTTGCGGTAAGATCCTTCCCTTATATCATCAAAGCAACACACCGATATACGTTGAATGAGAGACTGAGAACAAGAATAAAAACACTTACCGCCATCATAGCTCCTAACCTCGGATTTTAAGACCTGGATAATACGCATGCCGTTGCCCAGTGTCCCCGCTTCGATTGTTGATCCAGCGGCAGGCTCGAATTCTGTTCCTGTTAGAGCCTCAAATGTTGCTGATGTTAAAGCGTAGACGTCTGAAGTTTCTGTGCCATCAGCCAGAGACTTTGACACTATCATAAGTCTATCATATTGTGCATCAATGCCATAGTCCCCACTCATCGCCGACTTTTCTTTGTTGGCCTCAAGGCCTTTCTCTGTAGGTCGCTTTGCGCTCATCGTCCAAATGCCCCGTGCTTCCGGAAATTCAAACCTGCCTATAACCTTGGGTAGAATATTCTGGTGCATAATTGCAAGAGAGCCAGCCTTTTCTTTCCCTAGAGCTAATGCCAATTCTAGATCGCTTGTAACACCTTCAAAATTAAGTTTCTCATCATCGTCTGCATAGGATCTAGATGAACCTAAGGCCATGTCGATGATAGGCGCAATGTTTAATAAAGAATCGTGGATTTGGAAATGATAATCTCCGGCTTTTGAATTAGATGAGTCAACTTTGCTTGCACCATTGGATGTGACTTGTGGGGCCGATGGGCCTTCACCATACAGGTCGTCGTCAAGATCGTCTTCTTCCTCTTCCTCTTCCTCTAAGAGAGCATCATCAAGATCCTCAACCAAGTCTAATCGAGACTTCCGACGAGAAAGTTGGTTAGATTTACGATTCCAGCCCAGCACAACTGAGTCGGAAACTTCTGAACCAATGAATACGGTGTTTGGTCCAAGGGAGCTTATAGAAGACGCGGAAGCGGTAAGGACTGAGCCGCCAGCCTCGTCAGACACTCGGCGAATGCTTAATCCGGAGACGGACCTTCCATCTACCTTGAAACTAAGTATGGCAAGCTCTCCAGTTTGGAGAATTATAACCATTTCTCCGTTTTGTATTGAAAGCTGCCCAACTTTGCATCCTTCTAAGCGCATCTCAAGATCTGATTGATCGACAAGGTTAAATGACGTGCACTGTTTGGAAAATATGTTGACTCCAACTCCATTAGCTTTACCTGCTTGATCAATGTGTATCATCTCGTTACATCCAACAAGGAGTGCACCACCAACCGGAGCTGGTAATGGGACAACTTCAAAGAGGTCATAAGGCAAACCACTGACAGACAAAATAGTCGTTGATGCTCGCTGGTGAAGGTCCAAGGTGAAAACCAAATAAGTCAGATGATCCTTCCTTTCGAAGAGAAGGGAGGCTGCGGGGGCTAGAGTCGATGATAGAATCCCAAAGGTCGCTTCACGGTATTCATAGAGGAATGCTAAATGGATGGGATGGATAAGGTTAGGATCCAACGATGATAAGCGGAGTACAAATGAGGACCCGTATGGTGTATCCCCCTTATTGGTACCATTTATAGCCTTGGTAGCGGCTTTATCTGTTGGTCGAGGTCCATCTAGCTCTTCGTCCCAGTCATCCATATTGACATCCTCGTCATCTTGTTTGAAAGGAAGAATAGCCAAATTTCGAGCTCCAAACTTTAGTGCAGCACACCTACTGCCAGGATCGGCAGTCAAGTAGTTCACACAGTCTTTGAGATTGGGCGCCCATGGGCTTCCTTGGAGATCATCCTGTTCATAAAAGTGAATCGAGATTGTAGATATTCCCGGCCTTTGAGGATCCCATTCAACCAAACTGAGTTTGGCGTCTTTAAATCCAAGCAATAATGCCTCGCCACCAGATTTCGAGGAAGCTGTCTTTATTCGTACAAGAGATGTAATTGTTCCGGATAGAGTGTACTCAGCAACCAGAACGAGTTTTGTTCGTTTTGCCCGTTCGGCACGAATTAAAGGATCTGCTCCGAGAAAAGAGGACCCTAAACCATCATCATCGTTGATTGTGGGGTCATATGCCTCACCCTTCTTCTCAGAATCCTTCTCTGAAGGTGCCTCGAGCTCAATTGAGATAACTTTTGTTGAGAAAATCTGGAGTAAGGAGGTTTTGGCGACAACTAGATTGTTCGAATCTGCAGAAACGAAAGGAAGACATAAGGAGTGTGTGACAGCTGTGGGAGGTGTCAGCTCCGTATAGCATTGCATTATGCAGGAGGCGAAGATCTATGCATGCTTAATGGCCAATGTCTTGGGCGTTCTCGTTGTGCTAATGTTCTGGTAGTAGTGTTGATTTCGATAAAACAATATTGATTTTCGTGATCAGTGACCTGCGACCTGCGACCTGCGCTAAAATTAACGCGCCAGCAGCACCCGGACAGGGATCAAGCTCGGGATCCCTGTCTCTGACAGTAGCTCCCTACGTCAGAGAAATCATCATCCGACCGATGTTCCCACTTACTATGCTACGAGAATATACTTCACTGCTCTCTATGTTCTACTTCGTGGCCAACTTCTCTGTAGATATCGACCACAATCGTTCAGGAAGTTCATATTAATCATATTGTGAGTGTTCTTTTACAACCCTCTCGTTCGAAGTCGGCTGCGCGTTAATCTAACTCAAACGCGCTCTCAGCCCACGGAGTATCTGCTATCCTTCGTCCTTCTCTGACATCGTCTTCGAATCTCCGAGCCTGCGCGACAATATGGCGCTCATACAAACTGCGTTTATATGGGTGACGTATGCGGTAGCTGTAGCGGTGGTAGCTCTCATCGCTGCGGTCTTCACGTATGTATATCAGACTCCTCGAGATCGGTCTGCACTGGTGTCGACCATTACGATCCTCACGTTGACGTCTTTATTGGCAACTGTCTTGCTTTTGCCTGTGGATATTGCTCTTATTAGCTCTACCACATCCTCCAAACTGGGCGCGAAAAAGGATTGGGCCACACCTGAGGCCATTCACAATATACTGTTGACCCTCAAAATTGTGTATTATAGTTTATACAGTTTAGATGCGGTTCTCTGCCTTCTAATTGTTCCATTCACATACTTCTACTACGAGGAATATGACGATGTCGAAGTGGAGGAAGGCACCCAATCATTCAGCAAAAGGTTCTTCGGCGCTTTGAAATACACATTGATATTTATCGCCCTGGTGGTGATCCTATTTCTTGTTGGATTTTTCGTACCTATTGCGAGAAATCGGAAAGGAGCACATTATGATCTTGACTATTTCAAGGATCTTTTGTTGGAAAACCACGGAGACAGGGTTTTGACCTTTGCTCTGGGGTTGCTAATATCCCTGGGCACATTATTATACATCCTGTATACCGCTGCCGGGTTTGCACTTCTACCAATTTCTTTTATAAAATCAGCGCCTTCGATTAGCGCTCCTCAACTATCTGAGACGACTGCATCATCTCTGGAACAAAACCGGGAAAGACAACGTCAAATCGAAGGTAGAAATGCTAGCCGTGACAGCATGCCAGCCAAGGATCAAAGGGAGCTTGAGGCATTAGCTCGTGAGGAGAGAACATTGGTTCGGAGAGAACGTCTTGCGGCAGAGGCTCAAGGTGAAGGAAAGAGTTTCATTGTTAGAGCATGGACTAAAGTTTGTGCTGTTCTACGCCCTCTTAAACTCATTGGAGGCATCCTCCTTCTACTTCTTTCTATAGTACTATGGGTTTCCATGTTGATCACGGGGATCGATAAGGCAAAGAACTCAATCTGCAAAGAGAAATGTGGCTATATTTTGGGAAGGTTGGTAACTCTTATCATCTTACTATACAGTTGCTGACAATATTTAGCATCAACGTTTTTCAGCCAGCTAACTGGATTTTTGTTCAATCTTCCAAGGTCTTCCCCGTGGACTATGTATTGATGGCACTCTTGGTTTTATTCTTCTTCAGTAGCTCTGTCACCGGCATAGCTAGCATTGGAATACGATTCCTCTGGGTGAAGCTATTCGAGATTCGAAAAGGCCACACTTCGCCCCAGGCCCTTCTTGTGGCTACTGTAATGTTGACATTAATCATTCTTGCGATCAACTACTCGATTGCCATGATGGTAGCTCCTCAGTATGCCATTTATGGGGCTCAAACATTCTGCAGCAACCCGACTAGATTTCCAGATCAACAACCAGACTGCTCAAATCATCCAGATTTGATCAAACCTTGCTCCGAATTATCTTCTGACGACGGGTCAAAGAATGTCTGCACTCCTAGTGTCGTCTCAACATTCCTTAACAGAGTAACGGTCAACTTCCCGTTCTTTGGAGCTCTTGATTTCTGGGCTCAATTTATTTTCATGGGTGTATTTCTCCTCGTCTTCATCACCTCTCTCTTCCGGACGCCCAAACTCGACCTTAGTGAATTTGATGAGGATGCCCAGGCAGATGAAGAGGAGGGACTACTCGCCAGTACTGGAAGGAGGTTTGGGGCAACATGGCAGGATATTCGTGGCAAGGCGCAAAAGTCTCCGGGAGCTGCTACTGCCGGGCAGGCTAGCAACGGGGAATGACCGAGTCGAAAACAGCTAAAAATTTTTGGATTATTGAGAAACAGAATTGAATTATTTCTGTCGGATATTTTTTGTCTATTTTGGAAGGGGAAAATGCGGAGTTGACTATACCAAAAGGCTTCGATGCAAACAGAATACACGGGACATGGGTTTAAGGGTTAGAAATTGTACCAGTCTAAATTATAGCGAGTCACTTGGCTTCAATAAAATCGAGTAGGAATAAGAATGAGTATCGAGGCCACGTGTTTTCTTCTAAAAGTAATGTTGTCATCCGATCCGTGTTGGTAAAAGCTTGCTAGTCGCAAGGCTACAGCCTTGCTCCTACACCAGGCAGCAAAGAACTCTTATAGTATATAAGGCTAAGTATTGCATATTCGAGGGATGCCTTTCAGATATGGGTACGATTAAGATATTAGCAATGCCGGCATCCCCTTGTATTAAGGTCCTCTCAACTCCAGAGCTAATTGCTACAGTCCTTTCTCACCTTCGCTTCTATGACCTCCTCCTCTCTGCCAGCCTCGTTAGCCGCACCTGGCGCCTCACCATCCTCTCCACTCCCTCCCTCCAACGTACTTTATTTCTTCGTTGCGAGCTCCCTACCGTCCCCATAACCCTCAATCCATTCTTACTCCGATCCTTTCCGCTATTGGTTCTCATACCCTATCATAGGCATGGCTACATTTACCCCCGTGATGAGCAACTGGCATTCGCTCCAACAGCGGAAGCGTTGAGCAAGAGGCGCAGTAATTTTCGGGACCAGTCGAGGAGTTGGAGACAGATGGTATGTCTAGTGGGTGGATGCAAAATTACGACAGTCAGGATGAGAGAGAAAGTAGAAATGAGTGATGGATGGTGGGTAAAAGATACCCTAATTGAGCTGCCGGATGGATTTCAAATGGGCTTATTATGGACTCTAACGAAAGGGTGGAATACCCGTGATAAGCAAGCGAGAGTGACTATTAAAGTTAAGAGGGATCCGAAGAGCCGGCGAGAGCGGGAAAGTCCAAACGATGGGTATGTAAGACCTCCGCCGGAGGAGAGCGAGTATGTATTCGTGACGAGGACAGGAGATTTGAAGAACCCAGCGCCGTGGAATTGGTTGACTCAGCATAGTGATTATGATAGACGTGATGTGGATGAATTGGCTTTCATTGAGTTGTTTAAGTTTGGGAAGGATCATCAAGGGAGAAAAAAATCTTTGGTGCTGAAGTTGCTGGAATTGAGAGAAAGGGGATTTAAGAAGGTTGGCGAATAGTGGTCATAAAAATATGTCTTGTATCTCTCACCCCATGGCATTAGTTTATTCGCATTCCGAGGGCTAAAATGTTCTCATCTAATTCGGTTTCTTATACTTCGTCCACTTATGCTGCCGCTCTTCCCAACCAACATCTGGCCCCATATGTCCTTCTTTCCAACACCTTGCACAGTAAAGATCCCCGGAGCAACCAATGCACTTTAAGGTGGCATCATCTTGACATATTATACACCAACTATCTATTTCCTCGTTCGTAAACTTCTCTATAGTATCCTTCACAGGTTTGTCTACAGGTTTGAATGTCGGTGCAGAAGGGAGACCAAGCTCATTTGCCGGGGCCAGCCCTCTTAATAACGCCATTCGTGCAGCGATATCTGATTCAAAATCTATGGATCTCCTGCTCGACTCGGTTGTGGGATCTAGGTTAGGAAGCATCGATGGAGCCGACGGTAGGGAAAAACTTCGGTCTTCTTTGATTTTGCTTTCCGGTAGACTGAAGGGATTTTCACTTTTTTCTTGGTCCTTCTCCTCATTTAATTTCTCGGAATGGACATCATCAATCAATCTCGCAATGATTTCCTCCGCTGTCTCCTCTTGTCCTGGATCGAAATGTTCCTCTTCATCCTCTCCATCAAGTGTAAAGACAGACATATCCAGATCTCGGGTCAGGATATCTGTTTTTGGTTTCTCCGGCTTCTCTGTAGACTCAACTTTAGCTCCAGTGGTCTGATAAGAAGACAAAGCTGCGTCTTCGGGTAAATATGTTTTGGCTTCATCCAAAAGTTTCTGAATATCGCCTGGGTCATCTGGATTTAAATTCCACTGATCATCGGGCCCTAATTCAGAGAGGAGCTCATCGAGGCTTTTCTCGTTTGGATCCAGAGCGTTGAGTATTGGATCCCCCTCCTCAACTGGAATACCGGGAATAGTTGACCGCGTCGGTGCCGTGGACGGTTTAGGTGCGGGTGATGGAGATGAAGAGCCGTTCCTTAGACTGCGAAGACGGGCCGAGAGATCTGATTCTGGACTTGCAGTATTTGATTTTGAGCTAGCGACCTGGTTTGAGCTACGAAATTTAGCGTGTGACAGGAAATCCTAGGAGTTTGGTTTACTTTGAAGAAGTGAGCTGAATGTTAGATTTTTTAAGCGCATTCAATCGATCAAGAAGATGTTGGTCGTAACTTGGAGGGGCACTCATTTTGCGTTTGTTGTTGTGCTTGCCTAATGACTGAAGTGGAGAGAAGATAAAAGCTCGCTGTCTACCTAGCTACGGAGCAAAGCAAAAATCGCTAGTCGCAGAGCCACAAGGCTGTGCAGCCTTGTGGTCACGTATCGATCTCACATTTTTAACCGGCCAACTGAATTATATTTCCATCTGTAGACGTATATACTTAATGGAATAGCGCCTAGTATTGATGACGCCTAGGGTTGGTGCGGCCTTGGTAAAGTTGAAAATGTCTGTATCGAGATCGAAAGCTTGTCTCAGATCTCTCTATGTCAGTACGGGTTGGCCTAGACTTGGGCTTTCACTTTCTTGTAATGATTTGAAATTTGAAGTCTTTCAGAGAGAAGATTATGTCTCATCAAATCCAGAGCGCGAAGACAGAAGCACATCTCAGCAAGCTGAAATAGCCAAAGGCCACCACCTAGATCAGACTAAGGATGACGATACAAAGGTTTTCATCATATGACTTCGCGGCAAAGGGACCAGAAAAGATAATGTATAATGTGGAAAAGAGAAGGCTCTTACCACGATTAGACCTCTAATAGAAGAATCTCAAGTATTAGGTCAAACAATCACGAGAGGTTTTCCAGCCTTGGACACAAGCACAAGGGTAATGAGCTTTGATGAACCAGAGGCTTAATCATCGTCGTATGTGACCTTCCTTCTCTGCGATGACTGTGTTAAAGCTGTGGATCCTACTCCGTCAGTTTCATCATAATCTAAACTTCCAAGTCCTGTATCAACTTTGTCCCAAGTCCTCTTTCGTAGATCTGGCTTGACATGTTGTTTATAAAAGCTCTTTTGGTTCGGCTTATGAGACTTCCTTGCCTTTTTGGAGGGCCGTCGTCCACTATTTACCGGCGGCGTGTAGCTTGTTTTGGGTGCAATGATTTCATTTCCACCTCCCCACTCACCATCTTCGAGGTTCTGTTCTTCCGAACGGCTAGCTGTTGGGATTTCATCGTCAAAATCTCTCCTTTCATGACTCTCACTGCTGGATTCTTCTTCCCAAGTTGATTCCTTAGCGTGTCTTCGTTTTCGTAATATGGTTTGAATCTCAGAGTGTCTGAACATCGCGATTTGTTCGTTGGTCAGGGTACGTTTCGTACCATCTTCATAATATCCTAACTCATCATCGCAGTCGTCTTCCCCCTGGTATTCCTCACATACCCCTTCCACTGGGCCAAGAAAGTGTTCCGAAAAGTGGCTCGTTGCAGTGGGGGAAAAGTGTGTCGCGTGGAAAAATGAAAGATCCTTCTACACCCTATTGTTAGCTGTTGGTATGAGACGTACTATAATTGAATATTTAACTTACTGGCAAGATCATTGGAATAGCCATGCCTTTAGCTCTCTGAGTTCCTTCACATTTGTTGTCTTGTTGTAATGGGGAGACATTGTTGTTACATGAAATCAATAAATTATACGGCAACCTAAGTAACGTATCCAGCTAGTAATTTGTGACGCGAAGCCACCTGCTCCAGCCAATTTATATAATAATGGCTGCCTCATTTCTTTATTGAAAACTCTCTTCTCGGGAGCGACAATGGTATGTTAGGAAGTTAGCAGGCGTGTTGTTTAATTGTTCAAGTAGCTCTTATTTCTGTCTATTAATCGCTGCATGATGAAATTTCATGCCTACTTTCAATACATTAATTCCTGGGTGATAGCCAAAATATTTAAATGACTTTGCTCATTTGGTGAGGAATATGAATGTTACTTAAAAGAGTTATCAAACAAGATTCCTTCATATTTATGTACATAATATACATTCAGAGTTGCAATGGCTAATATATAACGCAACCTACAGACAACGCCAGACGATGCATATGATATCCCAAAAACGCCGTTCCCATATATATATTTCAAAGCTCGTCCAAGTTCGGCCTTTTGATAATCCATCTTCTAGGACTAACAGGTAGGCCGATATAATATTCCCAGGCTCTCGAAGCCTCGAGGACAATTATGTCCCACCTACAATAGTTATTAAATTTGATTTCAAGAAAACAGGGCATAGGACTTACATCTTAACTGGGAACGTGAACCATCCTCGGACTATGTATTTGGTAACCCTCCAGACAAGATCCAATTCAGACCAAAATTGGTCTGAAACTGTTGGGTTGGGAGGAAGATGCTTCCTCCTAAGTTCTTCTTGCTCATGTTCGGCATATTCATCTGCAAGCGAAGTTGAAAATGGCTTTTCGGAAACAACATTGTGTGGCTTCGTAACCCGGTTGGGCAGAATGTGATAATGTCCTTCACTCTCGGCTTCTGTTTCTTCAGCCTCAACCATTATCCGAAATGCATTAATAGCTTCCAAAGAGCTAGAGATCCGAGAAAGTGTATTGAAGAGAGCAACCAATTCAGTTCTCTTCAGTGTTGGAATATCGCCCGAATTATTGTCAAATTCAAAAAGAACCTTTAATGCGGTACCATAACCTGCAGTCTGAAGTTTCCCCCAAAGTCTACACTTGTCGCAACCAACACAGTCCATGATACGACTGACATTCCTAAAACGATTGCGGAAGTCTTCTTTCAAGCTTGGTCCTTCGCCGTTGACGAACATTAAGCTCTCATCAAAGATCTGAGGAGAGGCACCAGCTTTGGAAGTTAGCGCTTGTACCTTGGCCCTGGTGATGCTATCTTGTATTGGATCTCCTGAGCAAAATGTGTAGTCCTTTAGAAATGGCCCAAGTTTTGTGACTGCCCGCAAGACAAGAGCATAGTTGAAATAAAGATTTGAGACTCGTTCAGGGAAGCCATGCAGTCTGCTCTTGTAGCATTCGAGATTTGGTGCCCATTCGCCGGTTGTTTGATTTAAGTGTTCCCAGCAAATATGCGTACTGATGGAAGTATGCATGCCCGATATCACTCGGTAGAAGACGCGCTTCTCTAAACATTCATCCTCATATTCGAGTCCAGTCCTGGTTACAAATGGAGTGTTTGGTATTTGTTTTTGGTGCTCTTCAAGAACTTGTTGTCTTCCATGATCTCTGATAACGGACTGAAGCTCATTTACCGCAGGTCCCCGAAGAGATAGTGGCGAATTTCCAAGAGAAGCTGACTTAGGGAACGAAGTTTTTGAAAAGCAGTTTTCCCGGTAAATGGCGTCCCATACCTGCGTGGAACCCTCTCCAGCATATCCCGTGAATCTTTCTGGGTTATCCACCAAGCTCACATAGTCGCCTTTCGATCCAGCACTTGCATCTTCTGGAACACAATAATCCCGTTCATCACATTCGTCGTCGTATTCCACTACACAGCTTTCCCCAACATCATCGCCTAACATGCCTTGTAGCGGCTTTTTTGGCCCTCTCTCCTCTTGCAACTGTTTGCCAGGATGGACAGCTTTAGGGCCTTCCAGTTTCCCCAATTCTTCTGCCCTCCATATCAATGGGATATCTGATTCGTTATCCAATGTATTCACTGCACACGCAATATTCCCACACATGCCATTGGAATCAGTCCAAAATGGGCACTCTTTGCCAAACAAATTCAATCTATAATAAGAGAAGAAGTCGGTGTTCTGCGTGATGTCGACTAGGGACGATCGAAGATCTTTGTTCAGGCTATCGAGGGTGGAGTAGGATGCACAAGCGTCTGAAACAATTGCCCTGGGAGAGATCTGATAGGCATTAGACAAGTATGCCTCGTAGAAGAGAAGAATTGCGTACCGCGCAAACATCAGGACCAGCTGTGCTAGATTTTGATGCGCTTTTTGAGTCTGTACCATGGGAAGTTTCCAGCAGCGCAAAGACTGCAAGATAAAATACTTGTGCCGCGGATCTCATGACTAGTTATTTTTCAAACACTTGGCCTCTCGCCTTGGGGATAATGTGTAAGTTATTTAGCCAATGCTTGAGCGGAAGAAGTGGGATATGCGACGGCGGGTGATCCGGGTTTCGTACGTCGCTGAAATAAATTGGTGTGGTCTTGAACCCTCGATCTTATCTATCCATGCGCCAATCAAAGAAATAGTAGGAAGGGAAAGAGCAAATGCCGAAGCTATCAATGACTCTTTGTTGAGAAATTGTAAGGTTATGCATAGGTTTCGAAGTGCGCACAGAGGTGCCGGATACAAATATGATTTCAAAGCATCTCAGGTTTTGGTATATCTGTCTATTTGAACTTTGTGGTTCGATTACAACTCACACCGGCGAAGCAGGCAGGGTAACGTAAGACCACTCTTTAGGTTTACGCCACAGGCAAAGCCCGTTCCTGGGCAGATCCCCCAAAATAGCCAAGGCCAAACGGCCACCTTCTGACATGAATGGCTGGCACCTCTCTGAACTTCGGACAACGGTACGGTGAGGATCAACATAGCGTGAGGAATGAACCAAATGGTATGATCTAGTGCGGCAGCGCAATATTAATATTGATTTCCTGACGCCAGGGCTATATTAATTTTGATACTTTTATGGACACGAGATGGCAACACGAAATTCAGACCTAAAAGTGTAGAGCGAAAACTGGTATTGCTTAAACATCATGCAATCTTCGAAGTATATTGGAGTACATAGACACGGCCATGATCCGACCTCTCACCGCCACCATCATTGGATAACCAAGTAAGAAATCTTCAAAATCTTCTTTTATCCACATCTAGCTTTCAATATCATACAGTAACTCCACCACTCGACAACCGCAGTAAAATACCAAACCAGAGAAAGCCATAGTAAGCTTGAAAGGAGAGGATATCAATTGGTCCAAATCTGGTACATCAATGGAGCCATAGGTGAAGCTGATTCGAGAGACATGAGACGTAACATCATCAAAGCATACGCCTATGTTTGTGAGGACTTGCGCTATGTAAAACCCCTCCAAATTCATATAAAGTTTGTGTGAGAGAGAGGAATCAAATTCGCTTTATTGACCAGGCTGGGTAAAGTTGATGGGTCTCCTACACTATGGTTAGTACATTTAAATAGAATAACAATAAAGTAGAAAACTCACTTGAAAAGGAGTATGTGTGGCTCTGGCTCATGAACTTCATAATGTTCCCATCCATAACTCTACATACTATCAATATATAGATCGAAAACAATAGACGCGATTCTACGAACCTGTGTAATGCCCAACGCTCTCCATTCCTCCTCCCACAGTAATTTCAGTGTGCCTTTCGAAGGATCATAATATTCTTTAGGTATCACCTTTAGCATGTTTTTTGGGAGCTGGACATGTCGGTATTCAAATTCATTGTCCTGGTATCTGCCAAGTAACGTTAATTATTGGACAGTCTCTGGAAACTGAAAAATGATCCTCATTATCAGCAACGACATAAATGCTTACCTAGCAGAATAGTCGATTGAGTTAATGAACTCTTCCAGGCGTGCCTTTTCCGAGTTTGTAAGGGGCCGAGGAACTTCGTTTCGTCTGCTGTAATCCAAATCTGATGACATGATTTCTCGGGATCTTTATCTTAGGTGGTTGTAGGTGGTTGTAGGTGAAGGGTTCAAATGAAACTAATCGCGGGGCACGGCGTCCGGACGCGACACAACTTTTCTTTCGAGGCGTTGATTCCAAGACTTCCGCCTTCCGCCACACTGACAGGTTGCTGCCAGATTAGTATGACGTTTTTGAGGAAGAGAAAGTTGGGGAATGGAGAAGTTGTTCAATTGTCGCCCCTCTTCCTGCTAGGGCTATTGCTATGGGGAGGAGTCGATACGTGAAACTGCGGGAGCGGCGTAAAATTTATACCAGGGCGAGAGCCAAAGAGGCCACGAGCAATATGCCACAAGTATTTGATCACCTCTGGTGATATAGGCTGTCGCGAACTTTTGGATATGGGTGGTTGAGCTGCATCAATCCTTGGTGTCCGTGGCCCGAGTAAGACTATAAACAAAAAGTATCGTAGCCTCGCCAAGAGCCAAAGAGGATTAGTCCCGCACGTGATTAACGAGAACGAGAACCCAAGGGTCGTCGAGATGACAACCAAATTGGGTCGCGGCATTCAATATTCCACGTGCATATACTTATTCCACAGAGGATTTTATCCGTGAGAATAGGTTGTTAAATCAAAGCTCTCCTAATATCTGTCTCCGAAACGGTGTTCCCTTGAAAAGCCCTCATCTTTGACTTTTCGAGCAATCTTGTGTCGCCAAAACCAACAAGGATCCTCCACAAGTCCTCCTCCCACGCGCAAATCGATCGCGTCGCTGCTTCCTCTCGCCCTGCGCCAAACAGCCATTGAACGATCAGATTAATTCAGAGGAGCCTCAGCATTGCCTTCGAAAGTAAGAAATTTGTCTGTGACACGGTTCCGCGAAGGACAGGATGGACAAGCGCAAGGTCACCGGCGGAGCGGGAGCAGGAGAAGAGTTGGACGAACGCGCAGCGAAGAGGAGAAAACTTCCAAATGTACGTCTTTATATTTACCATGTGCATTCTTGGCCATGTTGCTTGCGATGACCATGGTGTTGTTTCGGTCGCTGGCGATGACCCGCAGGACACAGGCGGCGCACCGGGTGTTCACTGCACCATCTCTCGACACTTCGCATTTATTTAAAAGGCAAGGCAAGGCTGACAGTGAAGCAGGACAGTGACATACCCCAAGTAGAAACTGCTGAGACTACTACCCAACGCGGCCTATCACTGTTGGAGACGATCCGAAAGACCACCGATAAACAGTATGTCTCCTACCCATTCTTTATTATCATTTGCGACAGCTTCATCACATATTAGCTTTACAAACGGCCGGGGGCTCACAGAATACTGCGGGCCTTTCCCATCTGCAGCGTTTAGTGTAGCTATGCGCACAATGTTCCATTATTCTCGAAGTTTCAATGCAAGATTTTGAATTGAGACTGACAGATGGTGTAGTGGCAGGCTCATCTCGACAAATTTCCTCACACTCCCTAGTAAACGACAAGTTCCAGACTATTACGAAGTCACAAAAATGCCAATTGCATTGGATACTATCGAAGAGAAATTAAGGCGACACGAGTTTCCCACACTCACTGTGCTTGAAAGCTATTTTAAGCGGATGATCACGAACGCCAAGGAGTACAATGAGAAAGGGTCAGAAATATATGAAGATGCAGAGAGGTTAAGGAAAGCGTTAAGCAACTTCATGACGAAGTGGAATCCGGCTTACAAAACGCCTGGATACGTTGCGTTCCCCACCCCATTGCCTACCGGTCCCGTTCAAACGGATGCCCCTTCCAGCGATGATGATGATGATGCTGATGGTGAACCGGATGATGAAATCGAGAACCCGGTTGCGAAGAGAAGCCGAGGTCGGCCAGCTAAGAATCCTCAAGTTCAAGCCAGAGTTTCCAGTGGCACGCCTACGCTATCAGAATTCCAATATGCAGATGTTGACTTCGAAGGACTTTCGTTTCAACAAGCCCAAGAGAAGATTGTAGAAGATATGATTAGGGAGAAGGAATTTGAAGAGTAAGCAATCGCTTTAATCCTTATTTCTACAGTTTTGATGATCTTTATAGAGACGAGTTTTCCGCATTTGAACCATTCGTTACCCTCCCATCACGGGTCGAATATAAGGACTATTATAAGGTCATTCCGAATCCCGTCAGCCTGAAAACTCTGCAAAAGCGTGTCAAAGGCATTCATAACAGCAGAGCTGCGACAGGCATATCTGATTTCAAAAGCTGGTCTGCTTTCGAAGATGAGGCGAGGTATATCTGGAAGAATGCTTATCATTACAATGAAGATGGAAGTGATATTTTTATGCTGGCAAAGGAGTTAGAGGTTGGCTAAATGTTTTCTCCAGTCTCATGCACCACTAATAATATCCAGGCTTTCTTTTATAAGCTCTTACAAGAGGCAAAAGATGCTGTCATTGAGCCAGCAGGCCCAAAGATCAAATTGAAGATGCCTGACCCCGCCCCCAAGATTACTCTGAAGTTTGGTGGCAAAGCTAGTCCTGCTGATTCTCCGGCACCTCAAACAGCACCGCATACAAACGGTTTGAATGGAAATGGGGCTGCCTCACTGAATGGAAGTCGTAAAAACCCATTCGGTGGGTCAAATCCGTCCGCCACGCCTCTTCCAATGCTGGATCAACTTGAGAGAGCCAGAAGCATGTCTGGATCTGTGTCTTCTCCAACACCATCAAACTCGGCACTTGTCAAGAATGAAGACAGTACTCGTAATTCTCCAGCCATTCCAGCAAATTACAACGGTTATCGTGGAGCGAGTCAAACTGCTTCGACTCCAGGTCTCACCGGAAACGGAATGCCACCACCCTCGACCCCAGGTCCCTCTAATATCTATGCCCAAGGTGGCTACGCACAGTCATTTAATCACCACCCACCATACCCACCACCAAACCCAAGCTTTGATTCAAAGTGGAGACAACCAGGTAAAAGTAGGCTACGTCTGAAATTCTTTATATGCAATGTTACTGACTCACCCAGCTGCCGCTGACGCTATGATTACAAACTTGAGTCTTGCTACTCATCCAGGGCTCAATATATCTCGACACTTCCGAATGGATCTACCACCGTCGCCGACCATGGCTCAGCAATCCATCACCATAAACCTTCCTTCTACACACTATTATCTCCAGATAAAGCCTACAATCGCGACATCCTTACTAGAGCGCCAATACAAGCTTTTCGTGAC
Organism: Haplographium delicatum; assembly: GCA_037952705.1. NCBI lineage: Eukaryota > Fungi > Ascomycota > Leotiomycetes > Helotiales > Hyaloscyphaceae > Haplographium > Haplographium delicatum. Next base: position 177,874 of record JAPZPC010000061.1, read on the forward strand.
ATCTGGAACCCAAAGGCTGCATGCTATGCCAACCATTCCCGGCCACTCAGTTGATCAACAGCATCCACTCTTTGAAGCCCGGCTTCTTCCTGGAGTGAATCGAATCGAGGTGGAACTGATTGCTGCCCTACCGAAGGGGGCGGTAAAGTCTTCCAGTGGCCAGGATGTGGAGTTGGAGAAGATCATCGTATTTGCTAATTTGATGAAGTCTTGAGGAGCTGTACGTGGCTTGAGGAGCTGTACGTGGACTATAAAGCAGTGGGGAGAGATAACAGTGGCGATTATTAGCGAAGTAAATGGCCACCCGGCTGGAGTCTGATTTTGCCTAGTACAAGGCATTGTATACTAACCTCATAATCATGGATCCTAGAGAGCCACTATAGGTAGCTTACTGTATGAATGGAACGCGATAAAAAATAAATCCTATCAGCCAGAAATAATCTACCGCCGTCTTTCTCTATAAAATCCCGAACCTACGGAGGTAAGCGAAGCCTGTATCAAAACGATCACTCTCTAAACTCCCGAGATCTCATTCTGATTTTATGGCTTGCATAATTCATCTCCTTAGTCCGTACAGCAAAATGCTATCTCGGTACATATGTTAAGCAACTCCCAAATTCATCTCCTGAGATCCGTGGTCTTTTGATGCCTGAGGTGTCAGGCGGTGAGCCCGCCTAGCCTTACCTAGCAGTCCGCACTAAAGAAAAAGATCCCACGAACTTTTTTCTCGGCCGTTGAATTGGACTCTGCCGCAAGTGACTTTCACTTCTCACAACCTCAATCTACATCAAGAATAAGGACACTCATCATGGCTGAAGAGGTCTACGAAGGTGCGATCGGTATCGATCTTGGTAAGTTCCCTATATCTGCGTCGAACTCAAAATGTTGTACTATTTGAAATTATCACCGATTCGCTGACTTTTTCTCTCGATAGGCACCACATACTCCTGCGGTACGTAGTATACTAGGACTCGAATACAACAAACCTAAAACATCATATATGGATGCTGATCATAAATATAGTTGCCAACTATGAGGGAACCAATGTAGAAATCATTGCCAATGAGCAGGGTAGCTTTACAACCCCATCATTCGTCTCTTTCACAGACAAGGAGCGTTTGATCGGTGAGTCTGCCAAGAACCAGGCCGCTATGAACCCAAGAAATACCATCTTTGATATCAAGTTAGTCCTTTCTTTTCTCCCTGCCTTATCGTAAGCTTTTGAAAATCGAATGCTGATTCGAGGCTGCCTCTAGGCGATTGATCGGTCGCCGCTTCGACGACCCCACCGTCAAGAAGGACTGTGATAGTTGGCCATTCAAGGTCATTGACCAAGATGGTAGCCCTATGGTCGAAGTTGAGTATCTTGGTGAGAACAAAGTTTTCTCCCCACAAGAAATCTCATCTATGGTTTTGAGCAAGGTACGATAAACCCCTCGCCGCAGGAGAAATTCTTCCCCTAACATCTTGTGCCTCTAGATGAAGGAAGTCGCCGAAGTTAAATTGGGCAAGAAGGTCGCAAAGGCTGTTATCACAGTCCCCGCTTACTTCAATGACAACCAACGTCAAGCCACAAAGGATGCTGGTGCGATTGCTGGGCTAAATGTTCTCCGTATCATCAACGAGCCCACCGCAGCTGCTATCGCATATGGTCTCGGAGCTGGAAAGTCAAACAAGGAGCGAAATGTCTTGATCTACGATCTTGGCGGTGGAACCTTCGATGTGTCCCTTCTCAACATCCAAGGTGGTGTTTTCACTGTTAAAGCTACTGCTGGTGATACCCACTTGGGAGGCCAGGACTTCGATACCAACTTGCTCGAGCATTTCAAGAAGGAGTTCCAGCGCAAGACAAAGAAGGATATGTCCAATGACCCTCGTGCCCTTAGACGTCTCAGGACTGCTTGCGAGCGTGCTAAAAGAACTCTTTCCAATGGTGCCCAAACCACCGTCGAGATTGATTCTCTTTTCGATGGAGAGGATTTTAACGCACAAATCACCCGTGCAAGATTCGAGGACTTGAACTCAAAGGCGTTCAATGGCACTTTAGAGCCAGTTGCGCAAGTCTTAAAGGATGCTAATCTGGACAAGAGCAAGGTTGACGAAATCGTGCTTGTTGGCGGTTCCACCCGTATTCCACGGATACAAAAGCTCCTGAGTGATTTCTTCGATGGCAAGAAGCTTGAGAAGAGCATTAACCCTGATGAGGCTGTCGCCTATGGTGCTGCCGTCCAAGCTGGTATCCTCTCTGGAAAAGCTACCTCTGCTGACACTGCCGATCTCCTCCTCTTGGATGTCGTCCCGCTTTCCCTTGGTGTTGCCATGGAGGGTAACATTTTCGCCCCTGTTGTTCCTCGTGGTCAGACCGTCCCAACTATCAAGAAGCGAACCTTCACAACTGTTGCTGATAACCAACAAACTGTCCAATTCCCTGTCTTCCAGGGTGAGCGTGTGAACTGCGAGGACAATACCTCTCTGGGAGAATTCACCCTTGCCCCAATCCCTCCTATGAAGGCTGGTGATGCAGTCCTTGAGGTAGTTTTCGAGGTCGACGTCAATGGTATCCTCAAGGTCACCGCTACCGAGAAGACCTCAGGTCGCAGCGCCAACATTACCATCTCCAACTCCGTTGGCAAGCTTTCCTCAAGTGAAATTGAGAGTATGATTAACGGTTAGTAAAACCTGTCTTCGTCCGTAATATTTTACTTTGCTGACCATATTTAGATGCCGAGAAGTTCAAGAATAGTGATGAGGCTTTCAGCAAAAAATTTGAGGCCAGACAACAGCTCGAATCATACATCTCAAGAGTTGAGGAGATTGTCTCTGACCCAACCATGTCACTTAAGCTCAAGCGCGGAACAAAGGACAAGATCGAGTCTGCTCTCAGTGATGCCATGGCCCAGCTTGAGGTTGAGGACTCAACTTCAGATGACTTGAAGAAGAAGGAGCTTGCCCTTAAGAGGGTAGTGACTAAAGCCATGTCAACCCGCTAGATTACCTTCCTACCAGGCAGGGAGAACACACGGAGCAATGGCAAGGATGTTGATGCATGATTTATAGCATGGATTGGCCCATCTGGTTTCTGGCTCTTTTCTGGGGTTTTTAAAAAGTCACTTGCGAGTTTGTTATCTGGCTACGCTTGTGACACGGCGATTTTTCCTTCCTATTGCTACTAGCATAAAGCGCGCTTGTAGAACAGGAAGAATGGAATGCTAATGAAATTGAATAAAACTATCTAAAATACAACCTTCGTTTCCTCTCAATATGACATGATTTTAAATTTAGACAAGGACGTTGCCTTCAAAATCAATGTGTAATTTCTAAAATGCAAGTCTTACCAAAGACTTCATTCAAAAATTTGCTACCTAATTAGTATGATTTCCTATCCACTTACATGTTGGATGAAGGTTAGCGAGGCTGAGTCTTGGGCTTAAGGTGAGCTGTGCATGCCTTGTAGCCTTGCGTGCAACAGCTTTTTTGGGTAATTGAGTCTACGTTTCATAAAGCAATACCTCATGTCTCCACGTTTGATTGTGCGCGCAAATACGCTAAGGCAGTTTCTGCCAAAGAAAGCGACTCAATTGGAATGCAATTTACTGTGAGTACTGCAACTATGTTGTTAAATTGGGCGCATCTAATAGTTCTTAAAGTGGAAAGGCCACCTCCCTAACTCAACTTTCAAGCCGAAATCTCACTTGGCAGATCAACCACAGTGATAGGAAGTTCTCAAACAGCCCTATACTTTTGAAGAAGAAACATAAGGTGGAAATAGAGGAAGAAGAAGCCGAACCGAAGAAAAAGAGCGAGGTGGAGGATCCGTTCGACTTTTCCACTCTAGACGAGGGGATCGAAAAAACTCTCGAGAAGCTAAAAGATGGCCTTTTGAAGTTACGTACCGGTGGGAGATTTAACCCTGAGACCTTGGAGAATGTGAGGGTACATTTGGTGAAAGATAGTAAGGAAACAGAGCGGCTGGGGGATTTGGCACAAGTGCTCCCGAAAGGAGGAAGAAGTATTATGATCTTAGTTGGAGAGAAAGATGTTCGTCACTATCCCTTTGAGACGTTGGCATACGGGTACTAACAAAGAGGATAGCATGTCAAGCCTATTATGTCCGCAATTCAAGGCTCGAAAGATCTCAATCTGCAGCCACAACCTGATGCTCAGAATCCGTCTCAATTGAACGTTCCCATTCCACCACCGACGAAGGAGTCCCGAGATTTGGCATTGGCTGCCGCGAGTAAGGCGGGAGAGGCTGCTAATCTGGGAGTTAAGAATGCTAGAGCAGCAATGCAAAAGCGGTTGAGGGCTATGGAATTAAAAAAGGCAGCACGGCCTGACGATTTAAAGAAAGCGCACAAGGAGATGGAGAAGATTGTAGAAAAGGGGGTTGCAAGTGTCAAAAAGTCTGTAGAAGGGGCACGCAAGGCCATGGAGCAGGTATAATGTATCTATTTCTACAGTGTTTTGTACATGTATGACAAAAGTTAACTTGATATGAAACATACTAAACATCTCACTTGCTATTTTTCTTTAACGCTTGAGCTGGTAGCAATTCCTGTAGCTTCTCCTGAAACTTCCGCGCATCTCCAGCTAGATATGTTTCATTCCTTCTTGTGCGTGCTTCAACCTGGCCCATTATGTCTGTCCCTGCAGCTGATTTGGGCAATACATATTGTCCTGCTACCCACTGCTTCAAAACCTCGTCTTTTTGCTCCCTGGAGAGAGACTCCAGAACTAAGGGCTTGATTTTGATACCCTCCTCCGCTGCTTCCTCTATCACCTTTTGATTGTATGCCTCGGTTATCGCCCGCTGTTCCATGGTCTCAAAGAAAGCACCATTCCCTTCAGCAATTCTCTGAAGATGTAAGGAACCCATTTGGTATGAAGCAGTTGCTCGATCCGTAGCACTCTGTATCTTAGAGATGATCGATTCGTTGATGCCCCTATGGCTTGACATCACAGGCGGTCCCCATCTCGCCAAAGTCTCCGCACTCGTGCTTGGGTTATATGGCTGAATAAACCCTTGCTCACGGCCATCAATATAGTCCATCTCTTCCTTGGTATATGGTTCAGGGGTTAGATCGTCCTCCTCAGTCTCTCCCCTTTTTTTTCCCCTGGCACTGGAACCACCTCGTTTTGTTGGAGCTCTTTTGCCTCTACTCTTCAACCCTCCCACCCCAGCAGCTCCTCCACGACCAGAAGCTCCTCCTCGACTAGAAACTCCTCCTCGGCCAGAAGCTCCTCCGCGAAATGTCGATCGACCGCCGTTTCGTGAGGCATGAGCCATAGGCGATGAAGGTACATGTTCTCTCCGTATGACAAACGACGAAGGGGGTTTTGCTGCCAGGGAGCGTGCATCAATTCCTCTCGGGGGGGGCCTATTCAAGGAATTGATTTCCTTGAATGCCTCTGCTGACCTTTCCGTGCGTGATTTTGGCGCTTCATCTGTAAATATATTAATATTAAACCATCGTAGGCTTCCAAAGGTGTTGATGTGAAAATGGAGAAATACGCACCACCGTCGGCATATCTTGACGCAGAAATAGAGAACTGCCTTAACGAAGCCGCAATTCCATCTGCAACCTTAGTAAAATCATTGCCAAAAGTTCTTCTACGACCAATGCCCGAAGAGACATGCCATTTGAACATGTTGCGTGCTGTAATTAAGGAAGGTTGAAGGTTTAAAATTTTAGTTATCCAAATTCGGTTCAGTTGTCCAAAATATTGCTGCCTTGTTTTTGCCTCACAGCCTTGCCCCAATAAACATCAACATAGCTTCCTGCAATTTACGCTGTATGGCCATAGCAAAACAAACGGCCCTGAGATATCCAATCCTAACACGGCACACTTCCTCAATCCTTCAAGAGATTTGTCACAATGCTACGTCGTAATCCTACAGCCATAACTCTCACCACCGAAGACATAGCGAGCTACGAGGACGCACGCGCTCGAGAGGTTTTACAACGCGAACAAGCAGCTCTTCAAGCACAAATACAATCTTCGTCTGCACATCAGAAGAGCCAGAACCAGAATGTCAGAGATCCAAATGATGAGCTGAGGCCGTTACCGGGGGACAGGTTAAGAACGATGCAAGTGAAGACGAGAGAGGAGAGGCTAGGGATCGCGGGGGGCAGTGGAAGCTCGCGGAGTTGAGGGGTAGGGAGAGTAAAAGGAAATATCATACTTGGAGCGAGGAGAAATTGGCAATAATACGCGGCAAGCCAGGCATGGCAATCTAGAAGGGAGAGCATGATATCATTTCGCAGAGATTTGCCTCCATGCCCAGTCCGTTGCCACATATGCTGAAGCCAGAGCCAGAAGCTATGAAAGCCGTATTACTTGCTGGGAAAAATTCTATACTGCAGTCTAGAATATAGGGCTCTCCGCTTTTTATTCCGGAGAATCTTGGATATTTTCACAGATTGTCCTACGTAGTCTTGGATTATATCATTCTATTCTTATCACTGGCTATAATAGCGATTTCAGGTATTATAGCACCTTTCCCCAATCCAAAGTGGACACCAGATGCTATGTACAGTACAATCAAACAACACCACCTCGCTTAGATATGATTTTGTCGTCACCTTTTGACGACTCCTTTTTACGCCTTTTCGCTAAATGCAAGATGGTATATCACACATACAAGATAGAATATCAAGAGAGTTAGTTTAGGGCTCAGGTTCCGGTTTAGGAATTGGTTTCATGTTCGTCTTCAACTTCACTACCCACTTTCTCGGTGCAGGTGTAGGTGCAGCTGCTGGCTCGGCGATGTGATGAGGTGCTGCATCGGGTAGAGGTTGTCGAGGTGCGGATTCTGGAAGAGGTTTCCTGGAAGAACCATCAGGAAGAGGCTTGCGTACCTTCACTGGCGTTGAAGAAGATGTAATAGGCGGGTTCATAACAATTGTCGGCCCATCAAAGACTGACAAGTTGGCAGCAGATGAACCTGTTGAAACCGTAGAGGAGGCTCTTGAGGCGGGTGATGGACGTGGCGCAGGAGATGAACTCTTTGCCGATTGCTTCGAAGAGCGGACCGGTGCAGGGTTTGGAGGGAGGCTTAGAATTTCTTCGACCTTCGCTTGAGGCAGTTTTAATTTAAGGATCTTCCTGGGTCGTTCCTCCGAGATTTGCACAGAAGGCGGTTCCGTAGGGAGAGGGCGCTTTGGAGGTTTCATCGCTCCAGGCGTAGAACCTGCCGTGGATAAAGACAGCCGGAGAGGCGTTGCCACTGGCTTAGGTTGAGGCGGTGCGACCTTTGGCGGTGCGACCTTTGGAGTAGGAAGATTTGCAGGTTTTGGAGCTGGGGGCTGCACGTTGAGAAGAGGCTTCGAAGGCTTCGTTCGTACCTTGCTAGAATGCTTGAAATGCATTATTCCCTGTCTAAGTTAGTATGAGGCATGAATCTTAATGTTGAATCTTACCTTGCCCAAGTGCTTAACCTTCCAGTAACGTGGCAGCTGTAGCTTGAGAACCAAGGACTCCACTGCATCATAGAGAATGAAACAGATATCAAGTAGGTCACAATGCTCGCGCACCCCTATAATGGACGAGTTGATCGCCTTCCACAAGGCATCTTGCAATGTCTCGTTATCTTCTAACTCAATCTTTAGTGCAGCCAGCGCTCCTTCGATGCTGGTTGTTCGTGCAATATGAGCTTTTCTTGCGTCAAGAGAAACATCTTGTTCCACAATCAAGCCCCCATTTTCAGCGTCATTTTCCTCTGCAACAAGAGTCGCAGAAGACTCCGCGGAAATTCCCTCCATAGCAGTTCCATCTTGTGACTCTTTCTTCAGCACTAGTATTTGTGGAGGAGGCTCAACAGGCATGTCATCTCCGAATGCAACGGATGCCAAACCAAGACAGAATACTTTGAAAAGGTGACTTCGTGTATAAGGGGAGGGGTCTGTGCTGAGAACGTTAAGAAGCAGGGCAGCCACCGAGTTATTCCTAATGAACCCCAGGTTGATAAGTGATTCAAAAGCTTTGATGCGAACAGAGTCTGATGTCCCATCGTGCAGATATTGTGCAAACTCAATCGGGTCCACGGGGATAACTTTGGCTTTCATCAACTGCTCTTTGCATGCCAACACCGTAACAGTGAAGATGTTCTGGTAAGAGTTAATCCACTCGTCCATACGCCGATAGCGATCAAGTTCCTCAAGAACAACTTTCTGGAATACCTCGCGCTCAGTACTGGTGACTATAGGGTCGAGGGAATTGGTCATGTCCTCATCCTGGTCATTGCCGTTGACATTATCAGCGGTGCCGCTGTCATTTTGGGTGGCCTTGCGAGGGTAATCATCTGGGATCAATGAGCTTGCAAGGGATGATAGAAGATTTGCAATCTTGAAGTTGTCCGAGTATTCATTATTAGTATTGTCATTGAATCGAAGCATGTCGAGAAGGATGTCCCGTGCATTTTGTGGACAATGACCATTCTCATCTCGAATCTGGGACAGAGATCTGGCAATAGCCATTTCGACCTTGTAGGCCTGCTTCTCACTAAAGTCGTTTGATCGGGGCATTTTGCTATTGGGATAGCAGAAGAATTCTTGATACGCCTTTTCCAGATGTTTCAAGCCAATCCAGTGACATTTTTTGGTGGCATGAGTCTTCAGCTGTTCCGCCGCCATGGTCCGAATACCATGGAAGTAACGACTATCCATCAATGTTCTCACCAAAAAAGTCGAACAAAGAGGGTGCCCATTCATGCTCCTTAGATAGAGCATTGATTCTTGTTGAGCAACAACATCTCGATCCTGCTGAAGTTGCGAGACGTACATGTAGGCGGGCATGCTGATGAAAGATTTGTCGCATATCCATTCAAAATCAGCATCGATCCGAACCCATTCGTAAGACTCTTGCTCCATCCTTGCTTCGGCATCTGCATCCCAGTCTTGCAATCCCCACTCTGCTACCTCTGCAGGAGATTGAAGCACGTCTCCCAAGCAGTAATAGAGAGCTTCATCGCCACCTTCAGCAGATATATCGACTGGCCCAGCATTCAGTCGTTCCCTTTGTCTCCTGCTTCTTTTCAGCCGCTTATACTTTGTGTTGTAAGGGATTTCAATCTTTGAATTTCCATCCCGGATCTCAACAATATGTTCATATGGTGTTCCATCCGCCTCATGAATCCGAATAGTCATAGGACCAGTGAACACAGTTTGCAACTCCCCGGCATATACGCCATTGATATCTTCTTTGAATTCCCTCATAAATGACTCCTTCTCCAGGTTTCTTTGTGTAGGTAAGGTGTCTTGTTTCTGACTGATCGTCATCTCAACACAAAGCCTCTTCTTGTTAAACTTTTGACTGATTGAAAATCTTGGACAACCAGCACCTAAAATCCATTGATTCCAGAAAGGCTCCGTTTGTCTATATTTGGTGAGTTTTTCACAGTGTCTCCTGAAAGATTCTGTGGATAAAACACTATCTGCCAGGGTACCGGTATTGGCGCTCACGACAATTCTGGATAAGAGACGAACAAGGCCAGTACCGCCTGTTGCCTTGATAATCCGTTTATCTAGAATGAAGAGCACAAGTGGGGCCTTCAATGTCATGAAGTCGTATTCAAAAGAACCTAAGTGTAGAATTTCTCCTAGGGCATGCAAAGATGGTCTTTGATAGTCCATCTCCACTAGACGATCTGCCAGCGTCTTCTGGCGGAAAGCATATTCGTTGTGACCACACAAAATCTTCATAAAAAGATCGGTCATATAGTGGGAAATGCCGATTGTAATCCACCTGTCAGCGCGTTCATTAGGTACTAGAGCGACGCCAAACCACTGGCTAGCAATTGCATGAACAAGCGTCCGAATATTCTCAACCTCTGGGTCGATAATGTCTTCGCCAAATAGCAATCGATTGCTACATATTGAGAGGCCGGCTGTATGCTCTGTATCTCGAAGCTGGTCATCCACGAACACGAAGCGACAATCTGTGAAAGCACATGACCCCAAGGTCAGTAGAAAGTGATCTACTGCATGAGCCATAGGTGCACAAGTGTTTCTGACTTGATCTGCGCGGCCAGGTAGGCAATAGCCTACTACAGGTAGAGTTTGTCCCTGTCCTAGCTTCTCATCATCCTCGCTCTCCCGGTATTCAGATAGGTCAATCTGTTCAAAAGGGCCGATACAAAATCCAATATGCTGAGGAGAAATAAATGTACTGCATGCAAAAGACACGATCTTCTTTGAACTATCCTCGAGATCGATGATCTCGTTCTGCAGCTCGCCCGAGCAAACAACAGTCATATCCAAAAGCTTCTCTTCATCACTTAGAGCAGTCTCATATTCATTAATAGCGCCATTGACAGCACCGTTTACCAAGCCTTTCTTTGTAAGAACATGGTGAAGTCGGTTATGGTGATGGGCAGTAGGGCGGCGCTTGAGAGCATCTCCGAGGGTTCTTGAGCACTTGATAGACACCTCCCAAGTACATCTCATTGCAGGGTCATCGACACAGGGAAAGATAGATGAAGCTGTTCCAGGATCTAAAGAGTGTTTTGTAAAGACATGCGGATACCGTGCATCAGTTTCTCCCAGACCCACGAAATGTAGTCCATCTCTAAAGCACTTCGTAGAGAAAGGTATGCTGATGACAAGGGTTTGGAATCTCTGCTCCCCTGCCGTCTTTGCTGTCAGAGGTGTTGCTGCTGAATTAGGTCCATTTGCGTCGACAGAAAAGGAAGAACCCTTAGCTACAGATGATCCCAGCGCTCGTTGTGTGAGTATAATCGCTGCACTTTCGGAGAACGGATCCGCTTCTTCTATTCTAACACCCTTAGGAAGCGGAATTACCAGCGCTCCAGTTGCTCTCATATCTTCAGTCAAAGGCTTGATCCGTTCCCTCTGTAACTCAAATTGCTCCGGACCCCATTCGTACTGCTTTGGAATATCCACACCCTTCATCGGGTCTTTGTAGTCATGCTCCGCCAGCTTTCCATTAACCGTAATCGTCTTCGGCAATATAACGCACTGTCGAGCATCTATATGTATCTTTTGTAAATCCCGGGTCTGTGGCAAGATGGTAATCTCTGAACACCCCTTCAAGCTTTGAGTAGAGAAGTCAACTTCCAGCTCCACCTTCATGTGCGACACAAGAAATCCATAATCCACCGGCTTAGGAACAGGCGCGCCTTGCGATTCCATATCTACCAGTAGTCCTGGCATATCGTCTCAAGACGAATCGTGGGGGAACTTGATCGAAGTCCAGCCGCCTGGCGCACAACGATGCTCCTCCTACCAAGCTCTCATCCGCCCATCAGAGCACGCAGCTCACCTCAAACCTCCCGACAGATTCCTTATATTGTGGGCGCACAGTGTGAAGTGTTGGGGCTGTCTGGGAATCGAGGGTGCACGTTTTGAATGCGACAGGATTCGAGTTTCGAGAGGTAAGGTAAGGTAAGTTATATCGCAGATGGTGTCAGAATTGGTGGCCACTGCTTTTGGGATTATGACAGTGCAACGCGTTTGAATTCTCTGTCAGAGTGAAGTATGGGACGGTGAGAGCTAAGAGAAAGAGGCAAGGCTATCGAAACAATGGTGGTTGAAATTCAAAGGACATCCGCAGGCAGGAGTTCGCAATGGTGAACCGAGCAATCATCAAATTCCGTCAAAGCCGATCGAATCCTCAGCCTATTTACTAATTGCCTGCGCCGGTAAGATTAGATGACTCTGACCATAAGTAGATCTTGCAATTCATAGAAAGATATTCAAAGGCGCGGCAACGGGTCTCTATCAAGCCAGGAGAAGAGAGGTTGAAATCCACATCTTGAGCCTCGCAAGAAAAGTCTTGGCAGACAATTATATAGTCACGTGATCAACTAAATCTTGTAGAACGCATCCCTCCTTTCCAGTTTCTAGGGCAGGCAGGGAAGAAAATTAGTAAGGTAAAAGTCTGCAGCTATGATAAGGCATTGCAGTATCTTCTATTCCAGCTGCTTGCGAGTGTCAGGTTATCTCAGCGTGGTCGCCTACACACTCTGCCCTCTAAAACGCGAAATTAACACGGAATTTTCCAAATTTCGAGGCGTGCTCAGACGTAGGATTACGGAACGAATTCAAACCATATTGTGGCCGAGATGGGCATTTACTATGTTTATTTTAGACCTCGCCTTAAGCTGATTGTTTTTACAGCAGAATAATATCATACAACCCTGCCCTAAAAACATGCAAACCATCCCCAGCGCCATCCCCAAAACCATCAAGAGCCAGTGTACATTACGCCTTCGTCACACAGCCTGAGCCAAATGAAGCACTTTCAATTTGACCCTGAAGATACATATCCTACTCATAATTTCAGTCGCGAGAACACTTTTATGTTTTGCTGATCCTCCGGTCTCTCCGTTTTCTTCTTGCGCGTACTTTCAAAGTCTCCTCGTCCCTGTACTCCTCTGGCAGATCAAAATCTTGCTGTGCAACATCAGGCACAGGATGGCCCCATGCTACAGCAGTCCTCCCACTCCGTCGATGCTTTCCGAGGGCTGCTTCTCGAAGATGTTTCTTGGCGAAGAATGAAGTAAATTCCTTCTCTGCTTCTACTACAGTCGGTAGCCGCTCGGCCTTGGGCCTCTTTTCTTGATGCTTTGGAATAGGAGCTGATCGAGCTATTGCTTCTTCGTGAAGCTGTCTGGCTGCGGAGGCATCGACGTCACTATAATCAGGTGGATCGCCATCGCTGACATCTCCTTCTTCAACTTCCTCTGCATCTTCCTCTTCCTCTGCTTCCCCTTTCTCTTCATCCTCTTCGGCTTCTTCGGCCTCTACCATTGCAGCTTCCTTTTCCAACTTCCGACGTTTCTCTTCCTCTCTCCAGGTCCGGAATTTTTCTATGATTGCTTCGCATCCTTTGATAAAGTGTTCTCGAGCTGGCTCAAATTCCTTTTTCCTGCTATCTGTTATTCCACTAACACCCATCAGCTTTAGCCAATCGTGACCTTGCAGCCCTTCCAGCAGCCTGATAACTTGATCTTTTTCATGTTGAGCGCGCCCTTTATCCGTATTTCGGATTGTCTTTTCCTGGCGCTCGGGCTTTCGGTGGATCGAATCGAAATACGCGTCTGAGAGAGGGTCCTCTCCGCCGCCCTCCTTGTAGTGTTTGTCTATAAACGAGAAATCCACTTTCTGAGTGTGGTGTAAGTTGTGAAAAAGGGAGTCGGGGAATTTTTTGAGGGGGTATTCGGATGTGTGGCCGTGGCCGTTGCTTTTGCTCGGGGAGGTGGGTTGTTTGGTAGAAGTCTTGGCGCTATCAATAATGATAATCGGCGTATCGAGGTTCAGAATATCTACAGTAAAAATCAGTCACAAATTAAATTCCCATGAGAATTGGACTTGAGACTCACGGTCTTCCTTAGGGTCGTTTCCGATCACTTCATCGTATTCAGGAAAATATGCCGACAGTTCACTCTTGAACCGCGTGCCCTCTTGTGACCGTAACTTCCGTTTCTCATCCTTGACATCTGCAGAACTAGGCTGTAATCGATTGAGTTCGTGTTTGATACCATTGACAACCTTCTCATGGTGATTTGTAGGCTTTCGTGAGGGTTGTTGCGTTGTCGTGTCTGCCGCTGTGTTCTCTTCATGTTTTGGTGCGAAACGCCCAGCTGGGGCGACCTCCGAATTCGCGTTCGACTTGAGGACGACGGAACGTGTTTTTGGCTCTGGCTTGGGCCTCGAGGTGATCTCGATGGCAATCCGGGCCTTCTTCACAGTGATGGCGACGTCTTCATTATCGATGGGATCCCTTGGGCGCTTCTTCCGACCAATATTAGGCTGCTGCTGTCTGTTGTGATCGCCTGCCTGGATCGCGACGCTGTGTCTGGTGCCAGATCTGGTCTTGAAACCTTCACTTCTTCGGGAAGACCGAGTGAGAGGAGACGCCATTGACCCGAATTGTATCGTAGGTCATGGTCTGCGAGGTCAAATCGATGATTCCACGGGCTCTTTCGATGATGAAAGTAACTTGTATCAATTGCTGTAGTGGTCGCTAGCGACAGTGACAGCATACAGTAGAGTAGCAGGGTCAGGCACGGGTAACGCTGGACATTTAAAATTCACGCGAAGTTAAAGAAACTCTCTATTCAATCCTCAAGTGAATTTCACATTCCACTGCAAAGTACCTTTCAAAACAAATTTGTTGTCGATGATTGATTGATCGATTGATTGTTGATTGCTAACTGGAAACAAAGGAGACACAAATCACTGGGTTTCTTGCGAATCGAGTCACCACCCATTTTAGGCTGCATTACAAGTACCTCGGAGAGGCAAAATTTAGGTATTCTATGCTATTGATAGTGGAAAGCTTAGGAAGAGGAAAATCCAACAACTTGACACGTCTTGAGCTCTTAACAAATTTAAATAATTTTTTTATTCTTCCAAGGAACGGTTTAGAATAACCTTATTTATAAATTGCCGGCAATATCCCAACGCCACAAAATGTCTAAAAATGGGTATCAACACAATGTTCTCCCGTCAATTATTAATCCTCTCTCGTGCCTTCCGGCGCAATAGCATTCTCCGGACCAGGACCAGGAGCTTGAATATCGGGGTCTCCCTTCGGTTCCTCTGTTTCAGAAGTCGTTTCCTTATGTAAAATGTTGCTTGGTACAATCCGAAGCTTTTCCAAAAGTTTTATATCCACCCTACTCATCGCTCTATCCTCTTCCTCGGCCTTTTCCCTCATTTCAAGATATCTCCTCTCCCTTTCTGCACTCTCGCTCTTGTCTCGAGCTTCTTCCTCTCGCCTAGCAACCTCCTCAGGGGAGAGAATCTTGTCTCTATGATGAATTAATTGCTGGACTATCTTCTTTCCCCGCCGTCGAGTTTTGACGTATGCTTCTAATCCAACTAGGACGGCATATGAACGAGATATTGATACATGGCTCATATCTGCCCCTGCATCTTTCAAAGAGTGGACAAATGCCCTAAAATTCGAGACTATTTAACGTTAGCAATAAGTCAACTTGCTCCACAAAGACCACCATACCAGGAGGCCTATAATGGCCAGAGAGTGGTGAGAGTTTTGATAACCTCCCTTCTTTAATCTTGATGAGGCCGGCAGCTGATATTCTAGATCCATGCAGGAATGACGAGTGCTGAAAGGCACCAGATTGCTTGATTCCAACGTAAAGTCGAAAGCTTGTATCCGCCACGAAAATCCAGGTGTTTTTCTGGACAGAACCTCTTAAGAGTTTATTGAATATAGTAGCCGCAGATACATGCTTAATCTTTTTCATCCCTTTAGATTTATCAAATTCAGGAGTGGCGTATTTATCTGCACGAGCTGCAGTCCCATCCGAGTCTTCGTTACTTGAACCTTCCGAGTCTGTGGTTTCACCGGAGTTGTGCATTATGTGATGGTGGTGGTGGTCCTGTAAGCCTGTTGCAGCCTCTGCTTCTGGAGGTCGATATGCTGGAGTAGTGTCGGTATCTGGTACAATCCCATGGATTGAATCTTTATATTTCTCAGTAGTGTCGATTCGAGCGCCATTCTTCACCCAGCATAATCGGCCCTGGTCGTCAATCTTTACTAGATAATCCAGTCTCTCCTCCTTGGACAGATACCTAACTTGCTCTCGGTCTAGCCTTTCTCTAGGGCATCCTGCACAATCAATGAACCGGCCCTCGCCATAGTCAAGCCAGTAGAAGAAATTCTCATTTGTATCTGATTTTTTCCACTCCTGATGGTAGGTTCGTAAGTTGCTCCCATATCTGTGCTTCAGATCTACCATCTCCAGGAAATATTGCAAGTCCATCATCTTGGCCGCCTTCTGCCGAACTAAATTATCATCCATTCTCTTCTTATGGCGCAGCTCTCGTTCATCCTTTGGTAAGTTCTCATTTTCGTCGCTGTCATTATCTGAAGAGTCCTCATCACCACCTGCCCTTCTAGCAATGAGCCCAATCTTCTTCCAATTCTGTCTAGCAGTATTTATTCCTTCGAAGGATGTCCCATTGGACAAAAAGCTCTCTCCACTCATCCTCGTTCCACCATCCATACTATTCCTAGGCCGGGGTTGTGTCACGCTCCTATACGTTGCCTCTTTAATCGCTTCCACCCAGCGTGCACTAGGATCTAAACTCATTCCAGCCAACATACGCCGTTCTCTGTGTCCTCTGTAACTTCTTTGTATCAACGCAGCCGCTTGCTCCTTCTCGACCTGTGTCAAATCCGTGCGCTCGTGGCTCAACCTCTTTATGATAATTTCAGTTTCTTTGGCTTCCTGGGCTTCCTGAATCTTCTCCACCATTTCACGCGACGGTGTCACCAAGCTATCCAGATACTCTTTATGGCTCCTTGTCGAGGCAGTCGTTTGCAGAGAGAGTTTGGAATCAAGTCCCCCTCCTGCCCCGACGTTTCCCGCTTGACTGGCATTGGTTGTTGTCTTAATCGTGGATGACTCGGCTTCATCGGAAGGAAAAGATGTTGCTGAAGGGGGCGCCATGTTATATTAAAAAACTCAAGCAAGAACCCAATCCGAAAGGCATTACACAATTGGGAGGAGTTTTTGGCGCAGATTAATGCGAACAGCTTTGAAGCATTCACTGTCGTGTGATGTGGCGGGGTTGATGACGGAAGGGGACGCAACCTTGTCCTCGGCAAGCCGCGATTCTGAAAACCCGAAATAAATAGAAAAACAAGAGTTAAAGGATATAGGAGAAAGTAAATATTCAATCTTGAACTTTAGATCGAACGTACGCAAGGGGCAGTGATATTCCGCCACCGGCCGGAGTTACTTGAGAGCGAGAGCTTATCTTCCGGCTGCGAGCAGAGCGGACGTGCCCCGTGGCTGTACTGTATCTCCGGCTTCCTAATACCTCAAAGTGCGTTTGCTTTTCAAGTATTCTCTGGACCAAGTTTCTCAAAAGGACATGCTTCTAAGCCAAGGAGGGGAGCCACTAATCAAATATTGATTTGGGGGTTCACGTAACAGCTTTTGATTGGAGGCATTTTCCCTTGTTTAACTTACGCGTTCCTCGTCGTGCTTGCAAGTCGTATGACGTTAGGCAGTGGCTCTGCTTACCAGGGGAGGTGTGGCGCTGCTACAACTTACTCATTACAACGTACGTCCTCGTAAAAGCCAACCTTAAGTGGGTTTAAAGGTGAAGTCAGAACTTAATTTGGCGAAGTGCTAGTGATTTTTCAGAAGTCGTTGAGTCTATTAGGTCATAGCCTTTGATTATAAGCCGTTATTAACAGGTGCCCGCATATATTCCATGATACTTGCAGACTGAAAATTCCTATCACTTAAAGCATCATCAGAAGATCAAAGTCTGAGACCTGGCATCTTCTTTATTACATATAACGTAGGTGCATAGCGAAAGCTCCAGCATAGCGAACGCTCCACTTTATCCGAATTCCCTACCCTTTCTATTTA
>JAPZPC010000062.1:0-194294 GCA_037952705.1 Haplographium delicatum
CAGTATAAGGTTTTAGATCCGACAGGCTATAATTTAAATAAATTTAAAATAAAAATTATTTTTAATAGGGCAACAATTTAAAGTTCGAAACTTTTAACTTTTAAAAAAAAAAAAAAAAAAAAAAAGAAATTGCACAAATTGTTACAATATGAGAAAAATTAAAGTTGAGTAGGATGATATACAGAAGAAAAAATTATAAGAGATTCGTTTTCCATGGGTTTGAAAATTCTATGAAACAAGTTTACGTTTCTGTGTAGATTTATATGAAAAACCAGGTTTATAAATGTTTCAAGAACGAGAGAAGGAAATTAAACTATAATATAAATAAGGCACTGTAAAAAAATCCACACAAGTGAGATATATACAAGGTAAGGAGGTACAGGAGCAGACTAGCACCGTAAACTTGGATAATGTACAGTAGCAATAACTTAAAGAGTAAAGCACCGACTAAGATTAATACGGAAGTATTCAATATTAAGCGCTCGAATTTTCATAATAGAATTAAGTACAGAATGAAACGAATTGATTGATAACAAATAGAATTGATAAATCAATAAAATTTGAGAAATGCTCAAGTTCTCCGAGGGACTAGCATTTCAGCACCAGATCTGCACAAAGCTACCTCAACTAGAGAGAGTTCTCTGTACACCTCAAAGAGATAGATATGAATTGACATAGGGAAGTAAAAAACACCACTGGATATTCTCCAGGATAATCCACCGTTATTCATCTTCTTCCGCGAGAGTGTTAGAGGTGCATCGCGGTTCAGACGTCGTCACTTTATATGGGCGTCTCAACTAGGTTAAAGCAGTCGCTAAATTTTCAGGGGCAAGGGCTTGATAAACTTTTCCCACCCTCGTGCACAACAACCTCTTCTTCCTTGCAGTCCTGCTTCCAGCTTTATATCTATCAAGCATGAAACTGGGTTGAACAACCGAGAGACGTCCTCTCCCAGGAGTCGGGATGAGGTTACTACTAATCCGACATGGCGAAACTGTCCACAACGTCGCTGGTGTATAGTAAGCTCATTCGGTTCCTCTCCCTCCGCTTCTCCAGCTAACATTCCCAGCGCTGGCACGACAGATTCAGCCCTTACGAATCACGGTGTTCTGCAAGCCAATAGACTCGGCTCATATCTGTACGAGACAGACGTGAAGATTGTGCGGATTTTCTCTTCGGATCTCCAGCGCGCGTACAACACCGCCGAAGCTATTCGACATATGCAATCTCCAGCTCCGCTTGAAACTACGAAACTAGCTCTTCTTCGAGAACAAGATTTCGGATCATATGAAGGTGTTTCGTTCGCTCAAAAGTCAGGAGAGGGCGGTAAAGCCGGAAAAGGCTCAACCTCCTCTCATCGGAACGAGTCCGAAATTCATCGGAATAAATCCGAATCTCAGGAGGTCGAGAGCATCGAGTCGATGATACGACGCGTGGATACGTTTATCGACGTGCATCTTGCTCAGCTAATGGTTGAAGTGGGAGAAGGATACACTGTGGCTGTTGTTGCTCATGGAATTATCCTCAGCCATTTATGGAGAGCCATACTGAGACGTTTCCGTCCTGCAAATATATCTCTTACCCCTGGTGTCCAAACTGAGGGCTTCAATCTTGAACATCTCGGTGCTTGGCGGAATACAGGGTATCTGGATTTGGAGATCAAGCCGAAGATTGAGACTCTGGCCCAACTGGGACACTCCGCAACAGTGCAGTCGGGATTTGAATTTGTACCGTCGAAAGCCCAAGACCAAGGCCTGGAACAAGATCTATTAGCCAGCTCCTCTTATACTGGCTTCGCCACTCAGCCTAATTTCACCGTGCCTGTTAACCAATTGCAACGCCAGAAACTCCTGAATATGGCACTCCTGATAAATGCAGTCCACTGCCTGGAACATCTCAAGGGCTTGAAAAAGACTCGAGGTGGCATCGGAAGTTCAAAACATGACTCAAGCCAGAAGACGGTGGACTCGTTTTTCAAGAAGAAAGCAGCTGAATGATCTGAGTCACCGGACCTAGATTCTTGTATTTCTCTTCCACCGTCTAGACGCTCAACATCAGGAATGACTTTATTGATGGATGTGCACATATTCCTGTGTTATATTACGTTTTTATAAGGTATGAGCGTCCTCTTTTTTCATTCTCTCTTCTAGCGCCCAATTTTGAAATGATGATATACCTTTATTCACAGACCTGTTCTGAATTCTATGTGGACTAACAAAGTACCAACTGCTGTCTGATCACTTAATTTTACCT
The DNA here is from genome assembly GCA_037952705.1 of Haplographium delicatum. Classification (NCBI taxonomy): domain Eukaryota; kingdom Fungi; phylum Ascomycota; class Leotiomycetes; order Helotiales; family Hyaloscyphaceae; genus Haplographium; species Haplographium delicatum. The sequence goes on from JAPZPC010000062.1 coordinate 2,254, forward strand.
CTTGCGATTTTGTGTTTCTTGTGAAGACGTTTGCGCTGACAGACCCTTCAGATTTCAATTTCTAGCAACCCTTCAACCAATACACAACGCTGGAGATATTGTCATTTCAAGGACGGCTAGATGATGGAATGTCAGAATGTCATGATATTTTTTTTGGAATTAAAATTAAGATATATATATATCTTGTGAATATAATACAAATAATACAGTCAATCCACCACCAAAATTCCAAGACCCAAACTCCTGACTCCCTTTCCCCAAAAATGTCGTGGTGCTCAATATCACATTACATATCTCTTCTCTCTCTCCCCAGTATCATTCTACCTTGCTGCCCCGTGATCTCTCTACAGCACAACTAAACTGGCAATAAAAAATGCCATCAACGCCGTCACGCTTCCCATCCCATCCCTCGATGCCGCACCGGTGAACGGAGCTATTACGCCTGTCGCTACACCTGTGGCACTCGCCGTCGCATTCCCCGCCACGACCGTACTCAACGTACTCGCACCGGCGGCCTCCACGCTCATCAAACTACTCAAATAGGCCGAACTCTCCGCAACACCTGGCGCGCCAGCCGTGAGGTTTGCCACGGCCGTCGTTGTCGTCGCAGGAATGCTGTCGGTAATCGATGCGGGGTAGGAGAAGGAGTCGGTGAGGAGGGGTCCGCCGGCCGTGATCCCCAGCGTGGACATGGTTATGGTCGTCGTCGTCATGCCCGTCGCTACAGTATCCGTCACGTAGACGGTCGTGGTGGACGACGCTGACGAGCTGGGCCATGCGGGCAGCACGACCGAGCTGGATACGCCGGCGGAGAGCGTTAGGGTTACACTCTGCGCTGCGACGATGCGGAGGCTTGATGCAAGCAAAACAAGGGCGCAAGGAAGTATTGGTGCCATTGTGAAGAGGACTTGTTCTTTCGATTCTAATTAGATAGCGACTGGTTTTAGAGAGCTAACGAGCGAGAATAAAGTGTCTTTGCCAGAGCTAGATGGAACGACTGGGTGGAATAGATATGTTTTTTTTTGTTTTTGGACGAGAGAGAATAAGAAAATCCTTTTAATCAAATGGGTGGTGGGGTTATGTATGTATGTATGTATGTATGTATGTATGTACTCATTGTAGAGATCATCGCCCTGCCCACTTGGGCGGGGGGAGCGATGGCATCACATCACACATTTTGCATCATGACCCCCATCCCCTTCGCGACGTGCAAGGAATTAATGCCATGATTCATCAATCTCAGAAAGCTTCCTTCTAAAAAAAAACCAAGGTTTTTTTCAAGCGAGTGAGCTTTCGTCCTTAGACTGGTGGGCGGCGGGGGGGAGAAGAGGGGAAGGGTCTAAAATAAAGTACAATAGCTTGGACGGCGGCGGACTGAGCCGATTGGAAAATCTTCGGTTTCCTTGTTTCCTTCTGGAGGGTTCCGATGCCCTGACAGGATAACAGGGAAGGGTAGCTTGCTGAGACCAAGGAGAGGAGAGGAGAGGAGCGTTCCAGGGCAGAACTACGTAGAGCCGGGTTCGAGTAGGAGTATTGGTGTGGGCCCCTGTATGGAGGGGTAAAAAGTGTTAACAAAAACCAAGGTTACTAGGTACAGTACAGTACAGTACGTAGGATAGATAGAGCTTGTCATGAGTATAGTCGAGACAGGGCAAGTCCAGCCGGTCTAGTTGAGCTCTACCCATCCTTCGACTTAGTGCTAAGTACAAGCCCAAATACAGTTCCAGCACCGAACATTTGTCCTTGGAAAGGCCAGCACACACACACACACACACACACACGCACCTAGTCGACCGACACCTCTTCCAGATCCACTCAGCCACAGATCGATAGGGACAGCAATTGGGTCGTTTTGGAAAAGCAGGAAAAAAGACGTGGCTGGAGAGGGGCAGAAAATCCCCTGCACAACTGCGTCATTGCGGTTGGAAAAAACGGGCGGGATGGTGGAACAGGGCGGTGAACCCTGTTTTCTTTTAGGGGCGCGACGCACTACCAAGTACTGTACATCACGCTTTGGCTTGGAGAACGTTGAACTGCAGATCTTTGGATGTGACGAGGGATTTCTGTACAACGGGCGGCGCACAGTTCTTTTACGGTAAGGTAAGGTAAGGTAATGTATGAATGACTGAATGAATGACTGAATGAATGAATTCAAGGCCAGGAGATCAATGGGAGGGGGGATATACTTGGAATTGATATTAATTGACGTCTGGAGTTTCCTCTCATCTCGTGAATTAAAAAGCAAAGTATCAAGGGACAAAATGATTTCGTTTCAAGGACATAAGTGAATTTTGTATTTTCGTGAAATTTCTCTTCGTGGCTTTTTTCCCTGTTCTACTCTACTCATATGCATAACCTCATGCCGGCATGCAGAAAAACTTGCCTCGACCCCCAGCCATGAATAAAGATGAAGAAAAGGGAAAAAATCACATAAAAAAGCTCGGAACCTTATTTCGTGATCGGCAATGCAACCCGTAAGTCGCAGCCTGCCAATGAACACATCGCTATCCATACCAATCCAATACTCGGCTGAACTCACACTCACACTTCCACATTCTCAAACTGAAATGTCGGCAACCCAGGAACGGCGCTCCCTGCAGGAGCTGTCAATCCCTCGATCTTCCTCTCCTCCCCGACCACCACTCCCGACTGTCCATCCTCGTCGACCCTCACCAACTCGATGGTGTGCAGCCCCGCCGCCTTCTTCAAGCCCGGGACCATCTTCACCAACGTCTGGACCTCGTCGAATGCCAACTTCCGGTCAAACACCGTGGTGGGCTTCTCCCCCATCATAAGACGCTTCTTCAAACCCTGCACGAACGGCATGGCTTTCTTCATCTCCCCCATCTTGGCAATCTTCCCGTTCAATTCTTTGTCGTCAATTGTCTTGGTATCGGGGTGCCATGCTCCGCGGACGAGATCGATATACTTCTCTTGCCAAGCCGGGAATTTCGCTGCGGCAAATATGGTAAGTTTCTTCGGCTTCTTGAGATCGTAGCCGATGTCCTTGCCTTTCGCTTTCTTTTTCTGTTGAGCTGCCTCCGCCGAGGTGATGTTGGAGGATGTGAGGCGAACATATTCTCGTACCGCTGTGAGGTCTGCTCGAGAGGCCGGAACGACTGGATAGAGAGCGTTTTGGATGGTGGAAGGTTTGTGAAGGACCTCGAGCCAGATGTATTCCGACCAGTGGGGGGCGATGACGGTCAGGAGGAGAGCTTGGAGTTCGATGTATTGGAGGACCAAGTCTTTGTGCATCTTTATCCCTGCTGCGAGACTGGCTTCGCGATAGAAATCCCGTGCTGCGGTAAAGTCATACAAGACGGATTTGAGAGCGAGTTTGTAGTTTGTATCCTCGTAGTGTTGCTTTGCTTCATGAACAATGGCATTCATTTCATTTTCAAATAGAGCGTCGAAGAAATCGTTCTTGAGCCCAGTTCGGAGATTAGCTTGATCTTTAACTTGCTCCTCACACCATTCGCGGAGAGTGAAGAGACGCAAGACATTATTGTCGGCTACATCTTCCTCAAAGTTAGCATCCGCTACTCCGTCACCAGCATCGGCCAATGCAATTCTACAAGCATCGGCGCCGTACTTCTTAACCATTTCATCGAGTGTCATGAAGTTTCCAGTTGATTTTGACATCTTTTCTCCATTCAAGAGCAAATGGCCATTTGCACGAATGCCTTTAGGCCAGTATTCGGGAGTGAAAATGGCGAGATGAATATAGAGGAAGAATGTGAGATGGTTGGGAATGAGATCCTTTCCTGATACTCGAAGATCCAAAGGATACCAGTACTCAAATTCTCTTCTCATGGATGCAAGGGCCTCTTTCGAGATCCTGCTTTCCTTGAGGATCTCGTCACTCAACTCTCGTCGTGCGAAAACATAATCCCAGACCTCGTCAATCATTTGTTCCGGCTTAACACCAGCAAGACCTGGATTCTTGCCAAATATGTCAGCGTGAAGGTAGTGAGCAATTGTGTAATACGCCATGTAAATCGTACTGTCACTCAAACTTTCAACTAAGAATTGAGGATCCCAAGGAAGTTTGGACCCAAGACCGTATGTTCGAGCGCACGCCCACTGGTTAAGCCAATTTAAGACGCCCTCAAATCCGTTCTTGGTCTCTCCGGAAAAGGTGTTCAAGCCTTTGCCATCGGCATTGTCGACATATTTCAACGCCACCTCTTTCCATGATTCTTCTCCGTAATCAAGATACCATTGATCCATCAAAGCGACACAGCAGTCGTCTCCAGATCTACTGACAACTTTCCTCTCTGGTTCAGAGTATGCAAACCCTTCATTAGCATCAAAGAGTTGTTGTCTGACCTTCGGTTTTGCAACCTCAACCTTTTCACCCTTGAAGTCCCCAATCACCATAATACCTTGGTAAAAACCTTCCTTGTAGGCAAGTTCTTTCGCTTCTTCAAGCTGTTTTGTATCTTTTGGCGAAGCAATCTTAAGTTTCTTGACCAAGAAAGGCGCAGTGAGATCGCCGTAGGTTGGAGTCTTGATAATTGGAACAATTTCCAACTCTGCCCATTCCTTTTTGATTCCGTAGTATTCTGCTTTCTTAGCAAGATCTGTGACAGTCGCAAAATCATCTGGACTGTCAGATGGAACGGATGTAACAACTCCAGTTCCCTTTGTAGGAAGAACTGACTCCATCGGCAAAATTCGTACACCTTCCTTGTGTACAGAAAGTGGAGCATTGACAAGTGTCCCAACGCAAGCCGAACCCAAAACCTCAGCTATTTTTTCGCAAACGCCGTTTTTGGGGAAGATGCCTTGAAATGCCATATTTCGCGCAGCACGGTCCGTGATAATATAATATTCTTTTTCCGAAACTTTGAAAACGCCATATTTGATCTTTGGCCCAACAAAACAGCAAGTTTGTCCATACATCGTCTCTGGTCTAAGGGTTGCAGGGACAAAAAAGACATCGGCACCCTTAGGAACTTTTCCCTTGATAGCAGCTCCTGCCTCTGGTGCCCACTCTTTCACTTTTAATTTCAAAGCGGTGTATTCTTGCGGCCCGACAGCTTCGCCCTCACTCCGATCGTGATCCATACAAGGCTGCCCGTCTTTCGGCGAGTAAATAGTATATCTTTTTCCAAACTTGATCTTTTTCAACTCCTTGAGACGGTTCATCTGCCACCTCACAAATGCATCGTAGTAGGGGTTCGCATCCGTCGTAACAAATGATCGTCTCCAGTCAATTCTTGCACCAAAATTCGTGAGATCTCTCTGGCACAAAGGAGGAAAGTACTTCAACCAATGCTGCGGATCGGCGAATAAATGAATTTCTTCCGTAGGGATATTCAATGCTCGCATGATCTGGAACTGGTACTTCATCTTAACCACTTTCGCCGCAGCCTTGCCCTTCTTCGCCGTAAACTTAGTCACGTCCTCACGATGCGCACTCGGTGCAGGCTTCTCGCTCGCCTTATCCTCGGCCTCATCCTCATCTTTGTATCCCTCGAAGTTCTGTCCGAACATCTTCACCTCGTTTATGAGCTTGTCGGCACATGCTTTGATCGGCATACCTGTGCAGTGGAAACCCATGGGGAACAAAGTCCGCTTGCCCTGCATGCGTGCAAACCCAGCCGTAAATTCGATTTTGCTGACCGAGAAGGTGTGTCCTGCATGTAGAGTCCCATTCATGTACGGGTAGGCCATGGTACCGAAGAATTTGGGATGTTGTGCTCGAAGCTCCGCCGCAGAGATCGAGTGGAGGGGTACTTCGGTTGTGGAGGGAGCATTGGGTTGGAAGACACCGTCCTCCTGCCATTTTGTTTGGTATTTTTTCTCTATTGCGATCAAGGTGTCTCTCTTTTCAGTCTGCCAAATCCGTTAGCTCATGAAAGCTTAGATAGAGGGGTAGCAAATATTACTTACGCCCTTCAACTCCTTGGTTTTGGAAATTGTGGCGTTCTCCATTGCCTTGGTGGTGGCATCTACTGCTGCCATGATTGCGGTTTTGGTGAGGGTTTGCTCGAATACCACGATCGAGTCTTTTATCCTCGTTTTCGCCTTTTCACTGAGTCACAGAGTCCCGACTTGAGACGAGACGAGGAGTCAAACATTGAAATTTAGAGTTGGTGGGGTGTAGCTGTACGGGTGCCTGAGGCAGAAATACCTTACTCCACGACCGCATACAAAATCATCGACAGACAGAGATGATATCCATGACATCTTCAACACAATGTTCTCCACATTGGTACGACGCACGGCGCAGCAGCCAACCCCTTTTATCTTCTTAAATCCATACAAAGCAAGAAAATCATGGCCTCCAGATTTCTCGAAACTCCCCACGAAATCCCAATTCAGACTTGAACGAAAATACAAGAGGAGAGCGAGACTAAAGTGGGCCAGACCGAGATGGACAAAGGCTGTGAAAATTGTACAGACGTCGTCGGTTGTTTGTGGGTGACACGTAGATCCGGCTTTGGAAAGTTGCTGACGGATTGATACAGTTATAGCGATATATGGGGTACTCTTTTTGGACTGGAAGACCGAAGGGGAACATGAACCTTTTGGACCGGTATGCTATCTAAACCCTCCCAAAAAATGCAACTATACTGAATCAATGTAGATTCGATCGTGGTTCTTCGGGTTAACAGGGTCGATATGGTCGAGGGATCAAGTGAGGCGGAAAGATGGCCAAGACGACTCATCTCCTAAGGCGAGTGCGAGCAGCTAATCCTAGATTACGGATTCTTCTCTCGCGGTACTATTTTGTGTTGTAATGTTGTTCTATTTAGCATGGCATCAGAATCGGCGTTTCGGCATTTGTCTCGTTCGACTCTGTCATAGAGAGGGCGACGTGATACCTGGAAATATATCTACTCTCGTCTCATCAACTGTTATAATATTCCAAAGCTTCATGCAAGCATCAATCAGCATTATAACTCTATGTATATTTCTTTTATGAACTTCCCGGTGTTCCTATTCAGCTGTGAATTTATTTGCGGCCCTATCAAGCAAGCCGGCCGGCCTGTTTTATTGAGAGGACAGGTCTTGAAGACACCATAGCATTCGTAAGACCCCTCTCCCGTCTTCGGTATCGACTTGACTCTCCCAACGATATTCAATCAATAAACCCCCGCCCCCCCAGATCACCCGTAAACCCACTCGTTCATTTCCAAAGCTCTTGGATTTCCCGAGGGGAGTATTCTTCAATGTCAGACACACAATATACTCTCCCCATTTTCATCGTCCTGGCCATCCAAAATTGGCCCCCATCCCCATGCTCAGTCCGGTGCCTCTACTTTCATTAACCGGTCTCTTCGCAACCCTCCCTTGGGCTCTCACGCCTTCCACTACCTTCTCTAGCTGTGTTTCCACCACCACGCCTCCAACCACCATCTCCGCTAACGCGGCATGCAGCGTCTCAAAATTAAAAATCAAGTCCAACTCGCACACATTCTCGAACAGCCTATCCAGTGCCTCCACATAGACTTGTATTAGGTCTATCAGCGCCAGCGGAGACTCAGTTGATGTGGAGATTATGATGAAATAGAGCGTTGCATAATGTCGATACGTTACGAGGGAGGGAACATCGTTGTGCTCCGACGCGCTGGTAGAAGATGTCGAGGAGCTGGCGAGGAGGGGCGGGAGAGGGAGAAAGTTGCAAGAGCCCGCTGGTCGGTGGGAGACGAGCGCAAAGATCTCCGAGATAAGACGCTGCTGGACAGATGTTTCCTGACACTGTTAGTTTTCTTGCTATCCCCCCCAGAGGAGACCATGGGCACTGTACCAGTTGGGTGTAGAATTTTGTCAGGCGCGGTTGGCCGGCATTATTGAAGACTAACATGGCGTTGATCATGATTGCGTTTCAAAGTCTCTGTATCCGCGTAAGGCCGATAATTGCAGGTCTGCGAGGAAGGCGGCAGATGAGTTTTGGTGATGTGTGTGAGGCAAGGCTTAGGAGAAGGCTGAGACAGAACTGAAGGTGGTTGAGTCGCAAGCGAACTGTGGGGTAGCTCGACCAAGCTCCTCAGCTCGAATCTTCGTCAGGACACATCCCGTTCGCACATCAGGACAAAAAGCCAAAACTGCTCTCAATCCAAACAATAAAACGTGACTCTTCAATTGTGTTCAACTCGGTCACTCATTCTACGATATTACCTCCCCGCGCAAAATGGCCAGCAGCACCAGACATGCCATGAAGCTCATCCGCGCTGTAAAAGGACGGATGGCTTCACCGGGATCTCTACGGAGCTATCCAAATGTTACTGCACGTCTGTCAAAGTATACTATGCCAATTGCCATTCATGGCGGCCAAAGAGGAATCTCTCTCCAAGCCAATACTAGGTCATTCTCAACGAGCAGACCCAGCCAGAAAGGTCTGTCACCGGAAACGGAAAATCCAATGCCCAAAGAACCAGAAAGTAATGTGACGACAGCCGGCCCTGCCGATATTACCATTGAGAAGTTCCATGATATCTCCGACGAGTATCTGGCTACGTTAATCGAGAAGCTAGAGCAGTTACAGGAAGAGACGGAAGAGGTGGATTGTGAATACAGCGTTTGTGGTCGTTTCATTTCGTCTCCTACTCCCTTGCCTCGATATCTTTTATTACTTTTACTGTAGTGCAAGGAGAGTATCAATACTAATGGATGCCAATTATAGGCAGGAGTTCTCACGCTGGCATTCCCTCCCAATGGCACCTACGTAATCAATAAACAGCCACCCAACAAACAGATTTGGCTCTCTTCTCCCATCACCGGCCCCAAGAGATATGACTATGTCATCCTCTCTGAAGGACAAGACGCTAAGGAAGGGACGGGCAAGGGAGAGTGGGTTTATATTCGGGACGGAAGCACACTGAGTGGCTTACTTGAAAAGGAAATTGGGATCGATATGACTACGCCGTACGCAGCCACGACCCATTAGGACACCGCATACCGGAAAGTGATGAAATCTGCGTACTGAAGAACTAGTGAGCCGATGGAGGTTGGTTGGGATGTGAATCCTCCCTGTGTGTTTTATTAGGAAAATTTTGGAACAGGAAAAGCAGGAAATCCTACTGAGCATTCGTCAAGTCAGTAGAAAGGAGTAGCTGGGTATGGGGTTTGAAGGAGTTCAATGCCTTAACTTTTAAGCGATAGAGAGACGATAAATTTCAGGTAGTCATTCTCTTTGTTGGCCGGCGTACGCTATTCGATGTTTTTTACGTTAGCTTCTATGTAGTAGTTTCCGATATCTTGCATGGCGATATATCTTTTGCCACTAGCAACTGAATAACTATGCAACTCTCGTGGAGCCAAAACCCAAAGAGGGAATGAGATCTGAGTCGGATTAGAAAGCCCGGCGTCATGCCGTATCTGACACGACCTTCCAATAGAATCCCGACAATTACGAGAATGCTTTTTAAGATACATGTTGCGAAGGCTCTAAGACAATCTTCAACGTAAAATCCCCCAGGTGCGGCGCATGCTCTGTGGAGCACGCACTTCCATTCCGTACTCGGTAAGGCACCAGCAAGCTTGTTTACGGAGTACTGTATAATATACAGTACTTCATAGTGGACCGTATATGCAGGGATGCATCTCCAGACAGGGAGACACTGCCGTGGCCGCCATAAGAGAACGTCATCATCGCGTCCCGAGAGGGGGAAAGGGGAGGGGGAGGGGCATCAGATAATGTGGAGGCCGATCGTGTACTGAACTAAGACAGTGCCGGCGCTGCAAGACATTTTGGACAAGCTGCCGTTTCTTGGCCGTATGACACATTGCGTCTGATCAGTCATGGATTACTACGTTAGGGGCGTACAGAATAAGGTAGGGTCTGGAGCACGATTGGGTTAGTTAATCGAGCTTCTTACCAGCCCCCAAATCTTCGCATTCTCTTTCGTTCCCAAACCTCTCTCGAGAATGCTCGAAGCGCCGGCGCCTCTCGGCTCTTTGTCAAGAACCGAAGAGTGGCATTCAGCGCTTCGGAGGTTTGACCGCATCTATCTTTCCGCTGCGGCTCGTTCAATGGACGCTCGCACCGTCAATTGCGCGTGGCGTCCCGTCGATGCAGGGGTGCCGTCAGCGCGCATTCCCGGAGATCCTCATGAAATGTCCATGGAGTCTTCTTACACGTGGAGACCATGGAAGGACCATGAGGAGAGCGCTCGAGTATTATTGATGGAAATGTACGATAAGCGAGCGAGTGGGCATGGCCGTGGCATGCTACGTAGACAATCTTCCATACCCTTATTGTTTCAAATCCAAGAGCGTGGCGGGCGAATGAATGAAAGGCGTTTCAAAGAGGGTCTCTTAATATCACACAATATGACCCAAAAACTGTTTGATCAGGGCTAACTTTTCAATGCAGATCTGAAGGAACGATATGGAGTTTCAAGAAAACGCTACCAGAAAATATTTAAGATAATTTAAAATAAAATGAAATAAAGTGAAATAAAAAGCGTAACGAAACAACCAAAACAGAAAAGGCTAAGATTCCTGCAGCGGTAAATACCGTGGATTCTGTTGGCAAAGCAGGAAGGCTAGAAGGGTCTGCAGAGATTACATAGAATGATCTAATCAATCTCTAGAGGGGACAATGCAGAACACCACGTGAAGCATCAGATAAAAATGCAATTGATCTTTTGTGCAGATTAATGTGTAAAAAGTGTGCTTCAATTGAGCAACTTGCAGGTACGCTAACTAACCTGCGCCATCAAATGCCAAGCAGTAAGGGCTTGACATGCAGCCATAATTGGCGTGGTGCCCTTTCTAGAAGCCCAGGAGCAGGGAACCAGTGACTGGATCTAGAAGGCACCCTACCTGAAAGAACACCGTCTCCAGTTGATCTCGGGCAAAACTCCCAATGCGGGATGTTTGCATTGCATATGCCGGGCTTCGCACGGATTGGTTCTGTGCCGCTTGACGACATTTTGACAGAGGCTTCGGAGCGTATTGACTTATTAGATCAGAATACCAAATTCACGAAGGTCTATTAGAAAACTCAATGACTCTGATGCTGCAGGGCAGTGTCTCAGGACTTTTGTCCGCGGAACTTCAACCTCTCTACCGGTTCGCATTTCCTGGCTTTGTTTTCGCTTGGCATTGCGATAAGGATGCACGAGGCTGTGTGCCAATTTGGCAAAATGTCAAAGCATCCCCGCTGCCATGAGCACGACGCTATTGGAATGGACCCTCATTATTGCACATGTTTCTTCCTTAAGCCGCAACTGGTATCTGGGCTTGTTCTTTTGGGTCTTCGGAGGTGGGTAAATCGTCCTGTGGCAAATCCAGGTCAGACTCAACTCTTATCTGGAACAGGAAAGGGGGAAGAAGCTGAGAAAAAAATATTTTCCTTACCACTTCGAATATAACGCGGATCATCAGGCTACAGCTGGGACAGACCGCAATGTCTTCACTGTCTCGCAAGTCTGCGATACCAATTTCAAACCGGTCGCCACACGGGCAAGGGTAGTGATAGATTTCTAGGACAGGATCATAAGTCATGTCTTCGATTTCAATCTCATCGTAGATATTCTCGGCCATGCCGGATCACTCCGCAAGTACTCTACTGTACGAGACCTCAATATGCGATGGTTCGCAAGTTGAGAACGAGCGGGAATTGTGGTGTTGTGCAGAGATGCAAAAAAAATGAAATAGCGGGGAACACAATAATCTTTGCTGCTTAGTCAAAGGCGAGGGCGGTGATGAGTAATGGGGCGGCCCAAAATAGACTAGTGGCTATTTTAGGAACTCCACAAGCCTTTCACGCAAAACCTTAAAGTATCCTCATCTTCTCCGGCCATCCTCAGTCTTTATACAAAGCTCTACCTACCAGCTTCTGGGCCAAGTGTGTTACAGAAGAGGGCTTTGAGTCTTGGCAAGTGCCCCGGACTCAAAATGTCAGGCCCCAAACCGGTCCCGAACTGGTAGTAGCCTCGCATACCGTTCGCATCAGTGCATGCTTTGTAATATGGCAAGTTGCGGAACCCCTCGCTTTTGTTCTAGGGTTTGAGAGTCCAGCCCTCACTGTCTCTGGGGGTCAGCCCTATATACTGGGTCTTGTTTGCCATGGCCTTCCTCCGTGCCATGAATTTGGGCTTTCCAATGCCTGCTGAGTTCGTTACATCTTTCCCCCCTCTGCCTACTTCCCAGCGTTGCACCCCTCCCTTTCGCCCCGGCATATGCCCAGTTCTGGATTCAGTGCAGAATGTCGGAATTGCCCCACCCCTGCATCCCAATCCCTTGCTGGTGGCCTTGGGCACATTACAATCAACGTGATCTGCACAGCCTGCAGACCCCCATCCCCTATCCCCCAGCATCTGCCGTCTGGGACACTCTTCCAATGTCGGTCAGAACGGGTTCGGGGTGACTCTGCATCTCTAACCCCGTTGAAATATTAGGCCGATGGCGGTGCATACAGTAAGTGTAGAGTACATGATCAACAGGGACTCTCGGGATCTATTGAGCCTATGAATCCTGCCAACGCTAGTACCTCTGTCGTTTATAGTCCACTATCACTTTACATATATCGAACCGAATCTCTATTGTTATATTTTCCCCTTTTTCCTTTTTTTTTCTTCTTATTTGACATTGTTCGAAACCCATTATTTATACGATGGCTGAACCAAAGAAGAGTCCCAACCCTTCAAGGAGAAGAACATCAACGCCAAGAAGCAAAAATGGCTGTGTGACTTGCAAGTGTGTTGCCTGTATCGTCGTGCCATGAAGCTGTTGCTGACTTAAATCTGATATTAGGATTAGGAGACTAAAGTGTGGGGAGGAAAAACCCAGTTGTCATCGATGCTTGAAGTCCGGTTGGCATTGTGATGGTTACGAGCATGTCGCTGGTTTACCTACCATCGTCACCAAGGCACCAATCAAGTCTCGGATTCGGAATTTCTCTGTCTCTCCGTCTACTTCTCCTTGTACTCCTATTCCTCCTACTATATGTATTTTGCCTTTAGATGCCCAGTTTTGTGAGCAAGAAGGTAGATACTTCAAGAGCTTCATCGATGATGTATCTCCTCATTTCGAAAACCTTGATGCATCTTTTTGGCAAGCTGCCGTACGCCACAGTTCTTACTCCAAGTCTATTCGGCATGGGATTATTGCCATCGGAGCCCTTGCCCAAAGTGCCATGTGGTCGGACTGCGGCCATTACCGAATGGATATGGCGCAAGGCTTCCACAGGGAATTCGCGTTACAACAGTATCAGAAAGCCATCCAGGGACTTCGAAAGATGATCTCTTCCATTGACAACAGCAATTATACGAGAACCACTCTTGTTTGTTGCCTAGTTCTGTCGTGCTTTGACAACTTCATCGGTAACGGAGGCTTTGCACTTCAGCATATTGCTTATGCTCGGAACTTACTTGCGTCCTCGAAGCCACTCAACATCCCCCCTCTTGGATTAAATATAGAAGATGAAGAGAGTTTACTATCTACCATCTTCTATCGATTAGACCTGCAGGCTTTGTTCACAATGGGTGCCGACGAGTCTCGTACATATATTTCTTTTAAGCATCATACTCGAATGGTGCCGCTGCCAACCAGATTATCTAGTCTTGAGGAAGCGAGGAACTTGCAGGACCTGCTGATCTGGGAGGGTCAAAAATTCTTCTACCAGAATTCCTTCTACCAATTCGTTCCAGAAAGCTTCATTCCGTATGAAATTTATGAGCTTCGCGATCACCTAATTGAACAGCTTCACACTCTCCATTCACTTCTTGACGAACTTCTGCGGGACAGCGAGTTCGATCAACAATGCCACCCGTTCTCACGACCACAAGGACTCAAAATATATTCAACAACCCTTCTAATTAGACTCACAATGTCTTTGCAGGCCCCAGGAGTTATATCTGACGATCTCCTACCGGAATTCGCGTATTTGCTCTCCATAGCTGCTCAGACGCTTGAATTCGAAGCAGGACGTAATTCGACTTTGTCAAGTATGCTTCCCTTTTCTAACTTTAGTATTGGCACAATCTCTAACTTTTTGCAGCGGCGAGCGAAACTTTCACCTTCGAAGTCCGGACCTCTTCACTGCTATTTCTGATAGCCTCAAAATGTCGAGAGCCAGGTCTGCGTCGTAGAGCCATTGACCTCTTGCTATCCTACCATCGGAGAGAGTGTATGTACGATTCGCTTTTGGCAGGACAGGTAGGCGAATGGATGATGAACCTCGAGGAAGCAGGTATGGACGAAATCGGTTATATTCCGGAGAGTGCGAGAGCGTGGGGAGAGTGTATCGAGTTAGATCTGCAAAGGAAGAAGGCTAAGGTGAAGTGTAGACTGAACGTTAGAGAGGGAGGTTGGAAGATGAGACAGAAGGATATCTGCTGGTAGTCGATCTTGTATTTCTACTATGTGTAATAAAGTTTAGGAACCTCTCATACAGGAGGCCCTCATTAACACAAATAATTTCAATCACATTAAAAAATTGGAGCCTGGCAAGCGAACAAGATTGATATTAACAGAGGAAGGAGTACGAATTTTTGAAATGAACAGCTGTCTATCTCGTCACGTGATCTATTAATTTGATTAAAGAGGATGGAGATTATAATTCCTGCGCCAAGAGATACCTGAAAGTATGCTGTAAATTTCGAAGGGCCATGCGGAGAAAGTGTGCGTCGTTGAGTTCAGGCTCCGGTACTTCACATTCTGGCATGTGAAGATGTACTAGTGTACAGTATCTGGGGAAGAATCCCTGCCTGCCGAGGACATCGTCCAAACCCATGTGGTCACTGCATCATTAACAGTGTGAACTACAACAATCTCAAACCAACTTCCTGCGAACTATTTTGAGTCGCGTCTCGACATGTCAGCTCTTGAATTGGATCCATGAAGCCGACAACACATGCCGAGCTGCGAATAATACCCTGAGAGCTTCCCCACATTCTCGCCGTCGCGAGCCTTCCAGCAGTTCGCAACGATGGCAGTACAATCGAAGCTTAGAATCCTGCCGCCCGACCGAACGATTAAAAGCATTGTTTCCCGGCTTACAGAGCTATACCTCAAACACCGAACCGCCGTCTCACGGACCGTCTACTTGACGCTCTTCTTTGCGCTGCTCAATCGCATCCGATCCGCCATATCGGAACAGAAAGCGGCGGCAATAAGACAAGCGGCGGCCAGGAGGCAGGGATCTATTGCGCATGGCCATGAGCATGGAACGAAGAAACAGAAGGTAGAGCTCAATAGAGAATTTTTCAAGAACTTGTTCCGCTTGCTGCGGATATGCATACCTGGATGGCGAAGCAAGGAGTTGAGGCTACTTATCAGCCATAGCATCTTCTTGGTGATTCGAACCTTGATCAGTTTGAAGGTCGCGGCTATGGATGGTGCTTTAGTGTCCAGTCTGGTCCGGGGGAGAGGGAAGGACTTTTTGATAGGAATCGTCTGGTGGATGCTGATAGCTATCCCGGCTACGTTTACAAATTCTATGGTATGGTTGCGCTCCAGGATCATGAATTGGGTGCTAACTATCCTTTGCAGCTCTCATACCATCAATGCAAGCTCTCCCTACAATACCGTTCACGATTAACGAAATATATACACGAAAAATACCTCTCTAACATGACCTTTTACTCCCTCTCCGCGTTGGACGATCGGATAAAGAATGCGGACCAATTAATCACCGTGGATGTTTCAAAGTTTGCAAACAGCTTAGCAGAGCTATATGGAAATCTGGCCAAGCCGACATTAGATATGTTGATATACAACTATTCGTTGTCAAAAAGTGTTGGTGGAGAAGGTTAGTGACCTGGTAGATACCAGAAACTTTCCATACTAATCATACCAGGCCTTTTCTTCATGTCATTACTTGTGCAGTTATCAGCAAACGTTATGCGCATATTAACACCACCTTTCGGGAAATATGTCGCGGACGAAGCACGTTTAGAGGGCGAATTCCGTTTTGGACATTCAAGATTAATAGACTACAGCGAAGAGATTGCTCTGTATAATGGCCACGAGGCAGAAAAAGACACCTTGGATAAGGGGTACTTTACTCTCATCAAACACGTAAATTGTAAAGTCGAATTTCTCTTTCAATTGCTTAATCTGACATTCCCTTAGATATATTGCGGCGGCGATTTACACATGGGATAATGGAAGTAAGTTTTCCAAGTTCGGCGGAAGAAATCCGTTGCTAAATAAAATCAGGACTTCATAATCAAATATGTTTGGGGAGCACTCGGTCTCATCCTTTGCAGTGTACCTGTCTTCTTCAAAATCCCTGGGGCTACAGCTCAGACAATGGGCGACCGGACAGAAACTTTCGTCACCAATCGAAGAATGCTCCTGTCTAGTTCAGATGCCTTCGGCCGAGTCATGTTCTCGTATAAAGAAGTTACGGAACTGGCTGGGTACACTTCACGAGTCGCTACTCTGTTAGAAGTAATGGATGATATCAAAGCTGGTCGCTTCGAAAAGACGCTCGTTTCTGATGAGAGTTCGGATGATCATTTAGAGCTAATGAAAGGACGTGGTACGGTGATTGAGAGCGAAGATATCGAATTTATGGACGTGTAAGTACTGTCTGCCCCAGTATACCATTTACTAACAAGTTAGGCCGATAATCACTCCCGGCGGAAGCGTCCTTGTCAAAGCCCTCTCCTTCTCCATGAAACCCGGTGACCACGTTTTAGTCGTCGGCCCTAATGGCTGCGGTAAATCTTCTCTTTTTCGCATCCTCGGTGGCCTATGGCCAGTGTATGGTGGTACCGTCCGCAAACCACCACTCTCACAAGTTTTCTACGTCCCACAGCGGCCGTATCTCAGTGCGGGCTCTCTCCGACAGCAAATCATATACCCCGATTCTTTGCGGATCATGCGGAGTAAGGGAATCACAGACACAGATCTGCTTGATATCCTTCGTATTCTCGATCTTGATCATCTTGTGAATTCTTTCCCCGAAGGCTGGGATGCAGAAGCTGAGTGGAGGGATGTTTTATCTGGTGGATTACAGCAACGCGTTGCCATGGCCAGGCTATTTTACAATCGACCCAAATACGCCATTCTGGATGAGTGCACATCAAGCGTCACACTCGAGATGGAGAAAGTGATGTACGACCACGCGAAAGCACTAGGAATTACATTAATGACAGTCTCCCACCGGCGAAGTCTGTGGAAATACCATAGCAAGATCCTACAGTTCGATGGGCAGGGCCACTATATTTTCACGAAATTAGACGCAGATCGAAGGCTTAAACTAGAAGATGAGAAAGAAGAGCTAGAAGTCCAACTGAGGCAGGTCCCGGAGATTGAGAGGCGGATTGCAGAGTTAACTGCGGCTTGATGATTCTGGCGAGTTGGGAATATGGTGCGGCTCGAGCAAATTAGTTTTGCAGATACAAGACAGAGAGATTCGTACACTAACACACTCGTGAAATTCGGCGAGTGGCTTGAGTCGTAAAATAACAATTAACTTATCTTGCTCAAATGTAAATGAACATATATAACATCCATCCCGCCGTGCCGAAAAGAACCGGATGTGCCGAAAAATATTTATAGTTTAGGGGTCATAAATCTCCATCACATAAATATATAAAGATATAATCTGTTTGCCATTGTTCTTTAGCTATTTGATCTACAAGGCCTTGACTTGCGGTTAGAAAATACTATAGTCTGGCTATGTTGTTGATCGTCCCATTGAGAGGTGTCAAAAGCTACTATAGCTATTACCCCCTGCTCTATTATGACTATTGACCTGTCTCCGAAATTCGGGACCGTAACATAGAGCTCCTATTAAGTTCAAATATAACTCCGGAGTTTAAAGACACAGAACACGATAGAGCAGGCCCTCGCCGTGGACGTATTGTAATAGATCTCTTAAGGCAAATGGACATCAGGGTAATGATTTGGCCTCCTTCCCTGGATTTACTAAATCCAATTGAGAACTCGTAGGCATTAGTCAAGGCAGAGATATATAGGCTAACACCCAGAGCTTGATGAGGCACCTGATACGGGAGCAAGATTGGCGCTACTAGATTCACGCGACAGTGCACCAGAGCTCTTCGACAGTCTCCCAGAAGCCGAGTTTGACGCGGCAAGCAGACAACATTCGTCTTCTTGCCTCGCGAACACACGACGAAATGTCCTTGAACAGATCGAGAAATGGGCGGACGGCGAAGGCGAAAAGCATGTATACTGGCTCAAGGGCATGGCTGGCACCGGGAAATCCACCATTGCCCTGACGGTTGCCCGGAGATATGCCAAATTGAGACGGCTTGGTGCGAGCTTCTTCTTCTCCAGAGGCGGTGGTGACCTCGCATCCACGGGGAAATTTGCCATCACGATCGCCGCCCAGCTAGCTCGCACCTTGCCAGAGCTAAAAGATCATATTCCGTCGCATTCTCGACCTAGGATTGATTATACGGCCAATGGGAGAAGCTAGTACTTGGGCCGCTGGCGCAGCTAGGCAAGAACATGTTTCCGCTCCCAATTGTCATCGCCGTCGATGCGCTAGATGAATGCGACAGCAAAGAAGATGATATCTCCCTGCTGATCCAATGCCTTGCTGCCGCTACGGCGATTGAAAGCATTCGGCTGCGTGTTTTTGTCACGAGTCGACCAGAGCAGCCAATAAATCTCGGGTTCGACCTAATCTCGAGGGACGCACACAAGGATTTTATCCTCCATGACATCGAACAGTCCATCGTAGATCAGGATCTTATGCTATTCTACAAGGACAGGCTCACGCACACAGCCAAACGATTTCGCCTTAGCGACCGTATTCCCTCTGACACAACCGTCCAATTCCTAGTAAGAAAATCCGATTGCTTATTTATCCACGCTGCTACCGTGTGCCGCTTTATTCACGAAGGGGGGCAGCTTGCCAGCAATCGCCTCTCTCTTCTGGTCGCCGCGGGAGGCGCGCCAACTAAGCCAGAGAAGGAGTTGGACCAGATATACACCACCGTCCTAACACATTCGCTTGCGGCAAAACTCGAGCAGGAGGAGGTAGCTAGCGTGCAGGCCTCATTCAGACGCATCGTCGGATGTATCGTGGTGCTCTTTGATGCAATGACACATGCTAATTTGGCTACAATACTCGGGGAACCAAAGAGCGATATCATTTTGACACTGCACTCTCTTCATTCAGTGCTGGATGTTCCAGAGGAGGAGACTAGATCTATTCGTCTCCTCCATCCGTCCTTCCGAGATTTCCTCCTAAACCCGGCAAGATGTCTGAACCAAACGTTCTTCGTCGACGCTAAAGCCACCCACTCTCATCTATTAAACTGCTGTCTCCGGCTCATGAAGAATCATCTCCGACAGAACATGTGCAACCTTGAGCGGCCTGGAATACGGGCTCATGACCTTGCTAAAGTCAATGTAAACAAGTTCATTCCTATCCCTATTCAGTACGCTTGTCGCTATTGGGTTCATCATCTACAACAAAGTAATGTCGATCCTACAGAGCATCTAGGTATTATAGACTTTTTCCAGACTGGGTTTCTCTTCCGGGCCGAGGCTCTTGCCTTAATCAGTCGCTTGTCCGATGGTATTATTATGATTCGGCTTCTGGAAGCGATGTTAGCTGTAGATATCCCTCATCTCCAAAACGCAACGCCTATATTGATAAATCGAAGAGGAGCGATACTATCAGACGTCGGCCCCTAATTTCTAGGATTACGGAAAAATGGCGACATAAACTTTCCAAGGATGCTTCCCCGCCTTTATATCTCATACTGTACGATGCGAAGCGATTTCTCTTAAGTCATGGCTCAATCATTGAAGAGGCACCACTACAGATATACTGCTCTGCAATACTATTCAGCCCGGAAACAAGCATTACAAGAAGGCTTTATTCCCATCTGATTCCGAAATGGATATTGCGTAGGCCTACCATTTCTAAGCACTGGAGTCCATATTTACAAATCTTAAGCCATTCAGCCTCGATAAACGCAGTAGCATTCTCGCCCGATGGCAAGCTGGTAGCCTCAGCATCTAATGACAACACAGTCCGGCTCTGGGATGCAGCAACAGGTACAGAGCGGCGTGCGTTAAAAGGCCATTCAGGCTGGGTAAACACAGTAGCATTCTCACCCGACGGCAAGCTGGTAGCCTCAGGATCTAATGACAACACAGTCCGGCTCTGGGATATAGCAATAGGTACAGAGCGGCGTGTATTAAAAGGCCATTTAGACTGGGTAACGGCAGTAGCATTCTCGCCTAACAGCAAGCTAGTAGCCTCGGGATCTAAAGACAGGACAGTCCGGCTCTGGAATGCGGCAACCGGTATAGAGCAGCGTGTGTTGAAAGGCCATTTAGACTGGGTATACGCAGTAGCATTCTTACCCGATGGCAAGCTAGTAGCCTCAGGATCTGATGACAAGACAGTCCGGCTCTGGGATATAGCAATAGGTATAGAGAGGCGTACATTAAAAGGCCATTCTGACTCGGTAAGGGCAGTAGCATTCTCGCCCGACGGCAAGCTGGTAGCCTCAGGATCTGATGACAAGATATTCCGGCTCTGGGATGTAGCAACAGGTATAGAGCAGTGTATGTTTCGGACAGATACTACTCTGCGATACTTTTCCTTTTCCTCTTGTGGCACATGTCTTATTACCGATCGTGGGATTCTTCAGCTGGCTCCTGGCGTATCTCAACCTTTGCCTCAAATCTCTGCTTCGAGAACTTGGATAATGGAGGATGAAGAGGATCTCCTCTTCCTTCATCCTGACTATCGAAACTCGCTCATATTTATTAGTGGCAGCACTGTGGTTTTCGCGGATGCTTCTGATTTTAGTTCAGTTTTACAGCTCAGTTCATCTGCAAAGTGTATAGGAGAGGGCATTTAGGCGGAGCATATTGGCGATCCTACTAGGGGGGGCGTGATAGTAGCTTTTATATATTATATATGTTTATTATATAACTTTGATAGAGATGATCCTAGGGGAGCTAATGTTTATATACTATTAAACTTTGCCGCTGAATGTTCTAGAAACCAAGTTAAGAGTACTGCGCTAGAGGCATATGAGCCAGAGCCAGAAGTGGCGCGGATAATCGATGCGCCAGTGTCATGGAAGGCACCAGTTGTGCAGATGATCTGGGCGCAGGTTGCGGAGGGTAGAGTGCTAGTAAGGGAGATAGAAGATCATTGATCTTTTCTTTAGTTCGAATGGGTTTCTTGAGGCAGGCTCAAACTGATTTTACATTACTATGCACTGGAGTTAGTCTTCGTCGTATTCTCGGCGCAATAGAAGGGAAATAAAAATAGCCACCTCTTGCCAATTACTAGCGAGGGTTCTTTCATGGCCATCAAGTCATTCTCACTCTCGAGCGCCATTGACAGCTTTTTGTGACGTCGACATTGTGTGGATGTTGTAACGGCAGAAGCCTCACGTCAGAAAATTCTTGGGAGCTTACATGTCACGAGCGCATGCCTCGTCCTCTGACTCTGATGACTATGATCGGTCTTCCCATAACCAAAAAGCTCGAATGGTTTCGGAGAGCCCCCCCCATTACTTTCTGCAGTGGCTTGCACGATTCTCTGGAGGGGCGCGCTCGCAGCGGTGATGTGTAACTACAGTATGCCGCGAAGCTGTCCTAGGCTGTACGAGCACAACCTCGACCGAACCTGTACTCCGACCCAACAAAATTCATGCATATAAACCCCTGCAAAAACTACACTGACTTTCTTTCGCTCAGAGATTCTCTCAGATCCTGTCTGATAATGCGCCTGCTTCGTAACTTATACAAAATAATAGGAGATATTAAAAGTGTGCACAGATTTTAAGATGCTTCAAGTCAAAGTACCTATCAATTCTTTTCTTCTCG
The DNA here is from genome assembly GCA_037952705.1 of Haplographium delicatum. Classification (NCBI taxonomy): domain Eukaryota; kingdom Fungi; phylum Ascomycota; class Leotiomycetes; order Helotiales; family Hyaloscyphaceae; genus Haplographium; species Haplographium delicatum. Next base: position 23,998 of record JAPZPC010000062.1, read on the forward strand.
GCACACCGGTTTTTTCGGTACCGAGGGATGGATGTTATATTGAACTAGAAAGACAATTAGAAATTAAAAATTGGTGTCTGCTAATGTTTCATGAGATTTTAAATTTGACTTGGAAATCTTTTGCACGCAATATAAGTATCACCGCCAAGAATTTGGAACTGAATTTTTGATGTCAAAATTTCTTGGTATTTGCAAAAAAGAAATGGTAAACTCTAGCTCACTCATGATATCCGTGATATCCATGCTTTCTCTCTTGCCACTTCCCGGCAATTCTTTCGTGGCTTCATACATAAAAGCCGAAAGTATGGGTATCCTTTTTCCCTTTCCCATGTCTTTCCCCCCCCAAAAACGCCGGTTTGAAAAGATTCTTCTTCAAAGCCCCATATCTACCGCTGCCAGAAGAAGAAGAAGAAGGGTTTTATATACAATCCAGTTGCTGCACCGGTGCAGTTTTAAAAATTCCGAGAGGAAACGGATCCCTGTGGAACGGAGTTCATTTTTGATTCTCTCCGGATTCTCAAAATCCGGGAGGGTTAGGGAACGGGGGAGGGAATTTATTCGCAGCGAACGCTCACGCCGCCCAAGACGCGGTAGAAAGCATACAATGCCTCGATCTTGACGCCCTCGATCTCGCCGGTGACGAGCACGCTGCCGAGCCCGCCCGCGCCGCCGTTCTTGACGGCGGCCTTCTCGATCTCGCGGACGGTACCGCCCAACAGGCCGACAAGCGCATTCCACTCTCTGCCCTCCAGGCGGTCAGCGCCCTTCTCCTGAGGGGTGAGTTTCAGCTCGACCGTGGCGCGGAACTCGGTCCCGTCCATCTCGTGACTGATCGTTTCGGAGACCACCACGGGGACCATCTCCTTCTCAGCTCCGCTGCCCGATTGGCATCGTTGCGATGGGAAACGCACGCCCTCCGGGCGCTCGGTAACTAGGCGTGAAGAGAGGTCATGGATGAGACAGCCGGTCTCCTCAGCCAGCGCTTGGCAGACCATGTTGGAGAGGGAGAAGGACAGTGGGACTTGGTGGTTTTGCGAGGACTTCATTTTGATGTTGCCCATCATCAAATCCGGGGTTGACGGCTCTGGCATAGACCGGCGTTGAGTTGAAGGTGATGAGACGGCGCGGGGCAAGATTGGGATGTGTTCTCCTGGTCGGGATTTGTGGTCGTCCAGTGGTGGGAGAGCGGCGCGAGGGAGACTTGAAGAGTCATGGTTGTAACGGCTGTAGAGGGACAAAAGGGATGAGCTCAGCTCAGGCTCTGGGATCGGTGCGGGTTCAGGTGTTGGGAGAGCGTAGGAAAGAGGCGTGAGTGAAAGACTCAGGAGGAAAACAGATGGTAGAAGTGAAGTGTACATCTTGCACAATTCTTTTTGGGAGATGTAAAACCGTTTCGGTTGGGTTATGTCTTGAGTGCTATGAATTGGAAAAAGAAAAAACGCGGGCGAGAATAGCTTCGGAGGAATAATTGAAAGGGAATTGCAGAATGGATTGGATGAAACAAAGGAGATTTTTCTTGAACATGGAGAGAGACATTCATATCTATATCACGTCCTTCACGCCCACGCCAGGCCCCGCGACCAACTTCCAACTCCATCTCGAACACCAACTCCAACAGGAGTTTCAGTCTCCAGCTCCCCGCTCCAACAGAGGGGTATTCTTAGCAGCCGGAATCGCGCGCATCCCAATCACTCCCTCGCGGCCCCATCCCATGGTCTCTCGTACAGTCGACCGCGAGAAAGTTGGAGATGGAGATGATGGGGTTCGTCGCATCTGGCGCTGCGGCTTAAGCGAATCCTGTTGGGGGGAGACAGGACGCGAGAATTCTAAATTAAGCGACAGGCGCCACGCTCAGCCCCCTTGATTGGCTCCTGGAGACATCCTGCGCTCCTTTGAAACAATGCTGGGGAAGGGCGGAAAGCGCTGATCGGACGAGCGTACGAAGCATGCGGCTCTGCGCCGGTGTCTCTTATTCCTGAGGGAGGGCGGGTGAGAGGAGGCGAGGCGATGAGCAGGAAGAGCCGCATGGTTGGCGGTGATCAGGGGCGCTGACGGTGTGACGCCAATCACGTGATTCTGTTTCTCCCAGCCTCTTTTTGTCTTGTCTGGTACTCTTCTGCTCCGACAAGACCATGGCAGGTGACGTATCAGAGTCGATCATGCCTACTTCCGTACTTTCATGTGATAAATATTTGAACCTTCTTTTTAAAACATTTTTTCTCTATTTTACCTTTCAGCTTTTGACCGAGGACATGAACACTTACTTACATCTGATTTCTTCGTCTCCCTTGCCCCTATTCCTCATGCAGGTTAGACACTCTCGCTTAGACTCTACACTACTGACAAATAATATCACGTGATGATCACGATCCCCTCCTTTGGCAGTCTAAAATCTCACTCTCTTCAGCCACCATTTAAACCTCTCCTTCGTACATCCATTCTAGCTCCTCTTGAAATCTGTTCTTGCTGAAGAAGTCTTCGATAATCCAAGTGGAGAAGAGAAAGCAAAAAAAAAACCTGAGAAGATTGCCCCTTCGTAAATCTTTGAATAATCGCTTGGCGTGATGCGTATTTCGCACGTACAGCGCTCTCGGTCGCTTCATAAGCTCCGAACCGCGATTTTTGCTTTCGTAATCCCATAAATTTTATTACGCACCAATGCCATGCCAAGTGGCGCAACCTGATTACGGAGGAGTAGCAGACTCCGTACGCCTGTGCGACAGCGAGATAAATCGAAACGGATGTTATAACATTGTACATGTCCGAGCCCTAATATCTCCGTTTACGCTACGCTTCCCAAACGTGCTTTCTCTTGGCGCTAAGTTGCCTCACTTAGGTCATAATGTGGCTTCATTTTTAATTGAACTTTGAAGCATTATTGTTAATCAAGGGGCAACGATCAGGGACTATGGCCGTTTCCTGGGAAAATGTAGAGTGGAGACACGCACGTAGCAGTGGGGGGGCATGAGCGTTGTCGCCTCGAGTAAAAGATTTTGCGTATATATTCCTCCTGCTGTGGTCCCAGATATCACATTCAATTGACCAAGCCAGTGATCATATCCTGTCTAACGCCTTTCCTACTCTCTCCTCTCTTCTTCCAAATTCGTTCAACAAAAAATTCAAAATCTCCGATTACCGCTAGCTAATCGATACCTCACCAACTCCCAATCTTCTTTCAACCAAAATGTCATCCCCGGCACTCCCCCGCATTGCCCTGATCGCAGGAAGCACGCGTCCCAACCGCGTCAACACCGCGGTGGTCAGTCTGATCTCGAAGGCCATCAGCACCTCTTCTGCCTTTTCCAGTGTGGAACTTGTGCCACTCAACCTGGTCGATCACCCTCTCCCACCTTACGATGAGCCGCTCCCCGCATTCATTGCAGGACCTGGCAAACACACACACGAACACACGAAGAAATGGTCCGCTCTTATTGCCAGCTTCGCCGGATACATCATCGTGTCACCCGAGTACAACATCGGCATCCCAGGTGCGTTGAAAAACGCAATCGACTACCTGAACTATGAGTGGACAGGCAAGCCCGTCATGCTCGTCACATACGGTGTCAATGGCGGCAAGGATTGCAACGAAAACCTGGTCAAGAGTTTGAACTGCTTGAAGCTGAGGATCGCCGAGACGAAAGTTACCTTGTTCTTTGTGAAAGAGGATATCCCCGGCGCATCTGCACAGGGCGTTCTCGGTGCCAAGTCCCAGGAGGCGTTTGAGGCCGTCGCGAAGGTTGATGCGGTAAAGGGGTTCGAGGAGGTCGTGGCCATGTTAAGCGAGGAGAAGGATGAAGCGAAGGCGTGAGTTTGTTAAAATCTACTTTTTTTTAATATCTACTTTTGTCAAACTTGAGCGCATTGTTTAGATGTTTTATTGACAAGACTTGAGAGAAAAAAGAAAAAAAGAAAAAATAACCTGCTCTTCTGTTCTGATTTACATCTGTGTTACAAACTCCTACCCATGTCCAGACCCCCCTTAAGCTTTACCCAGGTTATCAAAGGGAAAAAAAAGACAAAACTCCATAACTCCTTTTCACAAGCCATGTTTCTTCCGAGTGGGCATCATTGTTACTCACTTATTCAAACGTCAACACCCCGGGACCCAAAAGACCTCAAAACCCCAAAAATCCAAGAAAAAAAGTATAGATACAGCAAACACCTTTTTTCTAAAATCATCAAGATATCTCTCCAGCTTCACCATTACCAGCTGATGACGATCCTCCGCTCTCTCTTCACGACTTCTCCCCCGACCATGACGGGCTGCTGGCAGGCCAACTCGGCCTTGCGATTCAACAGACTGAACGTTGTGCCGACGTGCCTCACCCTTGCCCAGCCCGGCACAAAGCCATCGACCATATTCTCTTCTTCGATGGTCTGGATCCACTCGGCGGCCTTGCCAGCAAACATGCTATCGCAGACGGCCTCCCTCCTGGGCCACGCCAGGAGGAGATCAATGGCCCTCCTGCGCAGCGTGCTCACGCGACAGCTCAAACCCACGAAGTACAGCGGGAGGATGGGGCCGTGGTCGAAGGTGAACGGCACCGCGTTGGCGGTGCGGTCCAGCATCAGCAACACCCGCTCGCACATGTCGACGAGCTCCGTCATCTCTGCCGTGTACCGGTCGTACACCAGCGGGTCGCCTGCCAGGACGGTGACGAGACACAAGCTCGCCGTACGCTCTGCCAGGTCGAGCAGCTCGATGCCGATGCTACGTTTCTGCCCTGCGTTCTGCTGGCAGAAGGCTTCGAAAGATCTCCGCCATGCCGCCATCTCCGCTTCATGAACCGACTGCCGGGCGATTACCACCGCAGAGCAATCGGTCTGGCCGCCTCCATCGGAGTCGGTCTCGCTGCTCAATTGCGGATCGTGGATTTCGTCGCGCGCAAGGCACGATGTCGGGCCCCATTTGTCTTCCCCTTCCCTGCTGCGTTGGACCGGAAAGCGGAGGTTGGCACCAAGTACGTATTGCCAATGTTGCATGCGGCGGATGTTCAGCACCAGGTAGATCTTGGCTTCATGCTCTGTCGTGAAGCAAGTGGGCATGTTGTTGATGACGGGCGTCCCCTCATGGCACAGCTCCCAGTGCGCTTCGGGCGGGCGCGGGTCGCTGAAGCACAAAGCCTGGACCTCCAGCTGACCGAAGATCTCGGTGAGCTGGTCTTCGATCACGTTGGGCGCGGGCGAGTTGAAGCCAAGCGGATACTGTTCGTGGGCGTGTGGGTAGGATTTTCGCCACGCGTTGATCATGGCGATGCCGCTGTGGATTTGAGCGTCGGCTAGCTTGTAGTTACCGTGGAAGTATTCGAAGCAGATGATGACCAGGCAGGTGAGTAGAGTCGTCCTTAGAGGCTGCTTGCCCGATGCGACGGCGTCCCTCATGAAGCGGATGGCTTTCATATATTCGCGGATCGCATTCTTGTGATGCGATGTGGGGTTCACGGTATTGTGGTCAAAACACAAAGCTCTCTGGTCCTGGACCGTCATACACGTCTGATCTAAAGCACCAATGGCAATGACTACATGCCTGATAGAAGGAATGTCACAAGCCTGCAGAATGAGAGATCGAAAAGGAGCGGGGTCGAAATAGGGGACAATGTGGAAAATGGTCTTGTCCCGGAAGAGAGAAAAGTAACGATATTCATCATCGTTTTCAAACAGAGACATGGATGGAATATTCCAGAGACTCATCATGGGTGGCTGTTTAGGCATCAAGTGCTTCTTCTTTCGTTGCGCGAACCGTCCCAGGTCAGGCTGCGCAGAAGCTCGTGGGTACCCATCGCATTTGATTCTGGCTTTGTTGCAGCGGTCACAGGTTGGCTTGGCCTCATCACACTTGACTCTTCGAATTCTGTCCTAAGTGTTAGAACTCTGAGTATATATTGAAAGGGGGGTGGCACGGAGCCACCAGAGAGCTCACTTGCAGGTTCCACAGGCCGTCCGAGAATGTGGCCCCGAGATCCTTTTCCTTTTTTTTCGTCCTGAGTCGACGTCGCTCATCGCGTGTATAGCTAACTCATGTCTATTCGAGAATCCAGTTTTCCATGAGAATTGTAGAGTTAGTTATCCGGCTGGGAAAAGGGTACAAGATACTTCGTAAGCGTGCCGCTATTTTAAGTTGCTCGCATAACCGATGGTTGGTTCAGAAGTCGGCCCCCCCTCCTAAAATACAAATCTTTTTATTTTATTTTTTTTGACTCATCCTTGGAAATAAAATATGGTAAAGAACCGATAAGCAGAGCTACAATGGCTAATAATAATTTGGGGAATTCTAAATTCGCCTGCTGATGACACATTCATATCCCGTGAAGTTTTCGGGAGGTCCTGCGAGGTCCCGGCGAGGGGGGGATTGTTGTGTGGCGTTGAAGAGGCATAGTTCTAGAGACAGGAGCCAATCCTCTGAGAACCCCCCGTCGTTACTCAGTACTTAAAAATCAATGCCCCCCCGTGAGATTGTGTCAAAAAATACACTGCCCGCATGCAAGAACGGTAGCGGCAGATATGTCAAGCGCTTTCTGGAATAAGGAAATTCCGTTCTTTACGTACGCAAGGCACGTCAACTCTGGCAGGACGGACCACTTCGAAGGCCACTATCGCTATTGGTGACTTTACGATATCTGCAGACGCCGCTTCGGCTTGCATATCCACAAGCGAATCCGCGCTCGAATAAGACGTGGGTAGGTCAAGATAGGCGCCGGCAAGCACTTTCTATTGTGGGGAATGAAGAATGTTCGACCGTAAGTAAGACTGTTCGTTTGCGGAGACGAAGAAAATGACTAATGCTGCCGAGAAGTTCACCAGGTTGCAGCAGGCAGTATGTAAGCTGGAAGAAGTGCCGGTGCCAGTGCTTGGGATAGGGGTGATAGGTTCGCCTAAAGGACAGACAGGACAGGGCAGCTATGATTAGCAGAGTCCCTGTCTCTCTATCTCTCCTGTATGGAGTCAGGCCCGAGCAAGCTGCTGGCGATAACTCTCACGTTGGACAAGACTTGGGTTGTCATTGAGGGTGGTCAGGCCTGGACCGAAACCTCACGCACTAAAAATACCTCGATCAGTTGATTCAATCTATCGATGATCAAGAAATCTAGAGTTATTATAAAGTATAGTACAGAAATATGTACATACTTTGGGCCATCAGGCAATGTACGTGAAACAGGCGGGATGCAGGTACTGTACTTCAGACGGAAGCAGCCAAACGCAGAGTCACGAAAGCTTCTGCCCCGCTCAGAGCTGCGCTTGAGCGACTCGTGAAAGACTATATCATTCAATTCAATGTCGCCGTCAATCATGGACAGCTGAGAAAGATCGTTCGAGCTGCTGATTTGAGCTCGCGCATTTCTACTGGAACCAAATTCTTGCTCGTCCGCCTTCTATTTCCCAGCGGTTCTCTGTGTTACTATGGTCGCTGGCATATTTTCTTGCTCAGTACCACTTTTAAAGGTTCTCGAATCGTTTTCTTCTTTTCGCAGTTCTCAAACCCCGAAGGTAAACATTGTCTGTGGAATGGAATTGCTCTATTCATGGACGCTAGGTCACCCCTTTCCAGGTAATTATTTCTCTAAGTCTGACCTCCAGTCATTACATATTAAAAGTCATTGATCTCATTAAGAGGATCGGGATAGCGCACTGTCATTACCAAGCCTTGCCCTCAACGTCTTGAAAATTCGGGAAAGAAGGGGAGTTTCTGATATCCTGCTCCTTGTGACATTGGTTTATTTCTTTTTATTCGAAAACCCAAGTGGTCGACTCCTTCTTTTGCTCGGCGCAGTCTTCGGAAGCGGGTTGTCTCGTTCAAGTTGTTTCCGCAGTGGCTATTCCATCCTTCTAGCTCCATTCTCTCTGTTGACTGCGCCACTCATCGAAGATGTTTCAGGTCCGATCATCATATTCATTCTTTTCGGTTTCAATTCCATCTCTCTCCTGGCTTCTGCCTTTTGTTTACGCACCGTCTTACAGGCGGTTAAGTAGATTGACGCCAGCTCGCGGACTTCTTCCTTGCGATCTTCGTCTTCACTTTTCCCTGGATTTTCCATGAGTAAGGTATCAAGTTCATGCCTGGTAAAAGCTTTGACAACCTGTGCCATCCGTTTCCTCGCTTGATCTCCTGTTTCGTGCATTGCTCGCTTTTGATTTGCTCGGGCTTGGTGCCTAAGAGGAGACGGAATCGGGACCTGAATATTTGGGGCGCTCACTGTGAATTTAACTATGCTCTTAAATATACTTAGTAATATGGGCAAAAGAGTGCTGAGATGTTTAAACCAACTCATGGGCATCCTACAGTCAATTGTAGGCTAATTTTCCATCAGGAAGTCGCGAGTTGCCCTAGAGCTACATCTATCTGAAAGATTCGGGCACTGCTTGAGCATGGAGATTACCATATATAAATAGGCCCACAAACGCAATTCGGAATGCAGAATATCAGAGATTGAAAATACTTGACAAAAATAGGTTGTAAATCAATCTGAAAGACGCCTCGACTCCGAGGATATCCATCGCTAAAAATGCATCTAGAACGTTTGCTAACAATAGAATGTCTCCCAATTCTTTCTCTTTTGGAGTCCGTACTATGTGATATTTCGGGTATAATACATATAAGCCCACTCTCCATTATTTTTCCGGGTCCTCTAAAAAGTCTCAAATTCAGATTCCAAGTACATGTAACTTGGTGAACGAGCGTACCAACGCCAGAGGAAATGCAGATATAAAAAACCCCCCATCCCTTCCCAAATATACAGAGTCTATCTCAGAGACATTGGTAATAATAGGGTGGTGAGACGCCTTTGCACGTCAATCCGGTCTGCATAACTACTTGTTAGCCGTGAACTATCTTTGGTCTCGAGTTCTGGAGGTTATGCATACATCGCACACTGTGCATCCTTTCCAATCGTTCCCGCCACATTGATCCCAATGTTTTGCTATGCATCCGTTTCCACCTCCACTAGGGCTTGATGTGCTGGTTGGTCTGGATGAGCTTGACGTTGTGCGTGCGCTTGTACTGTTCGGTCTGCTAATCATTAGTAGTCTTCCAGAAGCGAGATCTCAATTTCTAACCTTGAACTAGTCGTCGGCCTCTGCGAAGAGGTAGGTCTTGAGCTTGTACTAGCAGGTCTCGAGCTACTTGATCTCGAGCTACTTGGTCTCGAAGTACTTGATCTAGTAGGAGTTGAATGCGGCCTGACTGTTGTTGGACGACCCGGCCTTGGCCCAGTTCCTCCCGCTCCCGGACGAGTAGGAGTTGTGGCAGAAGTCCCATCACAATAAGCAACCCATCCACTCAACGTTATATTTTTGAAAACTGTACTCAACCCGGTGACACCCGTATCGCAATCGGTATTTCTCTCTGTGGTTGCTATATTTGGAATCTGAGCTGGATACTCAATGTGAAAAACGGGTTTCCCAGCTGCGAGAAAGCTCGTGTAGCTGCCGCATTCGCCATATTGAGCACATTGCTCATTGACTGCGAATTCTACAACACTGGTGACTTCTGGAATAATATCCATCGAATTCTTAAGCCCAGTTCTCATGCCTTTTGCTAAGGCAGTACTTGACAGGAATTTTATGTAATCGATCGCATCATTCTGCGTGAGGCCGAGGCCGCCGCCATTATTTTGCTGTTCAAGTTAGCTGGGTTTAGATATTGAACGCAGAGCTGCTGTCTGAAATCTTATGTTGCGCGGGAAATGAGTCCTGTCGAGAAAGTGGCGATTTTGCAGAACACCCGCATTTCTATGCTATAATAATAATTAAAAATTAACGTACGTAAGCATCTGCACCAGTAGGTTAGCCCCGCCGGATCTTTTGCTAAAGTATCTACGTGTGTAGCTCCTTTCATACAGAAAGTGACAAAAATGAATGAATTATTTTACCTGTATTATCTGGATCAATAGCATCACATCCCTTTGTCGCGGCCAGGTCAATTCGATTTACCATGACTTTTCTGACACTTTCGCTTTTGACCTGAAGCCAATTTTCATCCGGCCATTCTGGGGCAAGTGAAGCACCCTTATCCGATGCTGTAAAATTCCCCGAGTCGGGCCTCCAATTCTCATATGTTCCAGCACTGAAATAGCAGATCACCACCTTCCCCTGTGCTTGAAGACCGGCTATTGTCTGGGCGTCGCTATCAAAAAGATCAATGTCGAAGACAACTGCGTCGGGAACAATTTTGGTGTTTGAGACAAGAATTGGCACGCTGTCTAAAATAATTTGAAACTTTTGGCCAACTGTGAAATTGGAACCCAATGCCGTGCTTGCCCAGACGCACACCAAAAGCGCGTAAGACAGCATGCTGAGGAGCATCATACGAAGAATTCAAAAGTTTACAGTGAAACTTTGGGTTCAACGTGTTGTGGAAATGTTGGACAGAGGGGCACAAAACGAAAAACCGGGTACCTCAAAAGGTCCAGATCCATTCTTACATATACAGCAATTTTTGAATTTTTTTTTAGCTATGGCCACGTACAGAAGAGAATTCGCTTCACTATACACCGTAGTAATGAGAAAATTGCATTGATGGGAGATCAGCCGCTGTTTTGTCCACTAGGATATGTCCGGGGAAATCATTTGGCTAGGGTCCAAATCCTTGACCAAGCAATCCAAATGATGTGAACCTGGTGGATGTTAAGGTGTGGCGAACCTGACCCTCGGTATCACGGCCGGATCATCCCTAGGGAGTACATTTTACACACCAAATCTTCCCCCACAACTGCCGTTCATCACAAGGTCGTTGCGAAAAAAAGATCAGCAGGTCCGGGAAAATCGACCTTTGCGCCTAGCCGCTCGGAAAAACAAGGATATCTTTTGTGCGTGGTACCTGAAATCTTTCCAGTTGAGTACCGCGTTTCCTGACAAATGGAACTCTCATTCTGTTTGATCTGTGGCGTTTCCTCACGCCAACTCCCGACGATGGCGTACGGTTGCGAATTCGGCCGACTAATATATGCGAAATTGACTCTTTTGAATGAATACTGCCGGGATAAAACAAAGCTAATAATGCGGCGTGTAGATTGAAAAGGCGGGGAACCTTAGATCTCGAAAATATTCTCTGCGAGATCTGCGAGGATCTTAAGGGGTACAATCCACTTGGCGGGTAAATGGGATCAGGCACTTGCCAGTCACGCTGAATATGGTTGGTCTGCTGATTGAAACAAATTTAAATGTCCAGTTTCGTGTAAAATCTTTTCTCCTCGGGATGTTCATTTATAAAGGACCGCAATGAGAAGCCAGATCGCTGCTAGATCCAGAGCGCTCTGGAAGACAGGGCCACACAGATTATCCCAAGGTTGTCGAAACAAATCCATCATGCGTACGGTACAATTGGGCAACGAATTCGTATGATCTTATGGCGCAAGCTGTAGCGGTGCCGTTGTAGGGATTATAATAAAATGCATCGTACAGATCTGGTATCATATTTAAATCTCCGAATCTCCATATTAGAATGATAGAGGGATTTGTATGAAGCTGGAGAAAGTCATGATCGGAAAGGAATTGGGACTTCATCAAATGTTTACCTCAGCACAGGCCATTCTAATTTTGGTTTAGTGTAGAATCACGTGAATTCCCCCTGCAACAAGTTGGAACATCATCCAGGATCTATCTCGTCACTAAGAATACACCCCTTCTTCAAAATTCCCTATTTTAGAGATACACTCTGCAAATAATAAGCTTCGGCTCACAGGTAGTTCCTATGATGCCACCTCATCAAGAGGGAAGCAGCTTTTCCTTCAAAATGATATCTCATCACGTGTCTATTATGGGATTGTATCTTCTACAGGGGGTCGCTGTTGGGGGCCAAACGCGTAGATAAACTGAGCTTTTTCCTGGTTTTCGTATTATGTCCTGTCAGCATAAGGATATTGCGCGCGTTGCTTTGTTGTTCTTGTTATTGCCATTGCATGCAATTGAGAAATGCTTTGGCCAGCGATCTTGCGCTCATCCGTACTCCTTTAAATTGCGAAGATGTCGAGCCCTCCCAGCCTTGCGCCATCTTCCGTTTCCGAAGACCGACGATCAGGTGTCGAGACTTCCCCCGCCTCTCCACCTGAAGAGGCGGGACTTGAACTCCCATCCACTGAGATCCTAGAGGCCGCAGTGGAGTCCATTAAGAACAAGCTCAAAGCAACAGTTGAAGATGAAGGCTACCGCGAGTTCCTCATCCGCCTTGGCCTCTTACAAGAAGAGACCACCTGGAAAGAGCGCTACAGTCTCTATTGCCAAAAATTATTTAAATCCATGGCAGCCACAAATGATACGTGGATCCAGGCATGGGTAGATCGAAAAGTCAAAGCTTTAGTAGAAACCAAGGATTTACTCGTGTCTAGTGATTCCGAGATCGATGCAGTCTCATTTGGGAAACTCGCAACTGTGATGGACTTCAGGAAGAATAGTTCGGAAGGTTACAAGAGCGATGTGAATGGACCGTTACATGTGCAGGCCCCCGTTGAGAAAGTTATAATTGAAGACAGTGTCTTCACCAAATTACCTACGGATACTCATGTTAGATGGATCCATTTACCGGCTAATAATATGGCCTGGGTGGAGGTAATATCTCTCAGAATCCCAGAAGAATCAAGCTAATCGATTGAAGACTATTATTAAATCTTTGTATAACGACTCCTTAGAAAGATATAGGTCGGGGAAATCACGAGACCAGACAATCCTCTCCGCAGATTATTGGTCAGGAAGGCAAAATAGCGATTTTGCCCATCGGCATCACGCGCGTTTTATGCGTCCAACTTGTTTAAAACTTCCACCCGGTATTATCACAAGACTCTCTAGTAGTTGTCTATGATTCTAATTAAAACAGAAAAAGGCGATGCTGGTTCTGCAGACCCAACAGATATGGTATTTTTCATGCCCTTTCTGCACTGGGAGACCGATGTGGCCCGTCTGCACACCTATCATATCATGCAGCACGTGGATGCACAAGCAGATCGAAACCGGCAGTTCACTGATGATGAGCTACTCAAGATAAACTGCAATGTCGACGAGAAGTTGATACGAAAGTATTTGAGACATTCGTCGCCGTTACACGTACGCAGAACTCTTGACCAAGCTTATTATTACACGCTGCCCAATACGTTGATTCGAGATCGGGATCAAGTTGTTCTTCGGTATGTGAAGAATGAGTTTCCATCCGAAGCCAGCCCTCCGGTTCTGATGGTTGATCAATGCTGGCTGTGGACTCTTGGTGGTAAGTCATTTTGGATAATGAGGTGATGTGCACCAACTGACAATAACGAAGATATTGTTATCACTTGTTTTCCCGGATGCTGGGTTGAAGATGGGATACCAAATGCCAAAGACCCGACAGATATACTAACGAGAATCGTAAATCATCTGCTCAAAGAAGGGAACTACAAGAATATATCCTCATCTCAGGATCTAGCGGCCACCATAATAGACCATTGCGCTTGCAACGTAATAGATATGAATCTTGAGAAACGCAAAGAGTACGACAAATTGCATTTCCTGGAATGGTTTTACCGATCCATCCGGCGAGTGGTAAGCTAATCACTGCCTCACAAGACATAGAAAGACTGACATGTGTATAGACAGCCGATCAAACAGATCTCTTCGAACGCTTTTGCAAAGACTCCAAAAAGCTTCAAGCAACGCTCCAAGTCATGCTCAATGCAATCCGCGCCCACAACGGGCCGGCCAGGATACCTTTCCCACCTGAGTACCCCGATTGGGAAGAGACCATCGAGGAGCTTCAACAGCCTTCCACAGGAGGTCTGTTTGATATCACGAACGAGATCTCCAATCTTAGAGAAATTAAAGATATCTCCGATGAATTACACATGATTGACGACGTTCTGAATCAGCAAGAGAGGGCCTTGCAACTATTCCACAACGTACTTGAGGATGATGGGAAGGAGACAAGGGGGGCAAGGAAATTATTGGGAGGTCTGAATGTGAGGAGGGTGGCGATTGAGAAGTTGCAGAAAGATGCTGCTCAGACCTATGGTGCTGTACGTTTCTCGTGAGAACGGCTCTACTTCCGGAGGATAACATTGCTGACAAGCATACGAATAGATTGTGGATCTTTTAGATTTGAAGCAAAAACAGGCAAATGTTTCCGAGGCCCGTTCCGGTCGATTCCAAGCAGAGCAGGCCACAAGACAGGCTGTAGAAACAGCGAAACAAGGGACTTCTATCATGCTTGTAAGCCACCCCCTCCCCGCATTTGGATAAAAGGCACAAAATTAACTATTCACAGTTCACTACCGTAACGATCCTATTCGTGCGAATCCCCTTCTCTTGCCGACTTCCGCCCCGACTAACAAAATTCAGCTTCCCCTTTCGTCTCTCGCGTCCATATTCAGCCTCAATAACGGGTCACTTAGCATCGGCGTCGTCCTCGCCTATCTCTGTACCCATCTCCTCCCCTCCTCCCCCCCCATCCGCAAAAGTAACTAACAAACCCCCAGTCCCGATTTCCACGATTGTTATCGTCCTAGCCTTCCTCCTAGCCTTCCACACCGGCATTCGTCAATTTTTCACACTATACATCCAAATCGCCCTCGCCCACGCCGACCGACTCATCGGATTTTCAGCCACTCTGAGCGAATCCAAAGCCAAGGGGCTGGAATATACGTTGGAAAAGCTGAAGCTTGAGAATCGAGGAGATGTAGAAAAGGTGTCGGTTAAGAGTAAGAAGGTAGTGGAAAGGCCTAGAGAGGAAGTTGAGAGGCCTAGAGGCGGAGGAGAACCCGAGACAGAGCGATATGTGACAGGTATAAGGAGGGAGGGGACGATGGGGACGATGTTCTCAGAGAGGAGAGCGACTCTTCCCGTCATTATGGATACCTTGGCCGAGGAGAGCGGGACGGAGGTAGCTGTGGAGACGACTTCTAGCTGGCAGAGGTTTCTTGGGCAGATGCGTTCCCCATTTAGGAAGCAAAAGAAGGAAAGCTACCCTTGAATAGGAGATCCAGAGGGTAATTCTGGGCCTGGGATATAGAATAATTTAATGCTATTGTGCCATTGCCAATGCGTCACTCGAGCCCCTTTCCAATTGCCAAATAATCTCGTTCGACGAGAAACCGCTCTCTTCGCTCAGACGTGAATCTTTGACAGCTTTGACGAATTTTTCAAACGACTTTCTGCTTTGTTTATGATGTATCGGATTTTGGTGATAGTGGAACGTTTTCGAATGCTCGGGCCGAGCAGTGCCGTAGCCATATCAAATCCTGTTCCAATCTATATTTGGTGTCATTGATAATGTGCCGATACGCTGGATATCTCTCTGATCTAGATCGCAGTGCTTCCAGAGACCGAGGGGGAGAAGCCTTGATAAAATCGGGACAACGTCTTCTCATGATTTCTCTGCCCTCCTCAATAAAACTTCAACTGGCTGTAGAAGCTGCTGTGTGGATAGAGTCCGAGGAGGGATCCGAAGCAGCCGTAGAAGAACCACCCAGGGCGTCGGCATGCTCCTCGCCGCTCGCAGCCTGAGCTTCATCCTTGAGAGACTTTCCAGTCCCACTATCTTTGTCATTACCATCTTTCTCGACGCCATCCATATTTGTGTCACCATCTGCATCCAAGTCCTTCTTCATCCCACCTCCATCACCCCCTTCGCTCTCGCTCCCGCTCTCGCTCCCCGTCTCCCAACTCCCATCACTGCCACTCTCATCATCATCCGCCCGATTAGCCAACCTCATTGTCTCGCTCAGCACCAAAAAATCCCTCTCTAACATCTCCGCCCAATTCTGGACGTTGCCGAGCTCCTTCACCCGACGCTGCCCCTCCGCCGCCAACTTCCCCAGCCGCTCATTCTCTTTCCGCAACCCTTCCGTGGCCTTTGTGACTTCCTTCTCCTGCTTCTCCAACTGCTTTGCGTTGTCGTGCAGATTTTGCGCCCGGGACCGCAGGGACGCGTCCAGGCTGGACCCGATGTTCGTCATGGATGCTTCGAGCGCACGGCGCGCTTCGGCGATTTGTCGCTGGGTTTCTGGAGAGTGCATGCCGGGAGAGGAGAGAGGTGGCGAGGGGTGAGAGGCTGAGGATGAACTGGAGGGAAGAGTTGGGGAAATATTGGGTGCGCTGGGGGGGGGGTTGCTTGAGCTGGATGTTTGTTCTGACATGTTGGTTGGTGGGTGTTTGCTGCGAGGGTATACAGTGTGCTCAAGACTTTAGATCAGTAATGTGTTAAGCAGTTTTGCTTTCGTCTGAATGATTATAGTAGTAGAAAGCCGGTATGTAAATATTATTTTGCGTGGGTGGATTGGGTGACTGCTGATGTGGATGGAGTAGAAGAGAGGAGAGAATGAAGGTGGAAGCTTGTGATGCGGGGTCGAAAATGGAATCTGCAGGGAATATCATAGCGAATAACAATCAACGCCAACACGGACAAGAATTAAGTTCGTTAGGAGGATGTGGTCAGTTTCTCAAATTCTTTTTGTATTGCTATTGCGCCTGTATCGAATTGATATCAAGCAGAAGCCCTCGAAATGCAACTCCAGACCATGATTTCCACAGTAGCATATTCCCATACCAACCCAGTAGAAAACCCTCTACTTGCGCAATTGCCTTTGGTAGAAAGCCAACTCTTCACCCTCCAAGATATAACCATCGCAGCGTCCGCTCTGTCCAGGTCTCGATGAAACGACGGCAAAAAGACGACCGGCCTCGAATTGCTTCTCCAGAGCAGGTTCAACCTTTCCTTGAGCAGCAAAACGGGTAGCTTGCTTCTTCTCTACAGCCTTGCTCTTCTTCACTGGCTCAGCAGCCTCCTGACCCTTTTGTTGACGTCTACGGCCCAAGGCTGTACCGTAGTGTGCCTCATACCATTGTCGGAAAGGAGCGGCATCGATTTGGACGACGGCGGATTTGGTGAGGGTGTTGGTTCGGACCAACTCGTTGTTGGAAGGATGGAAAGAGACGACGATGACACGGACTTTGCGGGCAATGCCCTCAGAAGCCCACGAGAAGTTGCCGGATTCGAGACGGAGAGCACGGAACTTTCTGTTGCCTCCACGGGTGCGGACGAGATGGATTCTCTTAGCTCCGATACGGGTACCTGATTCTTGTCGGCCGGCTTCGAAAGCGCGCTTCTTCCCTGGAAAATTCTTAGTTTCTAGGTTGGAACATATGCCAAATGACACATGGGCTTTCTACTACGCACGGTAATATGCTCTCTTGGCACCAGAGGCAGAGCGCTTATGTCTGCTATCACGAGAGATACCCATGATTGCGGTTTCTGGAGGCAGAAGAAAAATTAGCACTGCATCGGCATGTGGGATGATGAAAATTTTGGAGACACAAAGCCGTCGGCCATCACGAAACAACACCCAACAAGCGCGCTCAGCAGATAACAAGATATCAGAGATCGTAAGAATATATTGATCAGGTCAGGTGAAGTTGAAGTCGTTGTAGATATCACCGCCCACTCAATTTCTTCCCTTATTGATCGGCCACCATAAATCTTGAAGTTGAGTTTCTGCAGAAGCTGATTGGGGTCGATTTGAAATGACATTCGGTGTTGGACTGATTTGTGATTGATTGAAAACACTGACCTGATGATTCTGAACGTCACCAGCACAATCGTGTTGTTTTGTTGGGTGTAGATTGGTCGTGAAGAAGTTCGTGAGAACGAAAATTGATTCATTGTGGGATTTGGAGAATTAGCGTGGAGCTAAGCGAGGTGAGTTTGATCACGTGATTCCTGTTAGAAAGACTTTGGACCGTGATGGCAATAACAAAATTGTATCCATATCCTATTTATGATCAAAAACAGTTTCAAACTTATCCATAATCTTCTATTTAAAATATATATACCTTGTCCGTGCATTTTCTTTTACCTTGCCAATTAGCCTACACGTCCTCGATATATTTGTAGGATACCTGCAGCCTGGAGCCTTTTCTCATAGTTGCTAGGGCACTCCCGATCGAACTATCCTCCGACATCCATGTGAGCATCCATATATTATCGAGCTGAGAGACATGGCTGAAGAGCGAGGAAATAAAAATCCAAGCACCATCTACCAGGCGCTTAGTGATGCGGCCACCCAAATCAGAATAGTGACTATTCAGCCCGGACACGAGGGCGATCCAATATCATGCACTCTGGAGATCTACGGACTTGATAGCGCCCCCGATTTTGAGGCGCTATCTTACGTGTGGGGCGAAGAGAGGAATATGCAAATGATTAGGCTTCAAGGCGCTGATTGGGAGGTAACGCCAAATTTATATATAGCTCTGCTATCCTTGAGGCAAAGATGGGAGCCAAGACGAATGTGGATTGATGCTATTTGTATTAATCAGAGAAGCTATCAGGAAAAAGGTGCTCAGGTCAGCTTGATGGCACAAATCTACCAAAGCGCTCTACAGGTCATAGCATGGCTCGGCGAAAAGATCGAGCACTTTGAGGGTGTTCCTCATCTGATGAAAAAGTTGCCAACGATTTTACTTTCAGCGCGTCGGGAACATGACTGGTCAAATATTTTCGATCCCGACAAACTTGATGATGATTGGAACTACGTCCGTAACTCATCACAGATATGGGACGCGATGCTTGAACTGTTCATGAGGCCATATTGGTCCAGACTTTGGGTTTTACAAGAGTTTGTTCTCTCTCGACTAACCCTTGTCCAATGTGGCCGTCAGGTGATCGATAACCAGATAATAGCAGAATTTATATTATCGTTGGTCAGTTTGAAACGATATCTGAATGGGAACCAATCGCGGAAGAGACCCGAAGATGTGACCTCGAAAAACGTAGTTCAGGTTATGGACCTTCTCGATAGATCCTTCATTCCTACATCTTCTTGGCTTGCGGTGTTGAAATTTCATGGCAGTATTGCTTTATATGAGAAGGGTTCAGACGCAGAGCATAAAGTAAGAAGCAGTGAGGCATTATCAATTGATCTGAAACTTGGAAATTGACATGGCACATATAGATGGACGAAGTTATATCATTCCCGAACCTTTTGCGTCGCACCACTTTACTGCAATGTAGAGACCCGCGTGACAGAATCTATGCAGTACTTGGCCTCGTGGCCATGCACAAGACAGAGAGGGCCTTGATAGTCAAACCAGACTACGAAAGCACCGTCTTCGAGGTATACAAAGAGTTCACCCGTGCACATCTAAGCTTCTCTAAGAGTTTTCTCATTTTACAACTCGCTGGTCTTCAACGCCGGTCACGGAACGATATCTATTTGTCATGGGTGCCCGACTACACTGTGTCGAAGTGGCAAGACTTCGAAGAGAGGCCATGGTCCAGAGGTGCCTGTGGATCATGGCAAGCCGAATTTGAGTTCGGAAATTCTGGAACTCTAATCACTTCAGCTTTGCTGTGTACTTCAATAAAATCCGTGATAACTGTCTCTCAAGGAGAAACTGAAGGTGGAGATACAGTCAAGGTTTTAGACTTTATTATCAATGAACGGCGAGCTGAAAAGATATTACACAAGAGGCAAATCAGGAGGTCTATTTTAAGAGACCTGTTGAATATTTTACTGCCGGAGAAATTAACATCCCATCCAGTCCATTTTGCTGAGCTACTTCCTGGGCTCTGTCTAATTCTCGGTGTACATTGTCATTATCTCAACAGCTTATCGTGTCCAGAATACTCAGCGCCTGTAACTTTCAACCAGGCAAGCTACCTAGACTATTATTATATATGGGCGCGAGGAGCAGCACATTTCGATGACGTGTCGGAAGAAGTTAAATGGGCCACATTTCTAGAAGACCTACCGTTTGAGAGCAAACCACTTTCTAGGCCGGTAGAACTTTTGCCTCCTAACGATAGGGTTTTGCACATGTGCAAATTCGTATTCAGGACTCGGCTCAGCGGAAGTGGGCCAAAGAAAATATTTATCACAAATAACGGATATTTCGGTACCACAGGGGATATAGTGGAGGCTGGGGATATAATCAGTGTACTTCCCACAGCAACTAATCCTTTTGTCCTTCGCAAAGGGGCGGAAGGATACCAGATTGCTGACTTTTGCTTCATTCCTGGCATGATGGATGGAGAGATATTCGACCAATACAAGCAAGGCTTTATTAAAGAAGAAATAATTGATATTATTTAACAACATACTCCCCGGTATTTAACTTCTTTTAGAACGATTATATTCGGGAAACGTGTTTAAATAGATAATTTGATACATGTTGTGCACTCTGCAAAATGCTTCCGCGATGCTTAGAAAAGCCTAGCACAGAAGATTAAAAATTAAAATGATATCAAACTCTGTAGAAGTGGCTCGATTTTGAAAGCGAACAGTCACAAATTTCTTATTTTTAAAATATACGCCGCCACCAGCTTGGGTGGATATTATGAAAGAGTCGGACACATTTCATTTGGAGGGGAGATAAGGCACAAAATTATTTGACTTTGTTAGTATCTACTACTAGCTAGTTGCTATGGCCAAAGATATTGCCCCAACCAATACTTTCCTGTGCCGCTGATATACTAGAGTTTATCAAATACTGTCTAACTGGCGCTTGAGCAGTCACATTGTATCTTTGCGATCTCGATTGCATCCCGGTCAGAAAAGGCTCCGTAGTGTGGGCGCCCTGATCCACAAATACAGTTCTGATTTTGCCAGACGTAGAAAACCTTCAAAAAAGTGTCAGGCTCCTTTGGTCATGAATGAAATAGGCTCAGCTCCACTTGCACAAAGCAACAGCAGATTATATGTAGAATGATTAGATAAGGCAGTCGTATTAGCTATCTTAATAAGGCATGCCGAGCAAGATCACACTGATCTGGCACTACAGCTACTCGCATCGCTCTTATTTCTGGTACGTAATCTCCAAAATCGCAGGATTATTATCCAGTCTGTACGATAAAGTGGCTTCCTCAACATAAGCCTGTAACTTTGGCAGTTCTAGGGTGGCATTGGCCACTTAAAGCGCTTTCTTACCTGAAAATACGCCATTTGTGGAGTTCTTGTGTAAGATATCCAATTTTAGGCCCCTAAAATGGTATTTTTTGTCTCAGAGACTAGTTTTCCCAACTGGAAGGCCAATTTTCCCGCACGAAGGCTGTACATACTTATACAGCAAGGCGTTAAGTCTAATCAATCGCATGATAGGATCAAGCTGGGGCTAAAAAATTACTGCCCCACAGAAGTGAAGGATTAGGATACGCTCCTTGTCATAAACAAGGTTGGCATTGGATGAGGCCCGAGACAAAAGCCCGCAGAACCACATCACATCCCCACGTAGTAGTGCATATTAGGAAATCCCGTAGAATATTCGATGCGCCATAATAGCTTCTCTGCAGCTGACTATTAGGGACAAAAAAGGCCGCCGACCCGTACATTACATCACATGCTACTGCAGGAGCACGCCTTAGGAAATTCTATGGAATGTTCGATGCACCTTTACTGGTATCCTTGTCGTAGAGCGATCCCCTGATTGGGAATAATGTCTGACTAGTTTAGAAGCTAACCAGCTACGACTAGTTAGGGAAACAAAGGATTGCGTTGGCTTTTCAAGGCGGACCGAGCAAGAACAAAGATCTGCCGCAATACATACCATCAGACGGTCCGTTACCTATGGCTTTCGGGATTGCCGTCACCGAAGAAGTATTACCTGTAATTTATCGTCATATTTATATATGTCGAATATTACAACGGCTCCTGTCAAAAATTCTCTAACACGGCGAACGTGCGTTATTAAAGGGTTCTAATATTCAAAAGGATCAAGAAGCATACGAATACGTAGCTTAGACAACGAAGTTGGCTTATTTCTTATTTACATTTTGCTCACTTTCAATGCTTAAAACCATGATGCCATGATTGAAGATATTGGGCTGTTTTGGCACAAGATACGAGGAAATAGCGACCTAGTTAGACTATACTGATACCCCCCTCCCCAATCAAGAGGCTTCCTCAGAACAACCCTGTCTTTTCCCTGGAAATAACCTCATTCTTTTAGCGAGCCAGGCGTTCCAAGTATTACCAGTATTTACCGAAACGCTAGGCGAAAATAGAAATGAACCTCGTTATATACGAAGTGTTCACGACTTCCGGCACATAACCCTTACGAGTGCAGCCTTACAAGGGCCCACAAGGTCTTCCTCCTCATAAGATTCAACAGTTAGATACGTTTGGCTAAGAACCCTCTTTAGGTTATAGCAGAAATTTCGCTTCAACTCCTCTCTGCTCTACCTTTTTCATCACCACTATTGTAATCAATGTCGTCAATCGATGATAAGACAAGAGATAAAGCCTCGGAGAAGACCCATATGACAAAGACGGAGGTATCAAGGTCATTAGACCAGCCTTGTGATCAATGCTTTGTTCGCAAAGTGAAGTGCAGTGGAGGCCCACTTTGCTTCCACTGCTCTAGAGTTGATCTTCAGTGCTCTTGGAAGATTGTTAGAAAAAAAAGAGGTCCGAAGCTTGGCTCAGGCTCTACAATTAAGAAATTGCGTATGGCGAACAGCTCTTCGTCCTCACAAGACCAACAGAGAAGCTCCAGTCCCGAAACTCGACAGGGCTCGCCACAGGACAGAGAATCATCTCAGACAGATCTTAAAGACCGTTATTGCCTCACACCTAACTATGATGGAGCTCAGTCTCAGTCGCCAGCCAGCAATGAACTACGACATGTCTTCCAGATCAATGATCCCAAGAAAGACATCTCTAACTATTCCGAGGGCTCAGAAGCCAACCACAGTTGGACCTCTCATGGTGATGTGATGTCTCTAGACCAGCCTTATATTTCCCCAGGTTCGTTCGCTTTGGATTTCGATTCTTCATTCGGCATACATTTTGGTGATGGACCAGTATTATCTACGTATATCGATACCTACTTTACGATCAGGTACCCAGTCTGGCCAATAGTGCATGAGGACTCGCTCCGTGATCTTATTAGGCGACCAGATCAACTGAAGCCTTCTGATAAGTGTCTGATTCTATCCCTTTGTTCTGTGGTCGCTCTGTACCCAATGCAGCCAATTGAGAAGACAGTAGAGGCTAGAATCCATGCTTCTCGTAGTCTGGTTGAGCGGTGTCTTCAGATCAGATTAAGCTATGACTATGTCGAAGCGACCTCAATATCAACAATGCAAACATCATTTTTTCTCTCAAACGCCTATTTTGAATTAAAGAAGTTCCGTTCGTCATGGATGTTTCTCCAGGAGGCCATTGGCTTTGCTCAGTTACTTGGTTGCCACAAAGAAGAAGGACTGAATCTGCAGTTCAATCACATTGAGAACATTTGTTATCAACGCACACTCTTTCTGATATCATTATCCGCACGGGCGACAATTCTCCGTAGTAATCCTGCCACGATCAGCAAACTCCAGGATCTGCCGGTAACACGACTGGAAAACGAAGACCCTCTTGTTATCTTTGGCTTGCAAAGTTTGGGTCAGCTGTACGGGCTTTTGGATGAAAATTTTATGGATCTCTGGAATACGCCAATGCAAGGCGGTTACCAAGCAGAGGCAGTAGACACAATCATGAGGGCGCAGAATACACTGAGCAGCTTCACTTTTGATAGCCAAGAGCTCTTGAGCATCCAAAAAGCCGACATTTTGGTAACTCAACAGTGGTTACGACTCATATTCTGGCAAGCAGCAGTGCGGCAAGGGCTTTTGTCAAGCAGTTCTGAAGAGCCCTTCCTATCTTACCACTTCCCATTTATGATTGCTGAAGCACTTTGCGAAGTGCTTGCTTGCTTCACATCATCTACTCTACTAGTCCATGGGCTAGGAATTGTAATCAACCCTTGTACAATCTCTTTTCAAGGATACAAATACTTACTTGTTTTCTTTGCAGTGCGAGAAGGTTTTCGAAATCGCATATTGTCTAGTAGATGCGTTCAATTTATCAACACGTCGCTCATGTGACTTGGACAACTTCAAAGTCCTTGTACAGTTCCTCCGTTCGTCACCAAAGTCTTACGGTCCTTATGTGCAGATACTTGTGAAGAAGCTCGATGGACAGGACGGTCTGGACCAAGACATGAATATAGATCCTTCCTTAAGTCGAGAATATACGCCCAAGATCCATTCATTTGCAAACTTTTCAGGAATCTAGTAAAGGATTAGATAGATTAGATATATATAGATTCTCCGGTTCGGCGCCGTGAAATTCCAATACCCTTTCATGATACAACTAGCATTTGGAGTGACTCTGCTGGTCAAGTCTATTGTTGGATATTTTCGACGTGACTTTCTCCGCCCTCTCAAAATCAGCGTACACACAACGCCAGATAACCCATCTAAGCGTGATGTCTGAAAACGGTAGATGCGGTGAACTGATGTGGAGTCAACTTGAAACTGCCAGCCGACCAACAGGGTGATTTGCAGCTTTGGCAGAAACTTATCGGGGTCACCGTGGGGAAGTAGGGTAGAAAGAACGGTGTGTGAGTAGGAGTCTGCGCTGATCAGACTTTGAGCCTACATTCGATAGGGAAGGTAGACCCAGTGCAGGAAAGCACTAAAGCAGGGTCTACGCTACCATGAAGAACCAACTAAGGTAGTTTTCCCATCGTTGCAGCTACCCTAGTCACCCACTACACTGGAACTGGAGCCGGAATAGTGCGGCGACACTACTGGTCGGCCGGCGGGTCGCTGCTTTAACATCTAGAAGAGGTCACGCCTTGCCAACTAAACCAGCTGTTGCTAGACGTAGACAGCCTAGCAAAAATTAAAACTATTTGAGAAAAGAAGGTTTGAATGTTTTGCATTCGCATAGTACTAGGAAAATTAATAGCTGTCGGCAGAATTTTCGCTGGGACTTTCGGCGAACCAATATTCTCAACATCATTCGTTGCAGATTCTAATCCCGAGCACAGATGTAGTGTATGTCTCGGGTGTATTTTGTGTATTTGGTGATAGAATTGGTTCAAAGAGTTTCAAAGATATGGCGGTAGAAAATTCGTGGAACCGCCTAATTCTCATTGACTCCTCCCTACCCAGTCTAACTTTCCCAGCCATCTTACCCTCGTCGTATAAAACTTCTGTTCGAGTGTGTACGTACTAGCTAGGTTCTATATTTGAGATGAGTTAGAAGCTCTCTTTTCAAACTAAAAAATTTAAATCATGCACGCAAACCTCACTTCGTCCCCCAGAGTGTTTTTTCAACTGCAGTATATGGCTTGCTTCATCTGATCACACGGGTTCATCAAAGTTTCAACCAGGCTCAAAGAAGACAAAATGAAGATGAAGCCATATAGAAGGGGGAGTCTTGGTTAGTAGGACTCTATAGAACTTGGTTTACAGCCATGGTGCTGACGATACTCGTTACATTTTTCAGACGAAACTTCTCGTAACCCCCGCAGGTTCTCTATCTATGTGACCTCTACTTTGGAGGAGTTGCTTGCTGCAGAAGACACGGATAATAACATGCAGATCACGATTGAAGACAGTGGTCCAAAGGTGAAGAGGTATTGTCATGATTAAATTTAACCAGTGCTGATCTATTTACCGCTATACAGGTGATGTCTTTGGCCACCGCGACTCCGCATAGTTTTACTCGATACGACATACGCGGCACATACATGCTTTCAAATCTTCTACAGGAGCTGACTCTTGCAAAACGGTTCAATATCAATCATCTCATCCTAGATGAGTCCCAGCTCAGTGAAAATCCCGTGGATCGCCTCTTACGCCGAATCAAGGACTCCTTCTGGGATGAACTTACTCGTCGTATCGATAGCTCTGCCATTGAAAAAGTTGCCCGCGATCCCAAAAATTGGACGACTAATCCTCAGCCTCGCATTTATATTCCGCGCAGCGCACCAGAGCAGTACGAATACTATATTCAGCTCTCAAGAAAAAACTGGCCTGAATTATGTCTGGACGTTCAGTGGCTGCCTGAAAATGGAACTATAACGCCACAGTTTGTGCAAAGCTTGAATTCAAAGCCTGGAATCCTTGCTTTGGCAATGGAAAACGCCGTTGGTGATAAGACAGAAAAGGAGAACATGCGTGGAGTTCCATATGCTGTACCAGGCGGAAGGTTCAATGAGTTGTATGGGTGGGATAGCTACATGGAATCAATTGGATTGTTAATCAATGGCAGAACGGACTTGGCCAAATCCATGGTGATTAACTTTTGTTTTTGCATCCAGCACTACGGAAAAATTCTTAACGCCAATCGCTCTTATTACCTTTCTCGATCAAACCCACCGTTCTTGACAGACATGGCTATCCAAGTATATGAGAAAATTAAACATGAACCTCAAAGCCTGGATTTCTTACGTGCGGCTATCTTAGCTGCCATTAAAGAATATCACAATGTATGGATGGCAGAACCACGGTTTGATCCTTTTACGGGCTTATCAAGATATAGACCAGAGGGTTCTGGAATTCCGCCAGAGACAGAACCAACACATTTCAAACTGGTGCTTGATCCTTACATAAAAAAGTACAAAATGTCATTCGAGGACTTTATTATAGCATATAACGCCGGGACTGTACAAGAACCTGAGCTTGACGAATATTTTCTTCACGATCGTGCAGTTCGGGAATCAGGCCATGATACCTCATATCGATTGGAAGGAGTATGCGCGAATCTCGCAACTATTGATCTGAACTCCCTGCTTTACAAGTATGAGAGCGATATTGCTACCACCATTCGAAATCTTTTCGATGACAAACTTGTAGTCCCGGAGGAGTTTTGTGTCGGCAGCATGGTACCTGGTCATATTGAGTCTTCTTCAACATGGGATCGTCGAGCGAAGAGACGCAAGCTTCTTGTTGATAAATATCTTTGGAATGAGAAAAAGGGCATGTATTTTGACTACGATACTGTCAAAAAAGAGCAAGCCTCTTATGAAAGTGCCACAACATTTTGGGCTCTTTGGGCTGGAGTTGCTTCGCCCTATCAGGCATCGATGTTGGTCACTCGCTCGTTGCCTAAGTTTGAAGCTTTTGGTGGTCTAGTTTCCGGTACAGAGGCTTCGCGTGGCACCGTTGGATTGAATCGTCCCAATCGTCAATGGGATTTTCCTTACGGTTGGGCACCGCACCAAATGCTTGCTTGGACAGGTCTTATCCGCTATGGGTATCAGAAAGAGGCCGAAAGACTAGCATACAAGTGGCTCTATATGATCACAAATGCTTTCGTGGATTTTAATGGGGTTGTGGCTGAAAAATATAATGTTACAAGCCAAGTTGGCTCACATAAGGTCAATGCTGAATATGGCAATCAAGGCGCTGACTTTGAAGGCGTGGCACGAGAAGGGTAAGCCGCCTCGCTGTATTTCCTATCTTATCATAGAACTGGCTGACATTGATGATTACAGATTTGGATGGACAAATGCCAGTTATGTTCGTGGACTGCAAATTATTAATGCACATATGAGGAGAGCACTGGGTACATGTACACCATACGCTACATATCGAAGAGCTACGGAGCCTGAATTGGATTTAGCGCCGGAATGCGCTTAATGTTTATCTCGTTCAATACCTAGAATTTTAGACCACGAATGATATTTTGCTGTGGGCAGATAATTTCAGACTCTAAATGAATCGATGAGCTATTGTGAACGTTTACATGGCCCTCCTAAATTTGACGAAAAAGACTTCCAGAAGCTTATAGATTTAGCTCTTAGGGATAAATTGAGCTTAAATTTGTGCCGCTGCCAACTTGTCATACGGCATTTTCATTTGATTCTAAGGCATGATAGTACAGTACTATCACTCTTGAGATTTTGATTTTGGCCTGCATGGTTTCTGTGATGCCGTCGCAGTCGTACGGTAAATTAAATGGTTTAATTCAACTTGTCACTAGATCTTCATTAAAAAAACTACTTTATTGATCACGTATGCATTTGGGTCAAGTCTTAAACTCAATTTTGGGGATAAGAAAATTGTTGGTCCTTGAATTGAGTCTATTTTAGTAAGGCAAGATCATCCGTACCACAAGCGCTTTGCTTGTTATTGAGATTGCAAGATACCAACCCCAAAGCCTATAAACTGAAAAAACTCCTTCGCATCTCAAGTTATATCTCTTCCTCTCCCGAGTACTAAACTTTCATGGGAAACTGTCAAGGACCGGAAGTCATAAGTTTCAGATCTTCTCCACCATCACAACCCCGGCCTTCTCCTCCTTCAAATCCTGGCCCTTGATCGGATGACTTTCGTGGAAAACATCAGTACCAAATGCGTCTATCACTGCTCCCTTGAACTTCCGTGCATCCACCTTCTGTTCAAATAAGATATCCAGCTCTCCGAAAGTTTTCCCTTTGGGCTCTGGCAGCCGGAACCATGTCCACACCAAACTGAAGGTACAAAATCCAGCCCAGAAGAAACCAGATTTTCCGGCCCAATTCCACCCAGTTGGGTTGAGCATCCGTGGTGTGACTACGTTATTAAATATACCAATTATGTTGTATGAATTTCGAGCAAGAACAATAGTCTTATTGCGTAGGCGAGAGGATGAGATTTCAGCCACAAGACAATAGCAGACAGGGCCGACTGTACAGTCATAAATGAATGTAAATACCAGCATGACTGATCCTGTTACCCATGGAGCGGCCTTGTTAGATGAAGGAGCAAGCGAGACAAATCCGATGATAAGAAGACAGATATCCAAGCCAAACAGCCCTATAAGATATAGAGTTCGCCGTCCCAGATATGCCATAGCAATCCAGGAGCAAAAGACTCCCACGGCACCAATGGCATATTGAACCATGTTGAGATCGAAGGAGAAGACAGTGGAGAGACCAGCCTGTTCATAAAATTGAGTGGAGTAGCCCGCAATGCCGTCACCACAGAATGTTTGCGTCATCCACACCATACATGCAATTTCCGTGCGACGGAGGTCAGTGCCTCGGAAACAGTCCCAGTAACTAGCTCCTGCTGTAGTTTCCATTTCAATCTCATTTGTGTGAATCATCATTGCGATGGTTTTAGCGGGATCAAACTCATCGTCTGACCTACTTGTAAGACGTTTGAGCGCTCTCTCTGCTTCAGAATAACGTCCCTTGCGCACAAGCCACCATGGTGATTCGGGAGCAAAAAGGATCCCCACTAGAAGCGGAATGGGCCACACCCATTGAATAGCAAAAGGAATACGGTAACCCCACTCATCGGTACGGCTTAGCATGCCTCTGAGCACTCCAGATCCGATGAATTGGCCAAAAACCCAGCAGAGGTTGACATAGGTGGTAAGGTATGGTCGAAGTGCAACTGGTGTCACTTCTGCGGCGTAGGCTGTAGTGATAGTCTGAAACACACCCCATGGTATTCCGCAAAGTATTTCTCCAATCAAGAGCATCTGAATATTAACAGCGAAGAAAGTGATGAAGATAAAGCAGACCTAATTATTTCTATGTCAGAATTGAAGCCAAATGCTTGTAAACAGATTATTTTGCATACCACAAGGGCCAGGGCCATTCCAATAGTGTAGCGATATCCATATCGCTCTGCAATAAGTCCCGTGACCAAAAGACCCAGAATCTCACCGATCGCAGCACCATTGCTGAGACCAGACTCCCATGGAGCAGAGATTTGATAGGTTCCGTCCGGCTGCAATGAACCATATTTCTTCTGGAAAGTTGCTACCCGGCCAATTAGCAATGTACCTTTGCTTTAGGAATGTTGATGTATACGAACGGTAGCCATAAAAGCTTCCAATGACTACTAAGTCATAACCTTCCATGACCAAGGCTGTGGAAGCTAGGATGCTCCAGCCAACAGCCTTTGGATATCGGCGAACAGCTTCAAAGAGGCCCATCTCATGCTCATGCTCGGTCGCTTCTTTTGCGTTGACGACGAGGGTGGCATAATCGATCTTAGAGTCCTTTTGATCTAATTGTGTGGCCGTGCCGACGGATTGTATACCGTCCAATGTATTGGAAGCCATGGTTGACTACAATTTTGCTGTGCCTTCAGGTAATACTGAGAGAAACCCTGAAATGAAGGTAACGATTGCTGGATCATTTAAGTGGCCTTTATGTCGTTCATATATACATACATCCAGCACAGCTGAAGTTAAGAAACCTGCCATTGTGAATATAATATTCGGTAAAATATGCGCCAGAAGCTACGGTATAATTCACGGCGATAAACGACCAGCTCTAAGCGGTAGTGTAGACAGCGGCATTGGATCAGTTACCCTTTACAGTCCCTTACTCGTTACGACGTTAGGCAAAGTGGCTGTTAAAGCACCATGCTGTGCTAAGCGACTCCAGCCGGACTAACCGACTCCATGTGCCAATACCCCGGACAAGGGAAAGTCTGGGGTCTGGAGAACATTCTGATTCCTGCAAGGAAGTTTGTTATAGCCCTGCCTGCATCCGGCTCAGGTTGCAAACGCTAAGCATGGGCAGAGGATCATGCTTGGTACAAGAACGCCCTGACTATAGTATGTGCCTCGTCCTCGTCACTACTTTGAGCTATTGGTCGTTGCTTTAGCGTCCTGGTGACCTCTCGAGCCTCTGCGAGCCGTCGTACTTTCGTAAAAGGCAGGAAAATCCTACCGCACTAGTACGAGTGTGTGCTAAGGAGCCATAGAACATGCTTGTAGTGTAATGAAAGCAGCAGGGCGAACCTGTCTAATGGCGGAAATAAAAGGGCCGATCACGCGGCCAGCTCAAGCCTCACCGTCAGCGCGGGGTACTGTAGTAGCGTTATGGTGTGCTGTAGTAGCGTCATGGTGTGCCATTCATTCAGCTCTTCCCTCCTGCCCAGGTCCAGAATTGGGAATATTCTAGAAGACGACCCACGACTCCGCTCTTTTGCCTCCGTGTCCATCTTCTTTCTCCAGTTTTCTCTTCTGTATCTGTACCTGCATGGTAAAATCATCTCTCAGCTGGAGGAATTTCTCCCAATGTGAGGCTTGATGCTGTCGACGACGGCCCACAAAGACACAATATGACAAGATGGGAGGATTCGGAGGACTGCAAAGCGCCTCCTCATCCATCCGAAGCCCTTGAATTCGTCACAATCGCTCCCTCTCTTCAGGTGCGACATGTTGAATTTGCGACAAAATCCGATCATCATGACATCACGTCCATATCCAATTATCCTCTGTCCGACGTCGATGGAAGTCAGCGCCTTGACCGTCTCAATAGCCTGATAGATAGCTCTGGCGCAACAGTCGAGGCGGAACATCAACTGGCAATCAGAGATGCTTTGCGTGTGTACCCAAAGGCAATTTGGTGGTCAGTGCTGCTTTCACTTACTATCGTAATGGAAGGCTATGATCTGGCAATTATCAACAGCTTCTATGCATACCCTGAATTCAAGCAAGCCTATGGAGAAGAGGTTGGGAACGGGAGTGGAGATTATCAGATCACTGCAACCTGGCAATCTGCCCTAACTAATGGCGCTATAGTCGGCGAAATATTGGGGTTGTTCGTCAATGGACTTCTTAACGAGCGATTTGGCTACCGATACACTCTCATCGGAGCACTTCTGTGGTTATCTGCCGGCATCTTTTTTGCCTTCTTCGCTGTCAATATTGGTTTCTTGCTCACGTCTGAAGTCCTTTGTGGACTCTCGTGGGGGGTCTTTCAGACCTTGAGCACAACCTACGCCGCCGAAATTATGCCTGTTACGTTACGGGCTTACTTAACCAGTAACGTCAATCTATGCTGGCTAATAGGCCAGCTTACAGGCGTTGGAGTTTTACGTGGTCTGATTCATCTCAAGTCTCAATGGTCCCAATGGTCGTACCGAATCCCATTCGCTTTGCAATGGGTGTGGGTTGTACCGATTCTTCTTGGAGTTATACTCGCACCAGAGTCCCCTTGGTGGCTTGTCCGTCATGAGCGCTACGAGGACGCGGAAAAGTCGTTGCTTCGCTTGACACGAAAAGGAGTGGATTTCAACCCAGATGAAACTATCTCCTTGATGGTCAAAACAAATGAGGTCGAGAAGCTCCTCAGCAAAGGCACATCCTATTTCGACTGCTTCAGAGGTGTAAATCTACGCCGTACAGAAATCGCCTGCATGGCGTGGATGACACAGACTTTATGTGGCTCGCCATTAACTGGGTACGCAACTTACTTTTACGTCCAAGCAGGATTCGATTCGGAGCACGCTTTTGACTTGTCGTGTGGAATGTATGGTGTCGGAATTTTGGGTGCTGTAATATCGTGGTTCCTACTTCCAGCCTTTGGACGGAGGACCTTGTACCTTTGGGGGACTGCTCTGATGTTCCTCGTCTTGATAGCCGGCGGCACAGTTGGTACACTACCCGAGACTAAAGCTGTGTCGTGGGTCCTAGGTTCCTTCGTTATTCTCCTTACATTTGTATACGACATCACGATTGGTCCGGTTTGCTATTCCCTAGTTGCGGAAATTCCGTCGACACGGCTGCGTGTGAAGACTGTGGTTTTGGCCCGCGTAGCATATAATATCATAACCATTATTTCCAATGTTCTCATGCCGAAAATGCTTAATCCGACGGCTTGGAATTGGAAGGGCAAGACATGCTACCTCTGGGCTGGAACTTGCCTCATTTGTTTCGTATGGTGCTATTTTAGACTTCCGGAGCCCAAAGGCCTAACATATCTCGAAATGGATTTGCTGTTCGAGAAAAGAGTCAAAGCCCGGAAGTTTCGTCATATTAAAAACACTCTGGTTCAGGCTGGATACTTTGATATCAAGCTTCAGGATGATATACCATGCGATTGGACTGGTGCTACGACTAGAAAAGTAGCACTGTAAGAAGATTATTGGTAAGCAATGCATAAGACGTGAATTAAAAAGTTTAGTAAATAGTATAATTGAAAATTTAAACCATATCTTAGAGGATGGGAACCCGAGAGCCTAGTAGCCACTGAGTCCTATTATTAGCTTAGACATTACTGGCCCTACTTACTCCCCTATTCTCACATGATGTGGTTCGCAACTGAACCAATACTTCAATCGTTTAAATACAACTGGGAGCCTAAGGGCTGCCGCCCCCGACCCCCTAAAGAGAGAAGTTACTTTTACTATAGAGTAGAAGTAGCACTAGGGGATATAACTTAATTTAAAATTGTTACCCTCGCCTATATAATATTCGTCTTGATTTTCAATCCTGGTTACAAGAGACCACCCCTTCGAGTATTGTGTTTTATAACTCTGGCCTCAGCCTTGCTTTTGGTATATTGTTAATTGTGGTTTGTGCTCCCAAATTCCACACAACGGGTCATTGCGGTTGGCTCAAAATTGTGGTTAAGAAAGAAGAAACTGTGTTTGCGGAATGGATGGAAGGCTTCAGGGAAGGAAAAGGTCCGATGGGCCTGGGTTGCGATTATGGGACTGGCTTCTGCGAAAACAGAAACTGGCCCAGTTGAGATTGAAACGGTAGTAGCCAGTAAACCAATGCTCAATCAGCAGGTGTTGATATTGAACTTAAATATGAAAACCACGGGTTTTGTAAATTAATCTCTGTGACGCAGCTGCATCAACATTGATGATCGGCGTATTGTAATGTACTGTACGGCACAGGCGCCAGCAATCTCACCATTCACGTCTGTGCTTTTGCTAGGGTTATCTACCAGATGGGTAAAAGTCAATTG
The DNA here is from genome assembly GCA_037952705.1 of Haplographium delicatum. Lineage (NCBI taxonomy): Eukaryota > Fungi > Ascomycota > Leotiomycetes > Helotiales > Hyaloscyphaceae > Haplographium > Haplographium delicatum. The sequence continues at coordinate 57,433 of JAPZPC010000062.1, forward strand.
AAAGGCAAACGATGATTCGCCAATATGCTTGTTTGCGAGACTTTAAGAAGAAGCACAGACAGGGTCAGATCGTTTGAGCTTGTACGAAAAACCACTTCTTAAAAAAGGGACAGACAACAAATGGCATTCATTGCGTCAACTCTTTTAAATACGTATCGCTCTGGTGTCTTATTTCTAAACCCTATCCAAAGAGCTAGCTGCAAATATGCAGAGCCAGGCTACCATTTCAATCATCGGTGCCGGCGTCAGTGGCCCGGTGTTAGCCTTATCCATTCTCTCAGATCCGACGCTTCGGTCACTCTACAAGCCCGTGATATACGACAAGCTGCCGTGTCCAGAAGATAAATCGGCCGTTTCGATAAATAAGGGCGATAAATCCTCAAGTGGGGCAGGCGCAGCCGTTGCATTGATGAGCAATGCTCTGAGCTCTCTCTATCAACTGGGGTTAAAAGATTCCCTCAATGAGATTAGCTGCGAGACAACTACCATAAATATATGGCGAGCCTTTTCGAGCGATGCTAAAAGTATATTGATTGGTAATCCTTGCCCTCATAAATGGTACAACATCGTTAGAAACCCGTGCTGGAGCCCCGATCTTGAGACAAATGTCCGAATGGTTGAGCGACGACATCTACAAAGCATGTTGCTTGAGAAAATCCAGCAGCTTGGAGGTGAAGTTATATGGAACAAAAAGCTTAAGGAAGTTCAATCTGTTGAAGAGGGAGGACTGAAGCTCTTGTTTGATGATGATAGCTTAGTCAATACCGACTTGTTAGTTGGTGGGGATGGAAATTGGTCTGTAGTGAGAAAGTATATTATTCAGCAGAAAGGACCGGATAATCCTGAGATCCAGTGGGCACCTGAATTTTCTTTTTTTGATACCATTTACGGTATATCAGCAAAGGTGGGAGGTGCTGAAAGCAAGAATAATGGACCAGGTGATACGCATTGGGTTCTCCTAGATGTGGGTGTCGCGTCGACCTGGGCTCTCCCCAACGGGAAATGGTTCTGGACAATATCATTACCACAGCCATATCCTCCAGATCGACGTACAGGAATGAAGCTGTCAAGCGGAAGAGATTACGAACTGCCAGAAAGTAGCAAATCACCGTACCAGGCTGACATTTCCTGCGGAGGTTATTCTTTAGAATCAACGCTTGAAATTCTACGAAAACATGAAGCTGTCTGGCATCCAGTATCCGGTAGTTTCAAAGAGATATTTCAGAATTCAGATCGTATTGTGCGTGCTTCACTTTGGCACAAAGCATGGGAGATCGATGAAATTGGCAACAGCAATGCGGTTGTAATAGGAGACGCCTCCAGGGCTATGCTACCTAGCACTGCTCAAGGTAAGGGAGCTTTAACTTGTCAAAAATTTTTCTCTAGGAATGAATAACTTGATAATTTTTTGAGCAGGTGTTGGATTTGCTATTGAAGATGCCACAATACTTGCAAACTGCCTTTTAAACAATGCGCGTTCGAGAGACGAAGGGCTGAAGTTCGAAGTTGCGATTTCTGAATACGCGCATCTTCGGGTTCCTCATTCTAAGAGAATGGCCACTCAATCATACTGGGTCGGTGTCGTCGCACTGTCTACTAGATGGTGGTGGAGATGGCTCCGGGACTTAGGCTCATCTTTGCTTCCCTTAGGACATGATCCGAGATCGTAGGTTACCTCTTCCCGCCCTCAGGATACTTTCCCTGTTCTATTTAATATCTATTTGAAATCTTACTAATGATTGTTCCCAAGGAATCTTGATATAGCTAAAAAGAACCAATAAATCCGTTTAAAAATGTTTGGTTCAACATTAGGTCAGAGGGGCAAAGAGATCAGGATAGGTCGATAAATTCAAGGCACCCTTGGAAATGAATATCAAGTTTACTTCATCACTTTCTCGTGCCGAGTCCTGTTAGCACATTTGGAGCACGGTAGCATCACTCTATAGATTATGTACGTAGTAAAAGTGAATTCATTTCACCTTAAAATTTTGACAGTGAAAGGGTGGATTTGGAGCCAAGCACTCCTCGGTTTATAAATCTACTTGCACATCAACTAGTCCGACACTAACAGCCGGGTTGCGGGAATACCCGCCTATCAATGCTGCAGTGGCTTCGCTGTACGTGCACCGGCCAATGTCATTCGTACAGCAGTATTCTGCACTGTAGGACGGAAAAAGGTACACTCTCTTTCCGAGCATCTCCGAAGATCCCACGTAGGCCCCACTCTTTCATGATCAACATCTTCCTCAAGATAATTCAATTCTATACACGATCAAAGTCGTCACATTCGGTGGCGCCATAAGCTAGTCCATCGTTCACTGCCTATATTGAGGAACAAGGTCAAGGCTCTGGGCTTTAACAACAATCAGGCTCGCAAAGCCGCCGGGTCGGGCTATGACGAGAAAATTTCGACGATAAGGCAATTGGCTCGAGTGCAATACTATAGTATCCAACTTGAGCAGGATGCCGAAAGTCAGCTTCACGTGGAGCTTATCCGCCAAGGAAGTTTGGGTGATTGGTAGTTTCAACAAGGGGAAGAGTGTCAAGCTTGAAAAGTCAGTGAAGAGAGGGAAAACTGTTTTTAAAGGAGAGATCCGCGTCGACAGCTCGGTAGAGAAAGTATACTACAAATATATCGTTGACGGCAAGAGCGCGCTTGATGACGATGCTCCTCAAGAAGTATGGGTGGGCCGTGGCCTAAGAAATGTGACAATACCACTCTGAAGTTCAAAATCTGTGTCAGCTCCATATTCTTACAAGAAGCTGGACTTCGATAACCACGAAATACGAATCTTGGTATTACGATGGAGTGTTTCCAAAGATGACCCTATTGACTGCTCCCTGGAACACGCATCCTTAATTAATCCGGGCTCTTATATGGCACTTTCATACTGCTGGGGAGATCCTAAAACCACTCAAACGATTCGATTAGGAAGTTCCAATGTTGAAATTACCACAAATCTCGATACAGCCCTTCGAGCAGTAAGAACACTACGATGCTCATCCGTGGCGAAGGAATCCATCCGCCTATGGGTTGACGCCTTGTGCTCATAAGTCGATTGATACCGAACAAAATACCCCGGAAACTTAAGGTTTTGACCTCGGTTTTCTGAGGGCTTTTATTTTACGCATTTGGCGAATTGATTAGCACCTCGACACAGCCCCCCTAATTTGCACCTTAAACACAGCCCCATTTGATACCGCACTTCAACACAGTCCTCGTTAATGCTACAATTTGAGTCCATCGCTTCACGAGCTGGAGTTTGTAACGGCACAAGCGATCACAAGCTACAGTAGAGGCATATGGGAGTGCGTACGATAAACTAAAGGGATCGTCTTATAGGCCTGCTACGAAGGAGAATCTAAAGATAAAGAAGGAAAGAATAGGTTCCCAGAACCCCTATTTGAGAGCCCGTAAGATTACCCCCCGTATCGAACAGGAACAGAGGCTGGGCAAGCACGTGCCGCTCTGACCAGACAGCTGGCCGTCACAATAAATATTTTATATTCGATTTTAACGATAGTTTTTAATAAGTATTTAGATTAATTCGTATTATAAAGCGAAATTATTACTATTTTGTATATATTTGCTAGCCCAAAAATGCCTCATTGAGAGATCTGGTATCTTCAATTCCGCTCTATTAATTCTCAAGCCACCTACTACACAATCGAGGATCTTCCGGCCCCAACAACATTCATACTACTACGCTTAGCAGCCCTGTTCAAATCGGACTCTATCCTTTCGTGCATGAGACAAGAGTTCCATCCGATTCACTAATTCGGTACCTTTCCAGACTTTGTCTCGCCAGTGTTGATTGTTGTGAATTCTAGCGCCCTCTTGAAATTGAGCAAGGTCTGCACCATGCTCTATAAGGACCTTAACAACAAGTGGTGTGCCGTATAAAGCAGCATAGTATAGCGCCGGACGACCATCATTGTCTCTGGCGTTGATGTCCCCTCCAAAAGCACATAGCAAAATCAGCGCTTCCAGCTTCTCATGATAAGCAGCCCAGTGCAGCGGTGTTCGGCCATTTCTATCGCGAAGATTTCGATCTGCTCCATGATTCAATAGCAGCGCTACAGTATCAAGGTTGAATCCGGATCCCGCGGCTGCATGTAGTAGTGGATACTCGATGTCCGAGGTAATGTTGGGGTCTGCTCTGTTTTCGAAGAAAAGTTTGCAGACATTGAAAGTTATGTGTCTATTGCCAAATCGATACGCGGCCAGGGATAAGGAGGATTGTCCAGTCGAACTTTTGAGGTTGATATCTGCACCAAACTCCAGAAGGAGTTTGAAAACCTGAGGGTGCTCCACTGCGGCGATCGAAAGAGCTGTGTAGTATTGTTTGATCGTGTTAGGCTTCCTAGCGATATCCTTAAAATGAGCCGAGGCGGCATTATATCGTCTTCTGAAAGACTTTTCCACAATGAAATGCCCGGTGATGTTGGGACAAGCTCCGTTCTCTAGTAGCCATCGTACAACTTCGAGATTTCCTGCTTTAACCGCCCACAATAATGGAGTAGTGCCGTCTTGAGGCAATGCTTCGTCAAGTGCAGCCCGTCCATGGTGTTGCATTATCCAAGATAGTAGCCACATCCTTCCATCGTAGGCGGCAAAATGCTGAATGGGAAGCTGCCCAGATTCCTCCTGCCTTTTCCCGAGCTTTGGTCCAAAGCAACACATCCATGCTCGAAACAACAGCGATTTCCTCTGGAGCAAGAAGTAATTTGTCTCTTCGAGTAGCGCCATTCTCTCACCAGCACAATCACCGTGCTCGGTCCAATACTTTAGAGGATAACGAATACCTTGACGCATTCTTCTTACAATGGTAGTAACGAGATCTGGCTTGTTCTGCTCAGTTCGAGTTTCCGTGGAGGGTTGAAATTCGTTCATGTACCGCAGACTTCTTAGCAAAATGTCTTCGTGTTCACGAGCGTATGTTGGAGAGAACAGGTCTTTGGTATGTCCCAGTATATAATCCTTTGCTGACTGGTGAATAAAGTGTATCGTATTATCCCTGAAACTGCTTTTGGCAATCGCTCTCCTATTCTTATGGGATGAGTGATCGAACAAATTCGGCATACTATCTGAAGATAGAGATCCATCGCTGCTAGAATCACCATCACCATTATCAGAGACTTGCCAATGCATTCGGGAAATATATCGATCAGTATCATGGGAGTAACCTTCTGAAGCCTGGATTATCAACAGTGATCCGCACTGCTCGATATACTCCTCGAAAATACTTATATCTTGAGTTGCTGAGGATGGTAAACCCGCCGTGATAGCAAGCTCCGCTGGAGATAGCGGCCGCGAAGCCAGAGTGACAGACCGCAAGATCTCCTTGACATATTCAACCATTTCTTGGATATCATTCGAGATTGCTTGCTGATACAATCGATCATACAATATAGAGAGCCCACTGGGCATCATTTCAAGCACCAGCTTTGTGTTTATTGACCGGACTTTGGGCCTCCGGAGCTGTTGGCATGCTAGGGAGACCCACAGAAACGTGCCTTCTGCCTTCTCTTTAAGCGTCGTAGCAACGAAATGCTTTAGATCAGGATCGTATCGCTTAAAGGCTGCAAGCTCTTCAACCTTGATTTCGATGAAATGGTCAACGGACTGGCGAATCGCTCTTGAATTGTCTTCCATGTCAATCTGTGAGGTGGAAGTATCTGAACATAAATAGTCTTTGGTTGCACCTTCATTCCTGCTCAGCAAGATCCATTTGACTCTACAGGTCGACTTGAGCTGTGTGGCACTTTCGTCTGTAAGCAATGCAAGGAAGCTTTCTAGACCTCCCTCCTCACATTCATCCAGCGCATCAACCACGAAGTAAACTGTATTAAGTACTGTGAACTGGAGCGCCCGATGTAGTTCCATCCACACTGCCTCGACGGAGGAAAACATCGAATTTCCTTTGACGCCGAAACTCCCCAGAAACTCCTTTGGTGCCTCTGTTCGACCTTCAAGAAATACTTGAAGAAATCTGTAAAGGAGTGTCTTCATAACCGCGAGCATAGTGTTGCGTTTATCTGACATGTTATCGCAGAAGAAATATCCACATAAGGAGCTTGGATCTGAGTCAACTCTACTCAACAATTCATCAACGAGTGCCATGGATATCATCGTCTTTCCTTTTCCAGGCGTGCCGTGAATCCACAACCGACTTGCGGAGTCGTTTTCCAGGAAGGCTCGGAATTGTGGCAAGATCCAATCACAAGATTTATCAATGAGTTTGTCCCGGCGCGTCTCAATCTCTTTCCTGTCCACATCAGGATCGGTAACGTAGAGAGCCTTCAGGCAGTTGCCGGCCAATTGGTCGAACACAAGACCACTTATTGACTGGCTCGATTCTTGAAGCTGTTGGACCTTTCTGTCCATACTAGCTATTTGTAAGTTTATGTGATCAACTGTGTCTTTGCTCCTCGTCTGTGATTGGGATATGTCGGAAAGCTGGGAGTTCAATGTGTGTGAAGCAGTATCGGCCTCCCTAAGGAGTTGCGCTTGAGAGCTAACGATGGCTTGTAGTTGATCTTGGACTTCGACCAATAGCATTCCTTGATCCTGTCCTTGCGCTACTAGGACCTTCTGAATTTTGCTTTGCGATTCCGCGTTGCCTCGGCTATCATGACTATTCGATGTCTTGTTAACTGACTTGACACAAGTCCCAAGACAAGGCGGAAATACCTCAGGGCAGAGATTTGGAGACTCAATATTGCAGCTGTGTGAAAAAGTACCGCCTTTCGAAAGTCATCGATTTCACTCTTCTTGCACATCGCCCACTCGACTGCCCGAACATTCTTCTTGAACGTGTCGAGTGACCACCTAGAGGCGCCATAGTCTTTTTCAATGCCTTTGAACTTCTTGATTCGTTCTACAAATCCATCTATACACTTCTGGCAATTGAGCACAGCTTCATCCAATGGTACTTGGGCTCCAAGCTTCTCAATTCCACGTAAAGCATTCTGTAAACTGGACAGCTCGCGGATGAGCTCGCTGTAGGATGCTTTACCCCCTCTGGAATTATCTAAGGATTGATAGACTTGGATGAGAACGTTGATTCCGGCAATCACGTCGCCGGCGGACCATCCGAATGACATTGCCAATCAATAGCCTTGTGCTCACGGCTTGCGATGCCCATTTAAAAGAGTTTGTTGGATTGGTCGTAATGTCTGATTGTAGCGTATTGGCGTATGGCCGGCTTGTCATCTAAGAAATTATTGCAAATGAGATCTGGAATGGCCTGTTCGGGTGATGGTTGAAGTGAGAGACTTTATGAGGTGCAGTGCTTTTAGCTTCGTCCAGACTGCAGGTCACATGTCAGTATTAATGCCAACGTGCTGCATATTGTGGCTGTGTCCTGTATATCCCGTGCAATTGGGCCATTTCTACCGAGGTATCTGCTCCTCACAACGTGATCACATTTTTGTAGTTCCTCTTCAGAAAAGTGCGACAGAATTAGGTAAGTGCAGCTCTGCTCATAAGTTATTACGCATCCTACGGTCTATATGCGAGAGCTCGTGCATTTCGTGTATCTTGCGCACCTTTAAGATCGCGTGAGTTAGACCTCCCACTATTAACCGGATTGATCAGTTGTAATGTCTTTCCTGTATTAAGATAACTTATAACTCAAATAAAAGAGGTTTAAAAACTAAGAACATAAGAAAATTTATTTGAAAATTAGAAAGAAATTTATATAAGAAAAGAATAATTATTATAATAATATTATTCTTTTATATATTACTAGACTTCAGATATTTGAAAGAATCTTAGCGAGCCTGGGGATCTGTTGGGGGTGGTGACTTGTTGGTTCCGTTCCGCATTGTTGGCCTAGTCTGTATCAATCAGAAAGATAATGAAGAGCGAAGCCAACAAGTTCGAAATATGCGCCAGATATACTATAAAGCAAATGAAGTGCTTTCTTGGGTTGGAAGTGGCGCCCTTGCAGGGTTCCCAACAGAAGCTGTGGAGTATTTGATCAAGAAGCAAAGCTTAATCGCGAAGACGACTACGGTGATACCATCGGTGAAGGACCCTCAATTGTTATTGGATGATTTCGCCTCTGTTGATATTTCAACAAGACAGGACTGGATAGAAAATCAATCTACAATAATAAATGGATTCTTTAGCCAACCATATTGGAAAAGAGTGTGGATCATCCAAGAGATTACTGTGGCTGCCCGTGTACAAATAATATGGGGTAGTGCCGAAATTCCTTGGGAAATTGTAGCGAGAGCACTGTCGACTTTGCGGAACAGTGCTCTTGCCGCCACACGTCCTAATCGAGCTTTTGTCAATGCCGTTCACTTATTAGACTTCTATGAACTACTCGTCGTCAAACTGGAGTCGATCAGCCTATTGCAAGCCCTGAGGTGGAGTCATCAGACCTTGGCAACTGATCCGAGGGACAAGATTTTTGCTTTGCTAGGTTTGTGCTATGACGGGCCGAAATTTGTGCCTGTGCCAAACTATAAACAACCCCTTGAAACTATTATAACAGATATAACAATTTTGATGATGCGCTTGAACAGGTCTTTGGAGCTAATGTGTCTTAAAGGTACTAGTGTACCAAAGGCCCATACGTTAGAGTTACCAACCTGGGTTCCTAATCTTGTCAACGTGTGGGGTGGCACCATGACCATTCAAGAAGCGAACTTTTTCCAATGGCAGACAGTCAATAGCTTCATCCCTGCTTTGGATGGGTCAGACAATTCTATCCTCAAAGTCAAAGGCAAACTGCTCGGCTCTGTGACCAGCCTCACCACCGGTATAAGCCCAGATGGAATAATTCGGCTTCCTCTGAAAGCTCGGGCACCTTGGATTACATCCACGCGGGATTTGCCTCAAAAAAACCCTAAACTCATAAATGCCCCTGATTCCGATCGCGACGTGAGAGATGCCATTTATAGGACACTTACTTTTTGCCTTCTTCCGGAAGCTATCAGCTACGACTGTGCGAGAGATTGTTTTGCCTCTTTATGGACGCCGGAGGGGCGAGGTTCCATACAAAATCTGGCAATGATCCATTGGATTGATACCAATGCATGGTTCCGCCTGGAGGGCTTCACGCTGCGGGAATGGTCTCAACTTAAATCAGACTATGATACCCAGACGTCTAGAGTTTCTTATTCAGATCTAAGCCCCATTTCCCTTGGGATCTTCATCGGCGTCCTCGAGAAAGTCCTCGGAACCGGCATGCGGCTGGCCGCTTTGGATGGAAATCAGATACTTGGCATGGTCCATCCCAATGCACAGGAGGGTGACCAGGTTTATCTTCTGCGGGGATGCACAATCCCTATTATTTTGAGAGCGGTGAAGGGAGAGCTCGAGACCGGGAAATACCATGTCATTGGGGGCGCTTACACACTTGGAACAGATAAGTTGTACCATGAGAAATATCGACCAGGGTTCGCAATGTCACCAACAGATTGGAATAGTGGTAGTTCCATCCTAAATTTATGTTAAAACTACATCTGGCGCAATATACTAATTGAGAAGAAGCAATTATATGGAGAAGGATAAAATATTTGAATCAGACTTTCCAGAGAATGCAGCATTTAGTGGATAAAGTGAAATACCGCTGAATACAGTATCCCAGATCTGTAGCTTACTTTTTCCTGATTAAGATCAATATATCATTTGGCTTATCTAGGTATATAAGAGTACCATGCATTAGAACGCCTTGAACCTTCATGTGATTACCCCTAGATAGAATAGAACATTCAGGTAAGGGCTCTACTGGAATTCCCTAAGAGTATTAGCAATATGCAGAAAGTGAGAAAAAAAACAAAACTTGCTGATACGCAACATCCCGCCTATATTGCATATCATCGCTGAAAGTTGAATGCTTAACTCATCGCGTTCTAAAAATTCCTTAATAACGACCTCATTACCAATATCTCCAAATTGATGCTCCAACATAGATTTTTTGAGAGCTTCCAAAATGCCCTATGATCCCTGTATATTTCTTTATTCGATATTTTTCGTGTTCATACAGGTTCGCGACTAGCATTTCCTTCCTCTCATTATTCCCGGCCAGATTCATTCCAGGCTCACCAGACAAGCAAGTGCTTTATATCAAGATTTCATTGTATTCAAACTTTTGTTTTTTGGATAACCAAACTCTCGCATTTGGATGAAGGAGTGGGAGGAAAGCCCATTGGGAAAAACCCTACCCAGAGTCGTCATCATTCCAAATCCCATATACAGAAAAGACTGAAGTAAGATATCCCAGGCAGAAAGCCTCAATCTTTCGATACCAGATGACTAAAATAAATCAATCTCAATGTGGGTACCGGTAGAGTGTTCCATGTGCTCATCCTCATTCTCGTTAGCATAGATCTGCTCGTCCTCCCTGTCCAACATTGTTAGATATATAATTGTACTTTGCAGTTTATAACGGTAAACAAGATTAAGTGTTAGTATACTTACTTGGAAGCAATGATTATCATCTTTCTATTCTCACGATCACCCCTTCCACGACCATCTCTTCCGTTGCCGTCTCTTCCATTGCCATCTTTTCCATTGTCATCTCTTCCATTATCATCTCTTCCATCGTCATCTCGTCCGCCGTCATCTCTTCCATCATCATTCCCTCCACGATTATCTCTTCGGCAACAGCGATCGTTCCTGCTGAAACCATTGCTCTCGCATCCGTGATCGCAGACGTTCTGGAATTTGATATTGCCGCGGTAGCTTTCGCATTCCTACAAATTTGATTCAACATTATACATGGCCCTCGGGTTATCTCTTGGAATGACGTGGATGAGTTCTTCGATATTGTAGCCTTTTCCGTAAGCAAAACCCCAAATTTGAGACAAAGAAGAGTCTACCCACCGTTTTGAATCAAGTCACGTCCACAGTAAAATCTGTCTTTCTTGCAGAATCTTGTTGCAGTGATTGGTTGAGATGCTGCTAGAAGAGCAAGGCCGATAAGCTGAAGCTTCATGACTGCGGAATTATTTGGTAATCTTGGAATAATTGTGAATGGTCTTGGAGATATGGAAGTGATGGAAGAGGACTTAGGTTTATTAACATTTACAAAAGATCACTGACGCTTTATATATTTAATCTTCAATTTGAAGTGACGATAATTATTTGACTTTACGATAAATTAAAACAGTAAAATTTTCTAAGCAGCAGAACTAATGACTGGGGATTCCGCCTTTGGTTAGAATAGTGCTATGTCTCAGTCTTTGGGAAGCAACGTACTGGGAAGTAACGTGACAGAGCACAATTGGTTCTGAATCATAAAAATAACCCTTTTCGCGATACATAGTTGGTTTATGTCATAAAAAGCTACTCCACCCTTGATGGTTCTAAAGGTGAAGCTCTCTGAATTTGGGACCGTTATCACATGCAAATAGGCCAGCGGTGTGACAGTTGGAGTAGTAGAACCGAATTGAGTTTACCTGAGATCAATCTCACTCATCCCGTTCCTCCCTCGATAGTTAGGCGCACCGACTAACGACTGGTGGACCCTGATTACGTTGTTATTTTTCTAGCCGACCACACGAGTAATGGACTCACTGCGATTAGGAAACCATACGGCAGAATATTCAAATAGATAATCGAAAATCCTCGATTAGTTTAGCGGAAAAATCTCGACCCTAAGACCTATGTTCCTGTGGATTGAACTTTGTGTGGCTGGATAGGAGAGGTGTGTAGTCTCTTCATCCTCCTGAGGTGCCTTGGTCAGGCTGCTAACAGACTCTCTGCAGTGGATTCTTCAATGAGGGAAGTATCTCCTGAAAGAGTTGGAAGCTCTACAACTTGATATTTTAGTCGGCTGTTGGACGAGAATTTAGGAAAGATACTTTAGGTATTAGCTCTTGTTAATGATATCGGGATATCGCTTGGAGTATAGGCTATCAGATCCGGCAAATAGGTTTAACAGCGTGGAAGTTTGATTAGAAACTCTCAGTAGTTGCTGCATCACTTTCGCTAAGCAGAGGAGCCGTTCAATACTCTCATTACCATTCAATCCATTCCTTAACAATGACACCACTTTTCAAAGTTTTCATACCTCCTCCCCTTATCCCTCCGCTAACGCAATCGGACCAAAACTCATCTTGAAATTCCTCGTCTCTTTCCCTCTTCATCTTATGATATTTCAGCCAAGCTCTCCTCGCTCCAGCTTCAAACTTGACCTCCACACCCGAAACCCTCCTCCATGCAGGCACATCAGAGGCCTTTAAACACTCCTTCAATTTCCCTTCCAAACCCTCTACTTCGATCTCAACCAGTCTCTCTGCAACTTTTGCTGTCAAGTAACTATTCCACACACCTTCCTGCCTCTCCGAAGCTTTAAGCAAGGCGATCGCCTTACTCCTCAGAAGATAATCCCGGCATTTCACAGCCACAAAATATAGTGGGAAAATAACACCACACTCGAGGGTAAAAACGGAATTTCGCTTCGTATTTCCTTCCCTGCCCCTTGACCTGGCCCCTAGGTTAATAACTTCCTCTCCTAACTTTATAATGTCCCTAAAGACATCTCCAAAATCATCCCAAATTACCTGATCCTGCCAGGCCTTCAAGAAATCTAAACTAAAATTCAGCCGGAGATGCACATGCCCCAACTTTTCATTAATCTTTAATAAAGCTATACTCTCTTCCTCTTCCAAAGTTAAAGACCCTCCTTTGTTGCGTGCTCCCCTCTCCTTAACCAAATTATCAAGTGCAAAATTCCATTGTCTTATTTGATTCCCCGTAAATGACTTGGCAACTTCGAACATGGTATGTATTCTCGCTACGTCAATAGTTGAGGTGTTCATAGAAGGAAGAGTCACGATAAGGGCGTTACGGACGGAGGAGGTGCGGATATATTCTAAGGCGTTGCGGGCTTGAGAGATGGAGATGAAGGTTGGTGGTATAGAAGTGGTGAAGCCAGTGCTGCTGGAGGCAAAATCGAGAGTTGGAGAGAGAAGGTGCCTCATCCGCTTTACGGGGATTGTTGCTACTTGTGTGTCGAGGCGAATGAATATTAGATTGAGCATCGGAAGAGGAATATACGGTGTTGAGGAGAGGGTGAGTTGGGAGCTGGGAAGAGAAAGTGTAGATTGAAGTTCAGAGAGGATGTTGACACCTCCGTCGATATGAGATATCGCCGCGCCATGGTGGCCACGGAGATTCTGTCCTTGTATTTAGATAAATTTGCTTCATTTTCGTGAGGAGATTTTAACTTTGGTACTCACCTCAAAGCAAATAAAGAAAATGCATGTCAAGAGTGTCACATCGACTGACTGTTGCCTTTTTCTTTTGACTGGCTCTAACAAGTATCCCAGTGACTTCACATATTGCTGTATCGCAAAATCTTCCAGGTTTAAGGTCGTATAGCCTCTAGTTGGATCAGGATCGCCAATATCAATATTCTCAAACTTTTCATGTAGTGCCGCTAAAGCAACTGCAGCATGCCGGACAGCAGGTTCATGATACGTGGCTTGTAAAACTAGTTGTGTCTTCAGATTATCGTCGAAAGAATCAAAAAGCTGCGGGACAGTGTGGTGCTGAAAATACGTGAAGCTACGGCGTTCGAGGGTGTGAACCAAAGGGGAGATGGTTGGTAATGTCGTTATTGGTTTTAGAGAGTAGTGCGATAACAGAGGAAGTAGTAGTCCTGCAGATTGTTGTGAAGTGGGTGGAGATAATGATAGATGCGAAGGAAGATATCCATCGCACTTTCGGCCGGTAGAGGTACAGCGATCGCATAAAGGTTTTGCTTCATCGCATTTTATTCTTCGAATTCTAAGGTGGAATAGGACGTTAAGATATTTGTTTCGTGGAAAGGGATGGAAGTTAGACTGACCTGCATGTTTTACATCCGGTCTTCGCTTTGGGCTTAAATGCTCTGACTCTTGCCTTCACCAAAAGTTCATTGGGGATATCTGATAGCATTACATCTAATCACATGAAAAAAAAACTATCCGGAATCATTGGGTGATAAGAGAAAACTACTCTATGCCCAGCAAGTAATTCTGGTGGCTCAGAGAAGGAGGATTGCATGCCAGCAGAAGGCTATTCCGTCTGATCGTTTCGTGCCTGTAGAGTACAAGTGAAAGATCTAAAAATATCAAATCTTCAAGCAGCCTGGACGAGGAGAATAACTGAAGCACACTTTAACGTCGGAGAAATTGTGAATTGAGTGAAGCTATACCATTATCCTTCCCGTATTAGGAACAGCGTATGTTCGAGAAGGAATGGTAAACGAACTGACCAATGAGAGAAGCTCGGAGCCTGGGACGAAGACAAAATCGGGGGATCTTTTGGCCGCGACCTTAGAATATGCGAGTTCACGTGATAACTAACCAACTTTACATAAGTTAGTACTTGACTAACTTACTTGCTCTTAGAGTAGATAAAACAAAGATGATATTCTACCCAGCAAAAGCGATTTACTCATGTTTCTATGAAGTAACAATTTTGCTAACGCATGAGTCTAGCAGGCTCCCCATACTCGTGCAGTTATCGTATTCTCGTAACCCTAACATTACGGCGCCAGCGGAAGTGGTACACGCAATGTGACACCAGAAAGCAGCAATGTACCTAGCTACTCCCTGACTATGATCGAAACATCAACAGCAGACAGTATGTGAGTTACAGAAATATTATTGATTTGAACCTGATCCAATTTGATCTTTGGGTGCCGGTCTCCTTCGGCAAGGCCACACCTCGTCACGCCCTATCCTGGTTAAGCCCCGTTTATGCACCGGTTTCCTGGCACAGGGTTCCGAATGTTATGGCCCTCTTATGCATTGATTAAGTACGACATGTTAATTCTAGAACGCTTTCGCTTATATAAGGTTAAATATTTAATCATTGTCGAGCAGCAGGTTAGGCTGAATAGACTACATGGCATAATCAAGCTCGTCAAGTAAGTTATCGCCATCGGCCCATCGGCAGTCGGTCAACGATTCGTACCGATGGCTGAGCGTCTCTGAGCCTCCGTTACTTGATTTATACTGGTTTTTGAGAAGCCTTATGTTCGATCAATCCTCTTACATGGGCCAGAAACTATGTCCAATCTTGATATTGCCTACGATGCCCCTGTACTGCTTTTGGGGTTTTTTTCCCCTTCTCGTATGGACCTTTTGAGATTCTATATGGTGGCCAAAGCTCATGTGAAGGATGGAAATTATATTTCGTTACAACGCCCATAGCATGAAGCTGGAGCGTTAAGCCACCCCTGAGGCGGTGCATTTTACACTACGTGGTAGATATGAATCCATGATTTCTTCGTTGTTTCTTGCATGGGTATTGTGTAAAAAAGCTAAGAAATTCAGTGCTGTCTTTGTATTTAAAGACCACATGGCTCTCACCTATTCTTCAATAAACTCTCTGTATCTATCTATTTCTATTTATTCTGAGAGTTAAAAGATAACGATGATTATGGCAAGAAAAGTAGTTTTCGCATTTGCGGTTTTGACTCGCTATCTTTGCGTATTGAGTTCTCCTACTCACAGCTTGCGGCCTCATTCAAGAAATATTGTACAAAACCAAACTATACAAGATGGTGCACAGTGTGGATTGGGCATTGGCAGCTGTGGCATGAATGTATGTTGCAGCACTGCTGGTTATTGCGATGTAAGTTATTGCTCCAAATGCCTACCTTACAGCCTGGAGTTTCTCTTGGCCTAACCCATTATTTTCAATAGACCGACGATCTCCACTGCTCAAATTGCCAACCAGATTTTGGCAGCTGCCAGATACCGCAGCTTAAGAAATGTGGAACAAGTTCAGGAACTACCAACGGCAGAACTATCGGGTATTACCGAGGGTCTATCGCTGTTGGTCGAACTTGCGATGTGGTGCAAGCAAGCGACATAGACACTTCGAAGTTCACCCATTTAATCTATGCATTTGCCAGTTTTGACTCCTCGTTCAATCTCATCAAGCCTGCTTCTGGTGAGATTGACCTGTACAAGAATTTTACGGCATTGAAAAGTAGCACTCTTCAGACATGGATTGCTATCGGTGGAGGAGTCACGACTGTACCTTGGTAAGCAAATGCTTCAGAAAGTCTCAAGTACCATTTTATAACGTAAAAGATAAACAGGAGCGCCATGGTTTCGGAAAAGGGCACTCGAGATACATTTATCTCCTCTCTGGAAAGCTTCATGGCTCAGTATGGGTTTCAAGGTAAGTCCCTACTTCTGAATTATAGGAATTTACTTATCTGAAGGAACAGGTATCGATCTGGACTGGGAGTTTCCGGAAAATCAGACTGAAATGATTAATTATGTCTCACTCGTGCAAGATATGAAGGCCAAATTTGGTGACTCTTTTGGAATCAGCGTCGCCATCCCTGCTGACTACGGGAGCATGTTCTATTTCAATGCGAGTGGCATGATGCCATATATAAATTGGTTTAATTACATGGCGTACGATATCCGGAGCCCAGATCAGAAAACTATCGCGCATACCAACATTACCAAGATCGAACACGATGCATGGCCGTTTTGGTTTGACGGGCTCAGTGCCGCCAATATCAACCTTGGACTAGCAAGTTATGGAATTGGATATACCCTTACAAGTAGGCGCCATTCTGCTTTTAATATACGATCAAAGATGTCGAAAGTCGTGACTAATAGGATTTATAGGCCAAAACTGCGTTGACTCTGACTGTGAAACTACGGGTCCCAGTCACGTTCAGACCTGCACTAGTGACAATGACGGCAATATCGGGCTATTTGATATTAACACCCTGATTACACAGAGGAATCTTACACCACAACCCAACTCAGATGCTATGGTCAAGATACTCACGTTTGACGATCAGTGGATTGCGTATGATGATGCCGAGACCATTGCAATGAAAGAAGGTTGGGGCAATGATTTTTGTTTTGGTGGTACGGTACAGTGGGCTCTTGACTTAGGCCATTTCTAAATATTTTCACTGTTTATGCCTGGAGGGTATTTGGAATATCAAACTCGCCGTTGTCACCGTTGTAGCCGCTCTTGCTCGCACTGCTTTCGCCCTCCCTATAGACACCACCAAGGACACTATTAGTGCCAACGTTAGTCTTACCTGTTACTAATGTTTTTGAACTACAGAAGAAGATTGCTAACAGCGATCGAATAGGAAAAACGGCAAACGGAGACCATTACCGGGCTTGTTCCAGCCGTGCTGGTACCTGTTTGCCAGATTCTTCCACAGCTTTGCGGAATTGTTACAACTGTAGCAAAGACAGCCGGTACGGTTACAGGAACTGCTGGATCTGTTGCAAATGGGCTCCCACTTCCAATCCCAAGTCTCCCAAGCTTGCCCTTGCCTCTTCCTAGCCTTCCTGTTCTAGGACTTCCTAGCAAGGAATAGGGGGTTGAGTCTGGAAAATTACGAGACAGTTAGCTTTCGTGAGATATGGACGGACGAAATTAGGGACTCAAGAATGATATTTACAAATGGTGAAAACAATTCCAGGGGCCTGTTTATGCTGTGGGCTCTCTCTATATATTCTCATAAGCTAGTATAATTCAACTTTTTATCACCACTACATATTTGTGAGTCTGATATTTTACACCCTTATTTAGCATTTTAACCCAACTGCATTTCTCTTCCATAAACTAGATGCCTAGGCAGTATTTATAGCCAAGGGCAAGGGGAATATTCCCACGAATCTTTTGTGCACTCTAAGGTAGAGAAAATCTTACTTGACTAAACACTTAAGAGTAGAGACATCTAGAATTTTAGGAATATATAACTATTATTGAAAGCTTTTATATTGGAGAAGATATTCTTAAGGTTAATACAAAGATCTCTTGGACATCATCCTCAAATCTGTATCAGTAAAACATTTTCAGTATTTATTGAAGTTAGTTAAGTGTGTAATTATTTTTCTAATTTTGGCAAAGCCTCTTTCCCTCCTAACCAAAGCCCCTTTTTCGCTGACCAAACCTTTTTGCTCAATGACCATACCTCTTCCAATTTGCCCAATTCCTTCTCGGAAAAAACATCTAGAACCAATAACTCCTCACTAAATACTTCCTTCTTTCTCAAAACGGCTCGAATAGCTTGATTTCCGAGATGAAGAGTTTCGGATGCGGAAGTAGTAATTCCATTTGCGTCCGAATTTAAACTCAATTTATTGTCATCTCGGTTTGGGCTGACAGCTACACTAATAACACGACACTGAAAAGCAAGATGAATATTAATCACAAATGATTGAACAAAGAAATCTGGTCTTTCAGAAGAAAATTCCAAGTGGAAGGTAGATTTCTCTACACATTCCCCAGTGATAAGTTGTTGAAGGTCAATAATTCTATTTTTGGAGTCGAATGGGAAGTTTGGAAAGGTTTTTTCAAGTTTATAACCAGTGGGGACGGTCCGCAGCCAAAACTTTGTGAACCGCACAGGCGAAGACACATTTAAGTCTTTTTTAGCGAGATATATTGTGTCGAGACTTACGTTATCTATCTCATGCAAATGTATACGTCGTAGATTGGTTCCAGAGCGGCCAAATTTATTCGACCCATTTAATGCAGACCGGATTTCGATTCCAAACGAGTATGAAAAATCCTTGTCATAATGACAGCCAAGTACAGCTATAGGAGCAGCGTAGGATTCTTTTATGCGCATACCTGGAAGGCCTGGGTTAGACTCTCGCTTCAATATTGGAAGCTGGATGCGGATGCCGTTATTAGTCATGGCGTATGGCTCCCCTTTCATCGGATGAGGAACTATATAACACGAATCTTGAAAATAGCGAGGATGTTTCGCGAGAACTCCAACACAGCTAGAGCTCTCGTTTGATGAATTCCATGCAAAGAGGGACTGATCTTGAGATTCTTTCATGATTTCTTCCTGTAGACGTATAAATGCCCGATCGCCTTCTCCATAGAGGAGCGGCATATTGATTTCAAAGATTCCTAGAAGGCTATAGGCGATGTCTTCTTTTCGCGTAGTCTTTCTTTGGGATGCCCACGACATTCTGCAGGCTACACTAGCAGAAGAGAGGGGCACCTCATCGACGATAAATCCCTTGTCAATATTTGTGATCTCTGATATTTCCTTAGAGACATCTAATTGAGCCCCGATAAAGGTCCATTCGAAATTGAAGAATTTGACTTCCCGGGGCGCAAGAAGTTCTTGAAGAGTCCAACCTCGAGTAAACCAGCGACAAACTTTGAATCTGTTAAAGAAGCCAGGATCATCTTTCGTAATATCAAGGTCTGAAAGATATACGTAGCATATCTGCGCGTCTTGGTACCATCTAAACATTGAATTGATGGCTTCCGAGAGCTCTGCGCTGCTGCTTTTATCGATGCAACACGTGTCGACCCAAGCATATGATAGACCGTTTCTGAGTGCCTCGTCGCAGCAATATTTAATTTTGATGAAGCCAGTTTTCAAAAATATGGAATCATCGCGCTTTGAAATATCAAGAAACGTCACTTCGTTGTCCCCCCATGTGTGTGAGAGAATGGCATAAGGCGGCATTGTCTCGTCAGTGAACTCTTCAAGCATAAAGCTTGTCGTGTTGATTAATCGCATTTTAGTTATCAAGCAGGGCAGTTGTTATAAAATGCAGCTGCTGAAGTATTAGTGGCTTCGATGGGTGATATATGATATATAGACTGCCGAAGCATAGCTACCCCGCGGTTGGCAGGCGAGCCGGATAAGCTTCGGTGTGGGGCTGTACTGGATCGGGCCGCAGCCCTGGGTATGCGGTCGTAGAAGAACAGTTCATGGCTGAGTATTCTTATTCAGATTGAGGGAACAATCTAAGAAATGAATCTATCGATGGAGGGCTGGTAATAATCCGTTGCATGTTCTCTCCCGTAGCGCTTCTTCCAGAAGGACTTGGTGGCTGTTGTTGAGCACGTGATTAGCGACTCAGCCTCACAATTTAAGATTAACGTTAAGGTTTACCGCTGTCGGCGAACAACCCCTTTTCTCACTACTGCAGTCACTACTGCAGTCGATCGATCATTTCGCCTTGCGCACTCTGGAGATTCAAATTTTTCGTTCCAGATTTCAATTGTTCCAGTACGTCATTGGAGGCTCGCATAATAATCTCCAGAGTTTAGCATAAGGCAGAGCATCCCTAACCTTGGTTCTAGTTGGGCTAACCTGGCAGGCAGACTTTCTTTAGCAGCGCATAGCATACCAAAGTCAAAGTAGAATATTTCTAAGTGTAGAGGGGGAAGAGTAAGATGGCGAAGTGGCGATGTAACAACTTCGATGCCTTTCAATTCGGACGCGATCTTTGGGATCCAAGTCATCGTTTCGAAACCTCATGGCTTTTACCGCCCTGGGTCCTCTTTGGCGTTAGAGCGGCGATTGTAAGACTATTTTCAACTTACCTCAATTGCATGATAATAACACTGTGGACCTATAGTCACTCTACACCTTCGCAGTCACTTTCTTCATCATCGGCTGGGAAGCCTCTAACCACGACGGCTACAGCATTCATGACGTCCATAAATCATTCTCATTCTTCACAGGTGACTTTAGTGCGCCCCTCTCACAAATCTAACAAGTTAACCGTTGCAGTCCTCTGCTACTGGGGCATATGCTTCTACTTCGCCGTCGCAGCAATTCACACCTTCTCATACGCTCTTCACGGCGGCACTCCTCTCCTAAACCGCTTCCCCCGCCCGCTCCAAGCCCTCCACTACTTCTTCTGGAGCACAATTACCACCTTCCCTTTCCTCGTCACAATCGTCTACTGGGCTATTCTCTTCTCCAGCTTCGACACTACCTTCGCTTTATGGTCAAACGTCTCTCAGCACGCACTTAACTCCGCCTTCGGTCTCTTCGAGATTTTTTTCACGAGAATAAATCCTGCGCCTTGGATTCACTTGCTTTGGTTGATTGTTTTGCTCGCCTTATATTGCGGACTAGCATACCTGACGTACGCGACAAAACATTACTACGTATACTCGTTTCTAAACCCAAACCCGAAGAACGATATCTCGATCGGCAACGGCCACACGAAAAATATTGGCGGCGTGGGGAAAGGCGCTGTAGTGGGATATGTGTTTGGCATTGCGGTCGGGATTGTGATTATCTTTTGTTTGAGCAGGTTTTTCGTTTGGGGGAGGAAGTGGGTTACGGAGAAGAAGTTAGGGATGAAGGGGAAGTTCTATGCAGGGAGGAGTATGGGGATGGGAGAGGTGGAGTTGGAAACGCAGAGAGTGTGGGAGAAGTGATTTGCGCAGTCGGATTTTTGAATTTGCAAAGCATGTGCGAAGATATAATACCCTTTTTGTTACGATACTAATGGCACTAAAAATTAATGTTAATAGTTACGAGAATCTGCAGGATTCACCTCGTCTTTGAATATAAGTGATAGTGACATATATTATTAAAGTCCATAACTTATTGCTCGGAAAATAGCAAAATGCCTCGGAATCAGTTCTCGAATTACTCTGATTGCTTCTACCGGTTATCTACATTGTTTTTGCTTAAAACCGGGCTATATAGTATAGTTAACACTACGTCTTTATGACTATCCAAAGACTTTATCATTGTACAAGATTATCATAGATTTAGCGGGCAGTTATGCCTTCCAACTTCGAGGCAGGTAAGTTTTTTTCTGCTGAAAATTACGCTCGTTTCCACAGGACACAATAATGAACTCCTAGACATAGATCTTGGATCTGTAATTGACACATATATATTTGACTTCTATACACTAATTACAATAGAACAACCGCCAGAGTTCTTCACTATTTACTATAAGGCCTTGTAGAAAGGAACATAATCTGCAATCCTCATGATAGAGGCACGTGAAAATCAAAGATTAGATAAAAGCTTTTGACATGGCGAGGAAGTAAAGAAATGAGAAAACTGAATTCCACAGGCAAGTCAGCTGTGTATAATTACAGAAAAAAAATGTTATTTAATTCAAACTTTATATAAACTATGGCTATTAGTAGCAGAGAGGTATCGAAGATATCATTCTCAAAAATCGCTCCAAAGCTCAATCCTGACACAAAAATATCCGATAACCATATAACTTCTCTCATATGCTTGCGAAAAAGACGTGCACGCAAGTTAATCTTGATGCTCCCTTCTCATCAACTCCTCTTCCTCTCCGTCTCCTATGCGCGCACCTTTCCTCTTGCTCAACTCCGCCTGCCAGGCTACTTTTATTTTCCACCACGAATACAGAGGCCACCACAATGAGTTCCACCACTCCTCCTGTCCCAATACCTCAGGGTGTTGCTTTAACCATGCCTGCCGTTGCGCCTCCTCACGGGCCTTTCTGTCCATCTCCTCTTTCTTCCTTGCTGCTCTTTTGATCCGTTTTTCCTCGCGCCGGCGCTCATAGCGCTGTTGTTCGGCATGGCTGCGGTGAGTGGAGTGGTGATTTCCCATTTTAATGGGAATGCAAAGGATTTTTGGCGCAGAGTGTAAATGTTTATTGAGAACGAATTGGTTTGGTTGTCGCCCGAAGTAGTTGATAGTGAATTTTCAAAAGGGTTGCTTGGCCTTGCCCAGTATAATCTTGGGCAAAGGCTATGAATGATTTCTAGAAATCTTTACGCAGGGGCATTCGGTATTCTATATATATTTTCCAAGTTGCGAATCTCGATAAGTAAGACACGTGCCGACCGGGCCAACCTTTGTCGCACCATAAAACATGCATAGCAATCGGGCGAATCAAAGATGATTGACCCGCAGCCCTGTTTCCAAAATTGTAACCTCGAACCATTCAGATTTGCGCCTCTGAAGATTAAGTCCTTCTTCAGGCAGAAGAATTCTTTCGTAGCTCACGGGTTGTTGGGCAGAACTTCGAGCATTGGTGGTGGCGGTGCCGACACAGCCTTGCAGGTAGCCCCATGATGATCTGCATAATCAACCACGCTTGATTTGGTGCTTCTTACCGATTCTTGCATATGATGCGATCTAGGAAGCGAATGGTAAGCCTTGCTTAGGCAGCAGGATTTGGGCAAATCATAGAAGAGAGCTGGGCTAAGATCGCAAAATCTGGGATTTTGGATAGGAACCGTGCACTGGCAATACCGGTTCATTTTTAAAGCAGTAAATTGCTGGTTAATGTGAGAAAAGGACTGATTTTGGTAATATGGAACCATTTACTCGCTGCACTGTATCACAAGAGGATGGGGCAGAGGTTCTAGTTCTTGGATTATGCCGTACCGGAACACTCTGTAAGTTGTTCGTATTTGCTCCATTGAAAGAAAATTTTTTGTTAATCCAAAATAGCAATGAAATTCGCACTCGAAGAATTAGGTTATAGAAAAGTGTACCACTTCACTAGCCTTTTTGAGCACGAATCACATGCCAAGTTGTGGATATCTGCGATCAAAAATAAATTTATCCAGAACAGACATACTCAAATAGATTTTCAAATAGAAGACCTGCAGGAAATATTTCGAGGATATAATGTGAGTTTAATTCTTCAAAGGACTCCTAAATGCCAACCAAATTAATTATGGCATGTAGGCTATTACAGACATCCCATCAGCCTGCTTTGCGCCAGAGTTAATCAAGGCATATCCCAAAGCCAAACTCATACTCACGACACGTTCTCCATCTAGCTGGCATAAATCAATGTTAGATACTATCGATGCCCTACAATCCTCTCGTCTTCTTCGCGCCACTCTTGTTTTCCAAAGCAAGCACATAAAATCCATTTTCTCTCTAACAGACTTGATTATTAAATATTATTTCAATGGCAGCATTCCACTTTTTGGAATAAATGCATTTAACCAGCATAATCATATGGTCAAGGAAATTGCTAAACGAGAAGAGAGAGACATTCTAGAGTTTAGAGTAGGCGACGAATGGGAGAAACTGTGCGCATTTTTAGGATGTGAGGTGCCTGATACACACTTCCCACGTGTAAATAATACAAAGGCATTTAGGAGAGGATTTGGGATAGGTTGGTACGGGATTAGAGGGCCCGTATTTGCAATTCTGATTGTTTTATTAGCAGTCAGTGTTCTGGTATCCCTACGGTCAAGGCGATAGTAGGTAGAAGAATAAAGATAGATTCACCAAATGTAGCATTTAATTTGCTTCTGTCACCATATTAAGAATGCTTAGCTATAAATCAATTCATGTATGTTGGGAGTGATAAATGAGTTCGAAAAGTAGACAAATCTATCTTGATTGGATCTTATCATTACAGCATCAAAAGAGCCTCAATACATAAAATCCAACTCATTCAAACAGACAACTCTTCAAGCGCTACTTTGGCCTCCGCGAGTGATTTCTTCAAGTCAAAATCCCACACCCATCTGTATCTCATATCTATATCAATCTTGAGTTTTTCAAAATCATCTTCCATCCCGGTACCAAGAAGGCAATTTGCCCGTCCTGCTTGCCTACTTCTATTCACAACATTCTGCGTCCTTGGCCTTCTGACAGCGTCGTAACATTGAAAAGCATGCTCTACTGCTGTAGGGCCCTTGGTAATTCCGAGCAAATTACTGAGAATATAAGCATCTTCGAAGGCCATCGCAGCCCCAGCCCCAAGATTAGGCGTACTGGCATGAGCGCTATCTCCAAGAAGGCACATCTTTCCCCGGTTATACTGCTGTGTATGTGAGACGTCATACATACCCCATCGATCTTTCATATCAAAACGAGAAAGTAGCTCGATGAGCTCCTTTCCCCATCCTTCAAAATCTTTCAGCATATCTTCTGTTGTGGATGGAACGATCCAGTTTTGGTCATCCCACTTGGTGTTATCTTCTAGTCGTACCGCAGCGATATTGACAAAATCATGATGTTCCACAGGATAAGTGATGATATATGTGTTATAGCCAACATATAATTGTCCATTCAGAGCCATTTCATCGCCCAAAGTTTGCCTTGCAATGTCCTTGGGGACTAGTGCCCTGTATGCATACTCTCCCGTGAACTTGGGGACAGCATCCGTAGCATTTCCCACCACAAATTCCCTGGTCACACTCTTTATTCCGTCGCAGCCAACTACAGCATCAGCAAACACGGTTTCTCCATCCGCAAACTTTAGTTTTACCCCACCCTCACCCTCGAGTTGTTCAATTTCAACTAGTCTCTTCCCGAATTTGGCAGTTCCAGGACGGATCAGATCGACTAATTCATCTAAAAGCCTAGCTCGATGAATTCCGCTCCTGGTTTCAATTCCTTCCTTCTCCATAAATCCTTCAAAGGCATCTTTCGTTCCCTCGAGCCGCCAAATCAAGTCCCCATATTTCTTCCCATTGCCATTCTTACTGTCCATCCCATATCGAAAGTTGCACCAAGTTCCTTTCTGCTCAGGAGTCGCATTGCCTGTCATGTGTTTCTTGAATCCATCTAAGATCTTTGGTGAGATAAGATTCATGGCGCGAACAGCATTTGGTCCGAAAATGACTCCAACACCGACTTCGGCAAATCCTGCAGCCGCTTCGTAGATTGTTGCATTGATATGGGAATGTTCTTGGAGCCCTATCATTAGAGCAAGGCCACCAAAACCACCTCCGATAACAGCAACACTGATAGGTTTTGGACTCGTCTCTGGAACATCTGCTTGGGAACCCATTTTGGAATCTTTATGATTGGATGAATTTTTGTTGGGCGTGCTTTTCCAAATATTTTAGAGGAGGTTAGAAGAACGGTGCTATGGAACAAGGATGTCTTGTTCTAGATTGTGGTACGTTGAGGTATCCTACTAGAAACATTGGTTAAAGTGGTACTGTATTTAAACATGTCTGTCCCCTGTAGCCTGGGTCCCTCGGCATACCATCCTGGGGCCAAGACGCTTCAGGCCCTTACCCAACCCGGAGCACACCGCCGCGGAGCTACATATCTACTGCATATTGTTTCACTTCCCTGCATCCTTTGGTAGCTTGTTCCACCCACATGCATGCTGGAACCGCCCGATGCCTGGAACTTCAGAATTTGTATCATCTCGCAAAATAAAATTCTGCAAATTTGGATGAAGTTGGAATCTCGGATTTTAGAATTGAAGCCGTTGGCTTATAAATTCAAACGAATAAATCTACGTAGGCATACAAACAATTATAATCTTCTAAGTACGTGCTGGAATAGGATCCATGTTACGGTGTATGTTTAGAATAAATACTATAGCATTTAGTTCTCTGCTGCTGGAGCAGGAAACTTCACTCTCCACTTCGCCCCCCAAATCTGGACAGCGATCACAGACCCAAAGGCCGCAGCAACGATAGCAGCCTGGCATCCAAACGCAACTGCCGGTCCACTATGCACAACCCACTTAATGTTGAAATAAGTAATGACGAAACCGCCTGTTTTCCATATTAGCAATGTTTCAATTGATGCTTGATATCCAAAGGGAAGGAGTGAAAGTGATGAGAAAAGCGAAGCACATACCAACAACTCTCCAGAAGTTTAACCAAGAGGAAACCAGTGCAGCATGTCCAGGGAATGAATCGAGGAAGTATGCAGAAATCGCCGTTGTCGAAGCAAGCATTGCGAAGCTATTCATACCCCAACCGAAAGCAATGCCAACCCAAGAAAGTGAGTGCTGTAAGGTCTGCCCATATAGAACTAGAGAGCCCACAGACATCAAGACAGCAGGCCAAGCGCCCCAAAGACGATTCTCCGGTTGGTAATGACCACCATGTTTTTTTATGTATGAATTGCAAAGCCAATCATTGAAGAAATGGCCCCAGGCCTCGGCTACAAGGACTCCAATCATCGGTGCAAGATACATCAAAGACACAGCTGTGTCAGTGAAGAGGTATGGTGGAGGCTTGACGAATTGAGTGATGGTAGTTGTGATACCAATCGCCCACATGTATATAACAAGAAGGAAAATAGCCGCTGCCTGATGTTAGCGCAATAACACGAAACTTTTACGAGTATACGAACATGGAAGTATGATCTGAGGTAAGTATGATAACGCAATAAGATCTTTAAAGACTGTCTTCAGGGTTGGGCGGCCTTTGGCAAGATATCCGGCGTATCCAGTGAGTTTTTGAACTCGTCGGAGAATGCCAGTGGCTTGGATCTCATTGTTCTTGGGCTCCTCACGATCATAGAGCGTCTCATCGCCGAAAAGCACAATTAACAAAATGGAGAATCCGTGAAATGCAGCCATCACTCCGAAATCCTGACGCCAATTGATCTTCTGAATGAGAAAGCCGGCAATAAACGGGCCTAGGTAAGGTCCAACAAGGAAGCTGAATGCCCAAAAATTAATTTTCCGAGCCCGCTCATGAAAGAAGAACATGTCGTGGATTATAGTTAATCCAATGACTTGTGGTGCCGTGTTAAAGAAGCCTTGAAGAGTCCGGCATGCTGTAAAACCGGCATATGTCGGTGCTACTGAAGCGCCAATGACCACAATGCATGATAGAACTTGCGACCAGAAGAGGACAGGAAGACTAAAGTATTTGTTAGTATAAGTGATTAATGTACTCGCGGGTCCTACTCACCGGCCATATCTTTGGATGAGAGGTACTGCCAAGACACCTCCAGGGCCTTGCAAGAATATGCCGCCGCTAAGAGAGTTCGAGATTTGGACGATGGTCATATTCCAATCCAAAGCTTGAGCTTCAAAAAGAGTAGTTCCCCATGTCATTCCCCAATCAGTTAACAACGAGCTGAAAGTCAGTGCAACAAGAACGCTATGTTTCTTGGACCATGACCAGTTCAGCGGGTCTGCGGAGTCATCCGAGGGTTGAGGAATAAGAGCTATTTTGCCATCTTTGGTTGTTCGAACTTCTTTTTGGTCTCCAGAGCTGTCCACTTCGGAGCCATCTCTCTGGTATAGTTCGGTGTTGACAAGATATGAGCCGTCGACAATTTTTTCGGCACCGAGATGTTTCTTTTCCACATCAACAGCGACCGAAGTCTCTTCGACATGGAGATCCTTTGACATTTCTTCAGCCATCTAAGTAAAAGATTGAATGATTGTGTTTGGGACCAAAAATTGAGACGGAAATGACTTCGACCTGGCAGGTTATGAGCAAGAAGACAAGACCTAATGAAGAAAAATCAATAGATAATGCGAAATTGGCGCAATGGAAACTACCTGGAATTGGCAAAGGCCCCTTCGCAAAATTTCCGGAAGAGGTCGAGCGAGGTTCATGAAAATCATTGGATACCAATATGTCTCGACGTTCCAGAAGATGGCACTAGTTTCCGGGAACCTCTCTTCGGTAAGTGTACGATAGTTACATCCTGTACTATTTAGTGGGCCGGGATTTGATGCAAAAAGACAGAAGTAGTATCCCAGCCCTTCCTTCGCTACCTTTGATGCTGGTCAGGTTGCACCTAACCGATATCTCTATGGATAGTCCTCCACCTCTGGCGAAACTCCCCCACGACGGGAATTTATTCGTTTAGGGGGAACTGGGGTGGCATTCCGGGTCATGGATTAAAGTTCGTGCCCCTGTCTTAATCCTTCAGCAAGGGAATTCTATCGCCACTTCTCGTATGGTAAGGAGAAACACTCAGGGTCTGCAAGAGCCTAGGGATGACCCAAACCCAAATTTGAGTTCGCGGGATGCAAAGAGGTGAACTAATGTGCCGGGCGAGCACTTGGCTGAGAGGCCAACCAATCGCGCTGCAGAAGGATTCGGAAATGGTATTCATTGCTTTTACCGAGCTGCCAAGCATTGTTAGTGGCTTGACGCTTTTCTACAGCGTCCCGTCCCGCGGAACAAGACCAAGGAACGGCCCAGGCTGGGCATCACAACTCAGAGCCGTATCCCTGGCATCTCATAGCAAGAGCAGATGGAAGGCTCTCGTACCCCAGGAATCAAGTCAAATCCTGCAAGATTCCCTTTTCGCTTTTGCCAGAGCATGTGAAAGGTTGAAACCAGGCTTTCTTTTACCAGCTAGGGTCTGCCTTAGCCTTCCAAACAGCAAACTTGGAGCTTCGAATGAATCCTTCTGCGTCGATAGTGGTGCCAAGGGCAAGTGGTGTTGAGAGACATGGGAAGCGGTTTATTCCCAGCAGACCGTGCATGATAGCCCCACTAGCCGAAGTTCCGTTAGCCCCCCTATCCAATAAGCGTCCTCGCTTGTACCACAGTCACATCAACTCTACTGCCGAGCGAATACAATCATCGGTCACCTGTTCCAGATGCATTTTCGCGAGATGCTATACTTCCTGTGCTTTACCAAAAGAAAAGAATTGCATTGAGCGGGCCACCCACAAGTCCGGTATCCCCCACCACTGTATTTCATTGCTTCCCGCGGCAGTTTCTGAAGCCATCTTCCACGTTGAGTGATTACACTCCTCAACTGGTAACGGCTCCAGCCAATGTAGAGCACATACATTGGTGCTGAAGGATGAGCAGCCAAAATTCCACTTCCAAGGCCTTGCTGCATGTGGCTTCCGATGGTTGGCAGCTGCAAGGTCACTTATGAGGCGTAGATATGCGGATCCAGGGGCAGAGGCGGAATTGTCCCAGGCTCGAAATGTTGTTCCTTGCATTCAACTGCCAGCCCCGGTTCTATCTTGGCTAGCGATCGAATATCAACGATGAAACTGATGCAGCTGTTCCTGGAGGAAGGAGGACAGAAAGGGTGATAATTCAATTTCACAGCATGAAGATAGCTGAATGAAGGCTGTGCGACTTACATCTTGCTTCAGCCATTTTCACCACCATCATACAGTATATAACTCCTAGCATTTGGCCACCTATCTATGTGGAGCTGATCTATACTTTTGTTCTCTCAGAAAATCTTATCAAGAAAATCTACGTTCAAACACAAATTCTCATCATGACAGATGCATTGGGTCCTGATGTAAACATTGGCCCAAGTGCAGTTATAGCCGCCTGGTGCGAAGTTAGTATTGCAGTTGTGGTTGTTGCATTGAGAACTTTCACTCAAGCAAAGGTCGTCGGTCGTGTTGGCCTTGATGATTACATTATAATTGCGTCTTTGGTTTGAATTTAAATCCAGTACTCCTAACGATTTTCTAACCAAACAACTAGTTAGTTGCTATAACCAACACATCTATTATTACCCATGCCGTCTCTTGGGGAATTGGGAGACATATCTACTATCTCACGGATGAGCAAAGAATCAATGCAATCAAGTTTGAATTTATGGCTCAAACACCGGGGATCGTTGCACCGGCTCTTGCCAGAATCTCCTTCGCTATCTATCTCTTGAAGTTTGTTGGCACCAGTAAAGTTCGTCGTTGGACTCTTTGGTCAGTGGTATGGACTCAGATTGTTGTCAACCTTATCCAAATTGGACTCATATTTGGCCAATGTGAACACTTCGCAGCTCTATGGGACCCTTCTGCTGGTGGAAAGTGCTGGAGCACTAAGGTTCAGGTATATTCTGGGTATTTCTTAGGGGGTAAGTACAAAATTGAATCATGGCTACTAGTGCTAAGCTAATATAATTTAGCATTGAATTGCATCCATGATCTCATATTGACATTTATTCCTATGCTTGTTTTAAAAGGTCTCAACATGAGCATTCGGATCAAGGTTGTTCTGAGCATTCTAATGGGCATGAGTATTTTGTAAGATCTGACTTTTTCTTCCCTCTTCGATGAAATATGGTCCTAAATGAATCTAACATTATATTTGCAGTGCATTTATAGCTTCTATCATCAAGACAATCACACTTGGGAATCTAGGGAAACGTTCTGATTTTACATGTAAGACTTTAATTTCTATGTTTACTTTAAGGAGCACAAGCTGACAGATTAATAACCATAGACTTCACCGTCGCTTTCATTATCTGGTTTACCATCGAGAATTACGTTGTGATTATTGCGTCCTCGATTCCTTCAATTCGTCCACTCCTTCTACACTACAAGAGAGGAGGCACAAGCAGAGACAACACATATGCGATGAACAGTTACGGAACGCGCAGTCGCGTAACCAAAGGCTATGTACATTATCCCGACCCCGAAAATGGAACATTGCACCAAAATGCACAGCGCTCTTCAGCGGGTGTGACAACCTCGCAGGTCACTACCAAAATCCAGGACAATGATAGCGAGGAGTACATCTTGCCTATTCAAAAGGAGAAAGGTGGAGTCATCACAAAGACAACGGATGTACAAGTGACATATGCAAAACATGATGGGATTGATAGAGGTGTTATGTACTAGAATTATGTTCTGTACTGGGTGACGGGGGAGTCTCACAGTCTAAGACTTACGACTTGTACGAGGCAGGGAGTTACTGTCAAATTTCAGACATTGTATTACACATACGAGAATATTCCTGTAAATAAAACGGAATAACGCACAGAAAATTTAAATTATCATACTTCTGGAAGCTTACATCTTAGAAAGGGGTCGTGAATGCCAACGTTATGCCAACGTTATGCCAACGTTGTGCCAAGAACGCTAAAGTAAAACACGTGGGCCGTCACAAAAAGAAACGTAAAGAAACCGAAGGATTGTGCCGATACCGGAATATTGTTGAATAGGAGTACAGAATTTGGGCCATGCGGAAGGGCAAAAGCAGACTAAGAAATTGGCACAAAGCCAGTATTGGCGGTGGCTGAAAGGCACAACCCGAATCCCCGTCTCAACGCTTAGGCCGTTTGAAGGCGCGGTCCACAACCACTAGCTCGGGTGCAAACAGCTTCGTCTAAACAATGAAGTTATCCCACCTCTTTTTTTGCTTATGGCTTTACATGAAACGGCTGTGGCCAATGTTTGAGCAGGGACCGAGGCATAATCGAGAACTATTAGTTGCGGGTATCTTTAAGCGGGTATTTGTACACGCAAAGCCGATAAGATTTAAACCTAGAGAATAAAACAGGAAGGCAGCTAAAATGTTTAATTCCTAGAAACTATTGAATGAAGAAAAGGAAGATATTGCCGAGGATCAACAGGTGATCCAGACCCTCACTCCCAGCCAACTCAATCGCTTTGATCGTCAACCCCATCCCACCCCACCCCCTTTCGCCTTCCCTTGATTCCCACAGGAAAATCCAATACTAACAACTTCAGCACTAAGAATTAAAATCATCATCCCATGGCATCTTCATGGTAGTCGGGAACGGCCAATATTGATTCATAGTTACATCGGTATTAAAGCCGCTTCCCCACGGAATCTTCTTCATGCATCCCTGTGTGCCAGGGGCTGCTGTCGGCCTATCTAAACGGCCAGTGACTGTTAGCATGGCAGTTAATGCAACCTTGCCTGCTTGTTCCAAAGACATTCAGTGGTTCCCCCGCCATAAACCATGTATACATCGATATGCATGTGCAGCTGGGTATGGTCTGGTACGCGATAGACTTCAGACCGCGTACGAAAAAGATGCAAGATGCCAGAGACAAAGAGAAAACATATTACCGGGGTTGGAAATCCTCGTTCCGCTACCTTCAGGGGCCGTGGTAGATCTATTGCATTCCGGGAGACGCCAAACGTGCCTAAAGGGGCGCAGTGGAAAAGATATGAGAAAGGAGATGGGGCGAATGGATGGCTTTCATAGTATAGTGTAGAAAAATGCCATCAACTTCAGTGGTATTGAGCCTAGCGAGATGATTGATTTCAGGAGAATGTTCCTATCTATGATTGAGGCAGAATTCATTAGTTTGGACCAAGGCTTGGGCTCGATTTTCTACTATTCCTGCGCCTTTCGAGGGACCCTAAACCACCTGCAAGTATGAGAATAATCTCGGAACACGATCCGTATCAACTTACGTGGTCTCATAAACACCAAGCCTTTTTCGCCATAGATGATAAGTGCCGTAATCTTTCAAACCGTTATGTTTCTCCACCAAAGTTTTGACAAGCCCGGAGATGAAGCCCGGTTTGCTAACGATTTCAATAATTATTTATTCCAAGAGCGCCAAGGGCTTCTATTAGCGGCAGTTCAGCAACTGCAAGTGGGAAAGATTTGGTAGGATCAGCATCCCCGAGAAAGATAACGACGTAAATAAGAATTTGTGCCCTGAGTCCAGCCGATGGCTTCTGAGATAAAAGGGGGGACTTACAGCCAGGGCCATTTAGAGCTCATGCTTGTAAAAGAGCTCTCTTGACATGCGTATCGGTTTCAATAACAGAGAAAAGACGTTAGACGCAAAAGTATACATGAGCTATACGAGATCAAGACTTCAAAGCCAAATTGAGAACTTTCTCCTGAGTTGCTAACGCGAACGCGTCATGGGTACGCCGTGAACACTTCTCTCTCCTTAACATATTCATAAGATCGCAGAGGACGACATCAATCATCACTAAGATTCTTCCAAATTCATCTCAAGTAAATTTATCTACACGATTAAGAGCTATTATGATCTTTTTTATACGGAATCCTTAACGTGGACGATATAGCCCGGATGCTATTGAACTTGTTTGGAGAGTTGCCAGAGAGAAGTCCGTAAAAGACACAGTATTGGTTAACAGAAAGTTGGTAAGATTGGTCTGATTATGGTTGATAGTATAGATCTATCACGATGGATAGGCGTTAGAGTAGCTAATGGAACAGTTCGGCTGGTGGTAAAAGTTGGGACAATACCCACGCTAAAATTCTTTGATTAGAAAAACGGACCAGAATTCACTCAAATGGATTGAGGCTGATTCACAGAACTTCCACGAAATATCGGAAGGTGCACAATTCTATGCCCTTAGTGGTTCTATTCCGAGCGCCTCTACAGCTCGAAATGCGCTGGGAATCTTGTAAGGCCCTGAAGATCCAGAAACATCTTCTCTGTTTGAAGTTAATGTGTCAATAAGATGATGATTATTGACTTATCTTCCTTGGGACCTTCAAAGTCTCTGACTGATACAAGAGCGCCATCCGTACACTCTAAGAGAAGCAAGACAAAGTACAACTAGCCAGAAGTCAGGTTCACAGCTTAAATCAACGATAAATTGATTTTCTAGCCACAAGGAGTTGCTTTGTCTTCCATATCAATGGCCAGATAAGTATACTTTACTGTAGGCCTTCGTTAAAGATATGAAAGAGGCAAGAAGGCCTAATCTTGGATATGTAGAAGCGATTATAGAGAAATATATAGAAATTAAAATGACAGATCTGTAAAATGCTTCAGAAGAAACCGAGCAGATTCGTGAAGGGTAATGAAACTGAAAGAGTAAAATTGTTGGCATTATACAGATTATAACAGTTGTGTCGCATGTAAAATAACCAAAAGGCTTGGGTTCTCTGAACATTTAAGCTCTTGACGTCAACATAATATGAAAACGCCTAATTGGAGTTGAGAGATATCTACTGTAACATATTGCAAATGTGCTCGAATTATAGCCTGGCATCTATTCTCACGAAAATCAGAAGAATGGAGGTTGAATGACAGTCAACAAAAATCTAACGCAATATCCAGAGTTTTGACAGAGCAATACATATCTTAGCTTCGTATGAGTGACGGCGACCGCTTCATTATAAATGGAATTCTCGGACAGGATTACATATTGTTAGAGAAACCTCGGTTGAGACTTTTGACGTTGTTACGGAGGCGGATGGTCAGATATCGGAATCGGAGTATTGTTCTCCCGAAATCCACGTGACTGCGTGAAAAGAGATTCCAGATTACTCTAGGAGTCGGCGGCCGACCTATATATTTACTCGCGAATCCCTGCGCCAGTACGCCATCAATTGACAATCGATTCTTGCTGTGTTCCTTGGAAGGTTAAAAATATCCTCCTCTGAGAATCCTACAATGGCTGGCCCGGCCACCCTCAAGGTTTCCAATCGTTGTAAGTTCTGATGTTTCCCTCCATTCTCAACGGAGTGCCTGACCTCAACCACAGCTGCGAAAAAGCCAATCAAGAAGCTTCCTACAAGCATAGAGGTCACAAATACGACAACGGTCCAAGATGTGAAAGAGAAGTTGGCGAAACAAGCAGGTGGATGGGATCCTCATCGATTCGGGCTTTTCGATCCCGAGACGAAGAAGCTCTTAAAAGACCGGAAGGCTCTTATTAGCCAATCTAAAGAAGTTATGGCGGGGAGGGAGATTCTTGTGAAGGACTTAGGTCGGCATACGTCCCTTGGATACCTTTCATTATCAATGCTGACTTTATGTTCTCCCAGGTCCTCAATTATCGTGGACAACAGTTTTCATAATTGAATACCTCGGCCCCATCCTAATCCACCTCGCGATCCCCCTCTTCCTCCGACCATATATCTATTCCTCCGCCCCACCCATGTCGAACTCACAATACCTATGTATGGGAATGATCGTAGCCCACTTCCTAAAGCGCGAATTCGAGACCATATTCGTGCACAGGTTCTCGCTCAGCACGATGCCGGTGTTTAACATATTCAAGAACTCCGCGCACTACTGGATCTTGTCTGGGCTCAACATCGCATACTGGATCTACTCTCCGAACTCGTACACGGCGCTCTCCTCTCCTACAATCGACTATATCAACATGGTCGGCGTGGCGCTATATCTATTTGGCGAAATCTCCAATTTCTACACACACACCATCCTCTCCAATTTGCGCAGTCCGGGCGGCACGGAAAGGGGCATCCCGACGGGCTACGGCTTTGGCCTTGTCACTTCCCCCAATTATCTCTTCGAACTGATCGCCTGGTTTGGCGTCCTGCTCGTGTCGAAAGACTGGACTACCCTTCTCTTCATAGTTGTGGCTACGGTGCAGATGAATGCCTGGGCGATCAAGAAGGAGAAAGCCCTGCGCGCCGAATTCCCTGATAAGTATAAGAAGAAGAAATACCCCATTTTCCCTAGCCCCAGCGTACTGCTGGCGTATTTGATGGGGAAGGGGGCTTGAGATTGTATGCAATATTGTTTGTCATGGTTATGTTAATGAATAGGAGAACTTGTTGGGTCTAAGTTGGTTAGCATAGACGGCCACATTAGAGCACTAGCATGAAATTGGGTTTCAGAAGGGAAGTAATCACTTTGGTATCTTGGATTATGATCGAGGGGATGAGTGAGTGGCTAAGTGTTTACCTCTCCAAAAGAGGATGGTAGTGGAAAATTTGGGCGATCTTATAGACAATCGACTCGTTGCTTCTGGTCTATGGTGTAAGCATAGTTGTTCTGTACATATCCATAATGCAATGTATTAGTAACATATCTATTTGCATGGAAATGGGCCTTATGATGGGATGCTTGACGGATTTTATTAATCTCATTATTTAATGTCTTTTCTCTTTATTATAAGAACTGAAATTAAGACTCATCCTCATCCTGCCTGCAACCCCCCGCCCCAAAACCAACCCCGACCTCACGAATAATCATTGATGGCAGAAGAAAACGCCGCATCAATGGGCTGCAGCAAACTCGCAGCCTCGCCAGCCAAGTCTGCGGGGACCTTACCGGCGACGACGGCTCCGAACTTATCGGTAGCGTCCTGCTCCTCTTTCAGATTAAGCAGGACGACGGGGCTGACGACCAGCAATTTATCGAACTTGCTCTTGGCGGCCACGATGTTGGACAGGGTAGACACGACGACATTGGAGAGCGATAGCGTGTTCAAGGCCACAGTCACAGCCTCGATGTCTGACAGATCAGCGGACTGTGAGGCGATCCTCGTTGCAGAGTTTATGTCGTTGAGGAGCGCTATAGACTTGGCGAGGAGAGCACCTACGTCTGGCAGAGCGGTGAGAGGATCGTCTGGGAAAGAGGTCACGGTGTCGTTCAGAGCGACGGTGGCGCTGGAGACTACGTCCATGGCAGCGACGATGGCGGCACCGTCTGCGAAAACAGTTGTAGTGAGGAGGGCGAGAGGGAGAAGGGAGAGAGACATATGCATCTTGAGAGGTATGGTAGAATTAATTTGGAAAAAACAGAAAGAGGGAATTATGAGACAGGGCTTTGGGGTATCGGTATGCCTAGATCAAAGAAAAAATCCCGTTCATATGTGGGATAAAGATCTTTTTTATAAAATTCCCTGTAAAAACTTTCAGAACGATCGTCAACTAGCTTTGAGCTTCATCTCGGAACCCAATTCGTGGGGTTGTGACAAAAATGGTGAATTCTTCCCCGCCTTGTGCTCGCAATGGTACCATCCCCGAGGACGATGTCAAAAGTTCAAGAATCTTTCTCGGTGGCATGTGCACATGTCATTGCATCACGTCAACATGCTCGGAGACACATGAGAGATTATTGGCCCTAACGACATACACTTCCATGACTTCGCGAAGATCTTTGCTGGGAAGGGTGGCTCCAGCACTTGCTCAAGAATCTTTGCCGAGCAGGGAAGGTCCTTTTCGTCAGACGCTTGTCACGAAATAGGATGTAAACCGATGGAGAGAAAACATGAGTACAGTAATGTTCAAATAAACATTCGGTCAGGAACCTACAGGGTCAATGGGTTGGGTGAGGGGGACTGTGGGGTAAAACCCCTGTTGGCCGCGGCTTTCCCCTCGCCTATGGAACATGTGAAATGAATTGTGGGGGAATGTGTCTCGACATTCAACGTTGAACGTTGGCTCAACTTTGTTGAATTTCAGCATAAAAAAAGAAAGGAGAAAAGGGACATAAGAGATAATGGTCGGTACTCTTCTAACTATCGATATCTCGGCGTTCCTGCGAATATAGCAAATCGTCCTTTGAATCCCCGGCTTGGATGCGCCGACGCACGTGAAGTAAGGCAGGTCATTCGCGAGAATCCTTATAGGGAATTGATGCGCAAAAGGAAAGAATGGTATACCGCTGGCTACCTTCACGGGCGCATAGCCCAGGTGTAGGTATGATTTTCATGCTCTCCTAGATTGGAGTTGGATTGGAGCGAGAGCGAGACTTCACCACTGCCCACACTGCCCACTGCCTCAAAGCATTGGCTGTCCGAGCCAGAGCGACCGCTGAAATAGACACTGGAGCCGAGGCAGTCATTCCTACCTGTCAACTGGTGCCATGTTTGTCTCCAGCTCAATTGTTGGTCAAGGCTTATTTATGATGGTGGATGGGATTTCGTGGGCTCTGCTCGACGAAGTTGATGCGAGGAGCAAGTAGGCCATTCCTGTTTTGGTTGGATCACGAGAGGCAATAGCTTCTCAAGTCGGTAGAGCAGTACTATGAAGGAGATCAAAGACAAGACATCAATCTGCATAACATGATTTTTCTCTCAGCCATATACTTCATAGGTGGCCCTAAGAACTTTTCGAATGTCTATATCACGTGACTACCAATCTGCCGACCATCCCCCACTATTACTTGCTTCCTTCATCCTTTTGTGAGAACCTACACAGACCAACTCCGCCATAAGCCCTGAAGTAGTCTTAATTACATCGTAGGCATGATTCCCCATGGTCACATATC
Source organism: Haplographium delicatum (assembly GCA_037952705.1). Lineage (NCBI taxonomy): Eukaryota > Fungi > Ascomycota > Leotiomycetes > Helotiales > Hyaloscyphaceae > Haplographium > Haplographium delicatum. The sequence goes on from JAPZPC010000062.1 coordinate 95,542, forward strand.
CGGCCGGGGAGATTCATTTCACCGCCCCTGATTGCAGCCTCAAACTCCAGGCATTCATTCCACGAGTGTCACGGCTGACCATTCACTATCACCTGATTGGCCGGTCAGACCAGAAAGATCCCCATGCCAATATCAGCATCTTTAAAGACGCCTCTCCTTACTTTTCCTTTTTCTTTCATCATGCCTCTCACTTTCTTTCTCATCTCTTTTCTTTTCTGGGAAGACTTCCGGAACTTGCAACATATCTTCACGCTCTGTCATAGCAAATGGTTGATCATTAATCAAGCATTGGACTGAGCAGTGGCGTAATTCATCAGACTTCATTAGCTATAAACCGGGCCACAATTGACATCCCTTTTCTGCCTTCCAAGTATCTGAAGAGCATTGAAGTCACCAGCTCTTATCGATGGCTTTGTTTGATGACGATATATCTTCTCCGCCAAGATCTCCAACCATGGAGTCCACAAATTCCACTCTTCAAGACGAGCCCGAATCAGAGCGGCCTCTCATTCCTATCACCAAAGGGAAGCGTGACTCGAGCCATCATGAGCATAAGTGTGCGGATGGTGACATTGTTCGAGATGTGATCATTGGCTTTGCCGATGGATTGACTGTTCCGTTTGCTTTGACAGCTGGTCTTTCAAAGTAAGCCCCATTTTCTCAATGAGCTCTTTGGTCAAATTCTGACGATATATAGCTTGGGTTCTTCTAAATTGGTAATTATCGGTGGCTTGGCTGAGCTCTTTTCAGGAGCGATTTCCATGGGTCTCGGCGCATATCTTGCAGCCGTCACTGAGAGGGAGCAATTCCAAGCGGAAAAGAAGAGAGAGGAGAGGGAAGTCGTTGCCGTCCCAGAGGATGAGAAAGAAGAGATCTATGAGATCATGGCCCAGTACGACATTGATCGTGAGGCTGCCCGGCCGCTGGTTGAAAGCCTGGCTTCCAACCACAAGATGTGGGTACAGGTAAGAAATCTTCAAATACCTCGACTAATAGTAACAAGCTAATACGTAAACCTGGTTCTAGTTCATGATGGATTTTGAGCTGAAACTTCAAGAGCCTAATGTCTCCCGCGCCTGGATTTCCGCTGCTACAATGGGTCTGTCATACTTCCTGGGTAAGCATCACTCACGTGATTCAACTTACTGCAATCTGCGTTACTGACATCTCCAAGCTGGCCTCGTCCCCATGATACCATACTTCATTTTCACTAAGGTTCTAGACGCATTCTATGTCTCCGTTGCCATCACCTGTCTCATGCTCCTTATCTTCGGCTTTGTAAAGAATTACATTATGATCGGGACAATGCGCTCCGGAATGTGGGGAGCTGTGCAAACCCTCGTCGTAGGAGCTCTTGCCGCCGGCACGAGTTACGGTATAGTCAAGGCGATTGACTCGAACACTTCGGCGGCAATGATGTTGGAGCTCTGAACCTCGATCTGCCTGGCCAGACATAGTTCTCCTCTCAAGCCTTTATTCTGTACTATATATTAGTAAGGCACCATACTCTCAACAGGGAGAGCATTTTACGAAGATCTGGCTGCACACTGATGCATGCGGCCAAGGAGATATTATTTGCATCGTAAAGATCAAAACATATCAGAAGATCCACTTCTCGCGCCAAATTTGGCAATTTTCGAGAAAGACGGGTTTCTCTTGACGAGATACATGAGTGTGTACAGGGATGGCGTTCTGGGAGTGCATAATAATCAATCCACTTAAAAGGAAAAAAGTATCGCCCTGAAATTGAAAGAGATCCATTTCTAGTTCTTCTACTGTATTAAAGTGAGAGGGTATTCACCAATCATCCTCTTATGCCGAAGTAAACCACCTGTGTTGTAAGACTTTCCAGATATCAATTCCCTCCTCGGGCCATACTTCAGCATCTTTCAAGCAAGTCGTCTAGCTTATCAACCGCCGAAAATGGAAAGTTTGCAGTTTTAGAGAATCGACGCATGCGAACTTAGGGGTTTGCTCCTTGTTGAATACCTATTTTCTATATTTAATTTATGTTACCAATTAATCTAAACTTATGATACACATTCGAAGATTCTCATTATGAATTAGGCAGGGGTTTAAAATCTCTTTTTCTCTTTGAATTCAATAGCCAACACCTCTATACTTTAACCATTAACTTGAAGCCCACCTGCGAATATCTCGATAATATGCCGAAGGCAGTTGCAATCAACATTGTGACACCGCAAAATATTGTGAGTCCTGAGAACTTGCCGTGCTGATCGCCAACAATCGCACCAGCAATAGGACTTCCGACCAGAACACCAAACGAAGAAAGTACATAGAGAGCCCCACTTCGAGTACCCAGTTGCCGAATATCAGATATCTGGGCGACCATGGCAGGAATAATTGATAAGGTGCAGCCAGAGGCAAACCCATACAAGCAGGCAAAGACAATGATTGGCGCATTTGATTTTGATGGTAACCATAGGGCAAGGGTGACAATTCCCGAGAATGCAGCCATGGCTATCATTACATTAAAGACCCCTATTCTATCTCCCGTCCAAGCAGGAATTATACGGCCAAAAGTTCTAGTACTTTTTAGAAGATAATCAAGAAGTAGTGTGGGGCTGTACTTACGATGCTGCATTAAGAATTGAAATCAGATAGCCGGCAAGCTCTATCGACATTCCGCTAGATTTCGCCTGGACAATAAGATAATTGAAAGGAAGAAAACTGCCGAGGTAGAGAAAGAAGGATGAAATGGCGAGTAGTAAGAACGGGATTTCGAAATACGGTCTTACAAAATCCATCAAACTAAGTGGCCTGCGCGCTGGAGGTAGTCGTGATTTTAGGGTAAGGTTTGCGAAAACAAGCAGCCCGAGAATCAGAAATGCCACGCTTCGCATTGCCCATCCAAATCCCACTTTGGGGATCAACTTCTCGACCATTATTGGCATTATAACTCCACCCAGACTAGAGCCTGACGTGACGATGCCGAAAGCTAATGCGCGGTGCACTCGAAACCAGGTCCCAACGGCGGCAATTGCTTACACAAAGTCAGAGATATAAGAAAAGTGAGAACTGAGCACTCACTTGGATAAAATAAGAAACTACATCCCGTAGCACTACAAATAGCCTGCGCAAGAAATATCTGATAGTATTTTGAAGATATAGACGTCATCATCAGGCCGAAAACATGTAAGAAAGATCCAAACAGGATTGGCCAACGCGGCCCATATTGGTCAACGATTTTCCCTGCAACCGGGCCCTGGAACACCGGGTAAGTTTTATTCTAGCATTGAATGTATTGAGCTTACCCAAAAGAACATCATGAACGATTCCGTTGCCGTAATCCAAGAAATAGTGCTGGTGGAGTATGATTTGAGTTGGTTTTCTTGGTAGTAATTCTGAAAGACGCCGATGCCTTATAGAGGTAGTTAGCGACGGGTTTCAGAGGGGAGTTAGAGCCCATATGGTCTGGACGGCTTACAATTAATCCACCCAAAGCTGGAAAAGACAGCAAAAGAGCCACCGGCTACCACTAACCATGCTTCTAAACCACCATCAGGAAAAGCGTTTGGATCGGGGCCCGGTTGCTTTTCGGCAACTGGAGCTTCTTTCGAGGCTACATCTCGGTCAGATGCAGGTTCTGGCGTCTCGCGATCCTGGTCTGATAGATGCTGATCCTCGGAGGAATTATCGATTTCTTTGGCGAGTTCAGACATACTCGATTGTGCGATTCTGGACTGATGTAGAAAATCAAGGAATAATATCTTCTCTAGGCTCTATACAAATCCTACTGTAGATAGAATAAGGAACTAGAAATACTCTCGAACCCAACCCATTCGCAACCTGCGACGTTTATATAATTTTTGGATACCGATGACCGTCCTGGGCGGGCCTCGAAAGATGTCACCAGTTTGGGAATCAGAAAGGTTGGAATGTGTAATTTTGCCAAGTGTTTCCGAATAAGCTGATTCTGAGAAATCACAGTAGAGAAATCGGTCATCATTTAAGTGTCTGGAGGATGTTAACAGGTCCGAAATATAGACCCCTGTACAAGGCTCGAGAGATGCTACCGTTTTCGGCTTGCACTTGGAACGGGAACCACACAGACGGGTCTTACATGTGACTGCGCGGTACCATACGAGGCGCCCCGACTCCGAGAGCTCAAAATACTTTGGTATTGATAATCCCAATAGTGCGGCAACATCCTATAATAAGTAGACAAAGAACGAAATTTTGCCTGATGATGTCGGGTCTTGACCCCGCAGCGATCTTGTAGGGATCGGACTTCTATCCAACACCCCTGCGGATATGCTCGAATAATAGTTCCTATTCAAGTTAGAACTAGAGTCAGATGTGGATCTTGCATATGTTTCTCCTTACCGGAACCCGGAATAATAGTTCTGCCACCAGATCGCACTAAACTTAGTGGGATCCATCAATTCTACTCAGAAACCTTAATACTAATCTTCACGCACAAGTCGTAATCCTGGGTGACGATGGTTGGCGTTGCTGGAAAATCTCAAGCCTGTCATACTTGTAAGCGAAGGCGAGTGAAGGTGAGCTTTGTACTAGGTGCGTTATTCATTACTGCCTCATGAACTAATGTATGTGTGTTAAAGTGTGATTTTCGACAGCCTTCATGCTTTCGGTGTGAGAAGGCAAATGTGTCTTGTGGCGGATATGAGCGAGACACTCTGTTTGTCAATAGAACTCCTACACAGCCTTCTGTGACAGCAGTCTCGGCCATTTCAGAAGCAAAGCGCGAAGAAGATAGACAGCGCCATCTTCATCCCCTTGATGAAGCGTTGTCATTACTGATCTCTGAGGCTACTAACTCATCATGCCCTCGCGTGGAATTTCGCCGTCATGCTGCAGATCTATTATATAGAACCTACATTCCACTGCCCGCAGAGACAACATATAGGACCGTAATAGGTACAATATATTCCTGGATTCAAGCTCTTGGTGAATTACCAGGGGAAAGCAAAGCTCTAGATCTAGCTATTCTCGCCTTTTGTGTTATCCAAACGCGCCTCACAGGTACCACTTCTTTTTGTTGCTCTAACGGGCTTGGATATTATAGTGAAGCACTGCAGCATCATCGACTGGAGTTGGAGGATGAAAAAAGGAGGTCTCGAGACGAGTCACTCGCTACCATCATTGTTCTCACAACTTTCGAGGTATGTTATGCATGCGTTAAATATTTTTCTTACCATCTAACAATGCTCTCATCCTTAGCTCTTTGCATTTACCTATGATTACTCTTGGAGAGTTCATGCTTCTGGCGTATCAGAGATGTTGCGAATGAGAAACCGTTCTGAACCCTTGACGCCGATATGGAATAGCCTATGCTCTAGACTTCATATGATATGTGTAAGTTATTACATCTTATCTCTCAAATGCCAGTTTGTTGACCATACAGGTTCTCGACGGGCTCACAAAACAGCGGCCTCTATTTCTAACATCGGCCGAGTGGCTCGAAATCTCAAAGAATATTTATGCTCAGCCGATCGACCACTTGCTAGACATTCTCACACCTGTCCCGGGGTTAATAGCACAATCTAATGAGTTAATGGAGGATTCGAACCAACAACAAAGGGATGACATGATGGCAAAAATTCTAGAAGAGCTTATCTGCATCTTGAATCAAGTGCGAATATGGTTAGATCGAAGAAAGTTTGAGGGATCGAGTTTATATTACCAGGCCGCCATTTCAACCATACATAATCCCGCCGATGATAAATATACGAACAAACTCTTCCCATTCACTCTCGAATTCGATTCCATAGATGGTGCCATTATGTCCATCTTCGCGTGGACGATAAAGCTACACGTTTTTAATACCATCCTTTTCATATACTACTGGTTCCGCAACAACGCAGGCTCTCTACCACGCTTGCATGACATTTTCAGACATGACGAGCAGGAACCGCTCGAGCCTGCCCCTCCAACTTCGAGTCTCAGTATTGACGCGGAGAACATATCCATACCGTTTATTAAATCCGAAGCCGATAGTGCCGCACGTCTCATATGTCAGAGCATAGGGTTCTGTTACCGCACCGAGCTAGGCACCCTGGGACCACAGTCGCTGCGGTACTCGCAGTGGCTCCTGCGGCAGTTCTTTCGACAGAATCCAGGCTACGAGCGAGAGCACGAATGGACCTTGCAGATCAAGAATATACGGGGCCCAGGACTCTTTGAAGGGCTGAACTTGATGGAATTCGAAGATAATTGTCAAGTACCCCATTTTTTTGGATCCGGAAGTTAGAAGTAAGCTACACAGAGAAATGTAGTATACAATGATACCTTTATTCCTTTGCACCAACATAGCTTATTAATGAGTCCATCGTTTTGAGGCCGTGTTGGAGTGTCAATTATCAAGATGTTACTGATCGTCGTCTCACCCGAGGTGGGATCTTCTCCTTCTTCCTCGAAGAAACGATCCGTGTGGGACAAAAGCAAAAGCTGACAGGCTGCATGCAGGTAGGCATGTACAAAAGAAGGTAGTAAAACAGGATACTATAGCTGTGCTCTTGGACTTCCCCATTTTTCTTTTCTTCTTTGGTTTGAGTATGAAAGACATTATATTTTTTCGATATGTTGGGTATCTAGATAAGTAATATAATCTTAAAATTTATGTTGTATTTAAACTAAAACAATAACTTGTTCTTCTCCCTGGCATTTATCGACAAAATAACTTCTCTCTGCTACAAAATCCAGATTGTCTTCTGCAAATCTCGCGTCTTTATGTAGACAACGGCGTTCCTCGGTAGAGAAGCGACCTACCCGTTGATACTGCCCATGAGATACCAGGGTTGGTGTGAGGACCAATCCCTCATAGGCAGTGGTCGTCTGGAACACAGGCAGCAAATAGTATTCTCTATTTGCGTCATGCTCTCCGATACAGTCCCAGATAATTAGTAAAGGTATTTCTATCCCTGGAAATATTCTGTAGTGTTCTTGTTCAGCCACAACATCTGTGACAACGCGAACTAAAGTCTCGCATTTCAGCCACAAAGCACCACCCTTGACTCCCCCGTACGGATTATTTCCGAGTAAATCCCTCTCAGATTTGACCAGGGTGGCGTATTTCTGCTGGGGCGCCCAGTTGCAGGCCGAATACCGGGTGATTGGGGAATCGACAGCGGCCCACGACCATGACGGCGCACGGTTCTCAGCAGGCCTCGTTGTTGCACTTTCGACAGACCAACATAGCTGCGTGTGGAATCTATCTTTGTTCCATATTCCAGCCAAGTAAGTATCTGGGCCATAACCTCCCAGGATTTCAGCAATGCCGGCTATAGCGATGAGTTTGTCCGTCTTTCGAGTCAGTTCGCACCGGCTGTATGTTGATACTATATTCTCCCACGCCATCATATCTGCCATGTTCAGGCCGCGATGCTCAGAGGAGATAACGCCGGAAGGAATACTGTTGGGGAAAATCTCACAGGCCTTGCCTTCTCTACAATCCCAAAAGAGTTGATTTTTGCAGAAATAAATCGTCCGGCTTGCTAGAAGTCGTTCTTGGACTACCCAGGCTCGCTTGCGAAGTGGGTTATCGACGTAGTTTTGCGTATAAAAGTTGGAAGGCAGACATTCATAGAGAATACCGTCCCTTTTACCCCCTGTTGGTTTTTCTTTTGGGGGTTGACTAGTTGAAAAATCCGTTGGTTCGATGATACTTGGCGCTTCGTTGCTTCTTGAGACCGAGTCCAAAGTGGAGTCAAGAGGAGAATTATCTTGATCTTCAATTTGAGGCTCACCTTCGTCTTCCAATTCGAAGTAATTTTTCCAATCAAGGTAAGTAGAAGTTGAGTATGCCTTTCGCGTCTGAGCCGGGGTTAGTGTAATCCAGCCAGATTCATCTTTAGGCCCCTTTTGGAGCAAGGTTTCTTGCATCTGGCGGTAATCCAGCATGGAATGATTGGTCTGAACGCGATGGTGCATCAGCAACCCAGGATCGCGGGCTTGGAAGAAGCCCTGGGTGCCGTCATGGGCACTGCTCGCGGCGATGTTGACAACGGCATGCCGGAAGATATTTGCCATTGATGATGCCTCCTGCAACCAGTCTTGCCGATCATCCTGGATGATGCACAAAGAATCGATCCAGAGATACTCGATGCCTAGAAATTTGGCAGTTACAATCGCCTCTTTAAATGTCAAGCAGAGATTCATCGGGTCGATTTCGTCATAGAGAATGTCGTAGTTGCTTCTTAAAAGCCGGAAGAGTTCATTTTGTCCCCAGCAGTGGCTAAGTGTCGCATATTGAAGATGTTTATTCCGCTCTGGTGTACAGAGACGAATTTTATCATCTTCAACCAAAGAAATTAGTCTCGTTGGGGTGAACTGGCTGCTTGGGGTGCATCTTGTGTGGGTTTTCAAACAATTCCCCAGCCAACACTTGCCCAAATAAATAAGCTTAGAGATGAACTCCAGCCTAGTTGAGGTTGAGAATTCGAAGGGTGGGTTTGATTCTAGAGAGATATAAGAGCAAAGATCCTCATCTTGATGCAGGTAAGCATTGTAATCTATACATACCTGGTTCTAGAAGTGGCAGTAAATCAACGACGTGGGTACCCCGGGTCAATGTAGAGCCAAGCCCGTCAAATCGAATTTCAGCGGCCCATTTCCCGCCCAAATGTCCAGATTTCAGGTATAACCAAAGATGGCCATTTGAGTGCTCCTCGGGGCTCGATATAAGCTTCTGGAAATCTGCCGCGTGCTCGTCTTTGAAAGTCTGGAAAAGGAGTGCGCAGAAATGACAACCGTCCATGGCCGACGCCTGTAGAGTGCCAAGAGTCGAGTGATGCTTTCATGTTACCTTCGGATCCTCACTTAACCCGTTGGGACACTTCGGGGCTCTTGCCAAGGCCACGGGATGCCACTGAGCATCTTCTTCTCTCACCACCTCATCCCAGGTATCAAATAGCGCTTCGCACAGAGCGCAAAGCTTTCGAGGTGCCGTTCTTGCTTCGGCTTGCTCAACTGCAGCCGTAGAAGCGTCGGCACCACTGGCGGCTTCTCTTCCGGCCTCAACCATGTTTTCTCGCGTTTCGTCGAATAGGACAGCTATTGCAGACTAGAACATGAATACCTTAAGTACTCTGTTATTGTGACATTAAGTACTTTTAAAGGCGGGGCATGTTGCGCAAGGCTGAGGCTGCCCACCAAAGTCACTTTTTTCATCATTGGCTCAGCCACAGATCAGGCAACAGAATCTTTCTCATGTGACAAGCTCTAGCCCGGTTTTACGTGGTATGGTCCAGCCTGAGCCGTAGCATTAAAAATGGACTTGCATGCGATTGTATAACTGTATTTTGGGTGATAGTTGCTTGAGCCTAGATATGACCGTAAACGAAATATCAGACAGCCATGCCGATATTATGTCACGAGTCCTATTTTCTCTGACGCACCACTCTGTCCCCTTTTCCACGTGTTAGTGCCTGCACTATCGTAAGTTTTATGCTTTAGTGGGGAACTAAGAAGAGCTGGAACACTTTAGAGGGTTTTCCGCTTGGACGGTATCACACTTGTTCAAGAACTAAGAAGAAAAGAAACGCCGCTGATTGGGTTGGACGGCGTGTGGCTGAGATGTCACTGAGATGGCGTCGTGGGTCACGTGCGCTGTGGCTTGTGGCAATGCCATTAGTTGAAACTAAACAAACAGTACCCGTACGAAAGGCTTCCGCTTTCCGCTTTCCGCTTTTGCGTTTCCGTTTTCGGCAACCTGACATGCTCGATTCCGATTGATTTTATATGGAAGAATCAATTACTCGGTAGGCAGGTACTATAGAGACCATACCGGGTTCGGCAGACCAGGTTGCTGGGAAAGGAACTGGCAAGGAGTCAGCAGGAGGGATCAAGTCACGGCCCGTACGGTATGCTGTGTGCGGTCCTGTACAACCTTAAAGGAACCGACGGGGTGGTTTAGGGCCAAAAAAAAAAAAAATTGAGGAGAAAAATGATAGAGAAGAAATTGACATAATGAAACATAAAAGCAAACAAATTAAAACGACGCATTAACGCTCTCCCCACGTCTCCCCGCTTCCTGTCACGGCTCAAAAGCAAAGTGTCAAAATCAACATCGTCCCGCTGCGTCTGCGTTGTGGTTTTTGATATGTCCCCCCTACACCTACAGTCCGGTACAGTACTAAGGAAGGTACGGTGCGAGTACGTAGCCCGTTTTGCGTCGCCCGTTTGGTGGTAGGCCGGCAGAGACCATCGACAGCGGCAGGCACGAGTGGCAGCGGAACAACAACGACAGGGGGGGTGGCTGCATTCCTCAGGGGCTGCCGAGGGGAGGCAGGAGGCCAGGAGGCAGGAGCCATCAATCGCAATAATGCACACACTAACAACTCTCAGCACCGACCACATACCACATACCACATCACTGCACTGCACTGCACTGCACTGCACATCACTGCATTATTGTACCGTACACAACAAAATATTCTTCGGTCTATCTGTGCGCTTCGACAACCACTCCCCCTTCAACCACCACCACCATCACCACGACCAATACGAATACCTTCTACGGCCCTCACCATTCTCTACCATATAACCCACTCAATCCAATCCTTTTCGGTTTGGCCATCCATCAGCCTCTTCGATTCCCTCTGTTCACCCCCCCTCGAACTCGCCCGCCAACTACCATAACCTCTTCCTCATGAAGTCTCCCCGCCGTTTCGATAATTGACGAAAACCGAGACTTTCTGGAGCTTCTGCCCCCTCGGCCCCCTCAAAAATACCTAGCTCAAGCAGCATTACAGCGACTAGGACACGAGAAGGAGACATAAGGAGACACGAGACAACAGAGCAGCCATGCCCTGGCAGGCACTCCCGCGCATCGCCTTTGCCGTGGCGACCTACCCCTTCGCCGCTCGCGATGCGGCCGATCTTCCCCTCGAGCTGGGCGACGAATTGTATATCATTGAGCAGGGTGGCCTGAACGACGACTGGTTTCGCGGATATCTAGTCGCCCCGCCGAGCTTGCTGGCCGGCCTGACCAGCGTGAAGGGCCAAACTCTCGAGGCTCGCGTCTTCTCGGGCATCTTCCCACGGAGCTGCGTCGAGGTGCGCGAGGTACTGGGCGAAGATGACGAGTCTGATGTCGACGAGTCGGGGTATGTAAATGGCGACCACCTGAGCGTGACTCTAAGTTCGCCGCGAGGAAGTGCAGGTGTGGATAGCAATGGGAGTCCGCTGGCCAGCCCGCTCAGTCCCCAATTGAAGTCAGCGAAGCAGTCTCTGGCGAAGACCAGTCGGGCGGGAAGCAAGAAGAAGAAGAAGAAACATCTCACGAATGGGGCGGCGCAAAATCTGGCACTGGCGGTGCCCAGAGACCCCAATGCCCCCAAACCTCCGGCCCCAGTGCCCATGTTGAAGATTGGCGATGAGACACCCACGTCTGCGTCAGAACCGCTGGTGGACGAGATTGCATCTTGCTTGCGAGAATGGCACTCGACTAATTTACACGAGCTTTTGCTCTCCAGGCAATACCCACTGTTGGAAAAAATGTCGGCCTTGGTACAAACTTTGGATTTATCGAGACGGCAGTTTCTTCATAATGTCTTGACCACACATGAGCTGGGAAGTTTGAGGGAAAAGACAGTCTGGGACTTGGTGCGAGGAAACAAGATCTTCAATGGAGAAGTGATTGTCCGTGATCCTGCTGAGCGGGGAAGGGTGCTGACCAGCGACGACTCCGTGGTCGAAATCACAAAGCTTCAGTCGATGATGAGTTTACTGGATGAACGGCCGGCGCCGCCTGCGCATGAGAACCTCACATTACACCACCTACTGATTGACGTCAAAACTTTCGTGGGTGCGAGCACAGAATCGACTACCCTGGTATTTTTCCTGGCATCAAAAACTCCTGGGCACGCAGCGGTTGCGTTGAGTGAGAGCTATATCGTGGAGGTACCGCCAAGCGGGGCCTTGACGAGCTTAGCGAAGGCGGGCCAGATGCGGACCCTGTTTACAGATTTGGCATCAGCTGATATTGGAGACGTGCCCTCAGCCGATACAGAGCTGTATCTGATGGTCAAGGTTCGATCAACCGAGCAGGTCCTTGCAAGCAAGCCGGGCTCGCGAGGCGGGCTTAGTTCGATGGATGGCCCGTCAGCAACGCGGAGCGGAGAGAAACCGCAGTCTTCCGGTGGAGGGAGCAAATCTGGACGGAGAAGTTTGATGTGGGGTCAAAAATCACAACGAAATGCATTCTCGAGGAATTCCCCAATTACTTCGAAACTCAATTCTCTTGCGGAAAAGTCGGAAGAGACGGGAGAGAGTCGAGATGGTCCTCCCGGTACCGCAGAATCGAGAGGGCCTGCTACAAATGGAGGGGAGAAGGCAGCAGCCGTAAGTCGGATCGTGAACCGGACAGTGGGAATCGGTGCCCTTAAGATTAATACGATCATGAAGCAAGATGAGGAGGTTGAGCAAGTTATAACTGTCTGGGCGCCTACGACGGGTTTTGGCCAAGAGAGAGAGCAGACGGATGGGTGGGAAGAGGTTATCAAGGACCTAATGGAGAGCAAATCCGGTCATTACGAAAAGTCACGAAGAGCAGAAAGGCTACAGGTTCAGCTGAAATCTTTCGACAGCCCAGATGCAGACGCTCTCATCAAAGCCACTCCAACGCTTCTCTCCGGTATCTCTACGACCTCAAAAATGGGCTTTTCTGGCGCCCCCACCAAGCCGAGATCAGATATTTACATTACCATCGATGAAGCTTTTCTCCCAAAACATGCCCTCCTTTCTCGCTCGTCAGGTAGCGCAACGCCGCTATCGTCCAACGTGTTTGGCATTAATCTACAGATTTACCTCGAAGTGCGACGGTCAAACGGCGAGCGCATCGAGAACTGCATCTATCCATCCTCAAAGTCCGAAGCGGAGCCGTATTGGGAATCCACCGCCGCAGAGAGAGGGAACGCTTGGAATCAAACCATGCGTCTGGCTATTCCTCCTTCGGATGTCCCTGGAAGTCACCTGGTGATGACTCTCTCCGATGTTCCGAACCAGCCTTTCGCTATTTGCTATATGCCCCTTTGGGACCAGCAGGCATTTATGCGAGACGGCCACCACAGCTTGTTATTGTATAGGTACGACGATACTACGAGCACGCCGAAGCCAAGGGGAGAGGGAAAAGGTGGGTATCTCAGCATGCCGTGGAACGCGAGAGGAAAAGACGATGTGAGCAAGGACGAAGCGGTAACTGGTCCAATTGCAACGCTCAGGGTACAGACTTATCTCTGCAGCACACGATTTTCCCAGGACAAAGTGTTACTTGGTCTGCTGAAGTGGAAAGAGCAAACCCCCGGAGACTTACAAGAGCTTTTAAAGCGATTGGTGTTCGTTCCGGAAATTGAGATCGTCAAGCTCCTCAATGATGTCTTTGATGCGATATTTGGTATCTTGGTTGAGCACGCCGGCAACGACGACTACGAAGATCTCATTTTCAGTGCACTGGTCACCGTACTAGGAATCGTTCACGATCGAAGATTCAATCTGGGACCACTCGTCGATCAGTATGCGGAGAATAAGTTCAACTACCCTTTTGCGACCCCGTGTCTGGTCAGATCTTTTACGAGATTATTGGCAAAACCCTCGGATCCCGAAACATCGAGGAAATTGCGAGCCACCTTCAAGGTCGTGCGACACATTCTTAAGTTCATTACGCATGCCCGGGGCCAACAAAAAGCGAAAGAAGCCGGCATTGGCATAACGAGTACGTCTCCAGGGTTTACCCGACATCTACGAAGTATTTTCAAGGCTCTGGATACGTTAATGCGAAACACCGCTCCCATTCTCGTAGGGAGTCAAACATTGGCCGTACAGCATTTTCACACCTGGTTACCCGAGCTCAAGGGCTTGTTGACTGCCGAAGAGATCCTACACATCGCCATTGATTTTATGGACTCTTGCTCTGCCGTCAAAGGAAAGCTCATTTTGTACAAACTTGTGTTGATTATCAACTACTCCAAGTTAGATCTGTTTGCCCAACCCGAACAGGGAAAAATCCTGAGTGCTAATACTGTTCGATGGATCGCTCCTCACTGGGGAAAGACGACCGAAGTGAGTGATCAATGGAGAGAACAAGTTCGTCTGTGCTGCTCCATCTTGTCGACGCAGGTGGACAACATTGGGCCCGAGATTCCTGATCACATCCCAAAGATAATTGACTCCTATCTCGGACTTAAGGGATTTCCAGAGGCACCGAAAGCTCCGAAGACTCGGCTATCGCTTCTTTTCCCTTCAGCCTATCCCTTTCCCAGTAGACCGATTTCTGGACAGGCACAGTTTGATGAGGTTTTAATTGAGCTGTCTGCCATTCTTTCAGCGATATCCACGTTACCTGCAGGAATGCAGCTCGAGCTTGCCGAGGACGAAATGGCAACTCTCCTCGAAGATACTCTCCATGTCCACCTCAGCATTCTGCAGTGTGAGGCCTTTCCTGCTGATTGGTTGAGCGTACATATTTACCACCACAAATCGACTATGAAGACTTTGGAATACCTTGCCGGAATCCTGCTCGAGAACTTTCTGCCCCATCCAGATGAAGCGGAGAGCTACAATACAGATCTATGGAAAGTCTTTTTTACGGTTCTCTTGAAGCTTGTAGGCAGTGATGCTCTTGCGCTCGAGACCTTTCCAGAGCAGAAACGGAGAGCTGTCTGGAAGATCGCTGGTGACGTCCGCGAACACGGTGCCGAGCTTTTGAGGCGAACCTGGGAGGCTATTGGATGGGAAACCAGCGCGGATGAGCGGAAACAGTACGGCTTGGCAAAGATGGGCGGGTACCAAGTACAATACGTGCCGGTTCTTGTGGGACCGATTGTTGAGCTCTGTCTGAGTGTTCACGAGGGTCTTCGACGAGTCGCTGTGGAAGTCCTTCAGACCATGATTGTCAGCGAATGGACATTGAGCGAAGATCTTTCCGTTATCCAGACTGAGATGATTGATTGCTTGGATCGGTTGTTCAAGTCGAAGCCGCTTACAGAAAGTATACTTCAGAAGCTCTTCATCGGCGAGTTACTCAACCTATTTGAGCCACTCGCTCATATTGAAGATGACGTGCTGTATTCTGCCTTGAAAGAACTCATCGCGACCATAGATGAGTTCTTGGATCTTTTGGTAGCGGTTCATAGCACGGACGTGTCTAGCGAGGCATCACACATGATTCATCGGCTGCGCCTGATGGAATTTCTGCGCGATATGCAGAAAGAGGAGATCTTCATTCGATATGTCCACCAGCTCGCACAGCTTCAAACCGATGCTCGAAACCCCACCGAAGCAGGTCTTGCACTGCGGCTCCATGCCGACCTCTACGACTGGGACCCGACGAGAATTGTCCCTCCACTGGCCGACCCGGAGTTCCCTGCCCAATCTCAGTTCGATCGCAAGGAACGCATCTACTTCGAGATTATCAAGCACTTCGAGGATGGAGAGGCCTGGAGCAGTGCCCTGGCCGCATATCAGGAATTGCAGCAGCAGTACTCCGATAACGTTTACGACTTCCCTAAACTGGCGAGGACGCAGCGAGCCATCGCCACTATTTACGAGACGATCGCCAAGAGTGAAAAACTGGTTCCTAAATACTTCCGCGTGGTATACAGGGGCATGGGCTTCCCGCCAGGTTTGAGGGATAAGGAATTCGTGTACGAAGGGTCGCCAACGGAGAGGACGACGCAGTTTACAGATCGGATGCAGGAGCTTCACCCTTCGGCGCAGATTGTCACGAGTGGCGAGGTTGAGGATGTCGAAGGCCAATTCTTGCAGGTCTCTGCCCTGTCGCCACATCGCGACCTGGACCATCATGTCTTCCAGAGGGCACGAGTTCCAATGGTGGTTCGCGATTACATGATATCCGCATATCCTCAATTGTTTTCTGTCACGGTCAAGAGGAACACGTCTGGCCCCGTCACTGAGCACTCGGCTGAGAAAATCATATATAAGACGGCCGAGACGTTCCCCACGATTCTCCGGCGCAGCGAAATCATGGAAGTGGAAAATTTCAAGCTAGATGCTCTACAGACGGCACTGGAGCGCGTTATTCGCAAGACAGCCGAGATGTCAGCAGTTGAGAAACGCGTCGCTGACGGCGAGGAAGAAATGGCCCCTATCCTGATTGAAGCCTTGACTGTCTCCGTCTCTCCCACTTCGGATACCACCATCGCCCGCTATCGAGAACTCCTCCCCACCACCATCTCAGACGATGAAATCGAAGAGGTTGAACTCTCGCCTCTCCAAAACGCACTCAAAATCGCCTTAATAGACCATGCCGTCATGATTAAGCGCTGCCTTACCATGTTCTCCCGGCCCCAACATAGCAACGACGTCCACCCTAGCCTGCAAGCCAACGTGACTCAAATCTTAGGAGATTTCGAATCCACCTTCGCGCCTGAGCTCGCGTCTTTCACATTCCCTCAGACTCAGAACTCGCGTGACCAGACCCCCACCCCCAGCTGGCAGATCGCAAGCCCCGTCCTCAGCGATAGGAGTTTCCGGAATAGCCATCTCCCGTTAGGAGGGCAGGGAAACGGGCGTACGATCCCTAACTCTAATACCAACGGCACTCTGGCCACCGAGGGCACCAATATCCTCGATACCCCTGGCAATCGTGCCGCGAGATCTAGACTTAGTTTCTTGAAGAGACATCAGCCCCAGAATAGCCAACATGAGGCTATTGTAGCGCCGATTGTTAATGGGAATCGTGATGGGGGGGGAACCAAATCTATCGATTCTACATCGACGAGATCTCGCTCGAAAGAGAATCGCAGATCGTTCTTTGGCGGTTCAAGCATTGCCGGTAGTGGGGCAGGAAGTAACATGGGCTCGCTCGGCCGCGCTCGTGGACGTGATGTCATTGAGAAGAATGGTGAGACGTCTTGGGTTACGCAGTCAGACCTTTCGGGAGTGTCGAAATCCTCGGGGGTTGGAGATGATCCCAGGAGGAGAAGCACATCGAGCCAAAGGCCACGTACGGGCAAAGGCGGCTCAGAGGGAGGTAAAGGAGATGATGGCAGTGGTGTTGGCTCGGGTCTGAGCCGCGAGGGTAGTGTTGGCAGTGTTTCTAGAGGCGTGGGCAGTGTCCGCAAGAGATTGAGTCTCCTGAAATTGGGCAAGAAGAATAGCAAAGGCAGCGTGCTCGTAGGGAGTGTCTTGGAGGAAGAGTAAATAATAGTTTTGAGTGTTGTAGGTGGGGCTGGGGAGTTTGGTTTGGAGTAACAAACTACTTTTTTACTTTCTTCGTTTTCGGAAAGATCTGGATTATTGTATGTGCTGGATACGGTTATGGGTAGACAGGAATTGGGGCTCTTTTTTGACTGAGCGTTGAGATCAAACCCCCATCTGGATTTTCCTTTTTATCTATTTTTTTTAATTGGTTTTGAAGGACTTTTCTCTTTTTATGGATTGGTTTAGGTTGGAATTTGGGATTTGGGATGTTGATTTTTTTTATTAAAAAATTAGAATACCCCCGATATTCGCGCGCTCTTGCTTTTCTTGCTTGTCTTGCTCTGCTTTGTTGGGAATATTTTGCTTGGGAGTGGAGATAGAAAAGGGGAATAGGGTGGAAAAAAGGAGGCGAGGTGGGGGTGGTTTGGACTTTTCTGTATTTTTTTCTGCGTTTTTTATTTTCTGCGTTTTTTGGCTTCTCTTGTGCATTCTTTTTGTTCGTTTTTATTTTTGTGGTTGCTTGTCAACTGGACTGGACTCGACTTATGATTCTTTTTTTGTATGTCTTTTTCTTTTTGAAGAAAATTTACAATGAAAAATTAGTGGGGGTTGTGGAAAATAGTAGGATGCAGGAAGGGAGGGAGGGAAAAGATGCGAACTATAAGGACAGGAAGAGAGACAAGAGAAATAAGAGAAAAAGGGGAGAGAGAAAAAAGGAAAAGGCAATGATGTCAGATTATTTTTGACATTTCTGCCACAGGTTTTGTGGATTGTGTATAATAGATATTTTTTTGTGTATAAAATGCTACATCAAATACACTACATACACTCAGTACACTCATATTGTTCGTTTTCAAGTTTTCTTAATGCTCCTATTTTTAGTTTCTATTCTTTCAAACAAACTTAAATCCCGAAACCTCTCCCTCCTTTGATCAAGTCTAGCGAATCCTTTCCAAACAAAACTAATAAATCAATAGAAATAGTCCTCTTTTCAAATTAAATTTTCTTTGCTTATTCAGTTTTTCATGCCTTGTGCCTCCTCATCTATCCGCTCCTGTGGCATGACTGCTTCTGGTGTTTTTCGCTGTTGGGAGGAATGGAAACGGAAAAGGCGTAAGAGGGATGCGAGGCCCATCCACGGCGTGTTGATGGGGCTTTTTCCTGTAGCGGGTTAGGAGTATTAGTTTGAGATAGTTGGAAATTTTCAGAGCTGAGATGGGTTGGAATGGTGAGGTTGTATTTAGTTTTTAAACGTCTCTTACTCTTGTGCCGAATAGGGAGAGGGGGGGGTGCCGAAGAGAAAGTTTGCAGAAAACAAAGAGGTGTGGAGATAGAGACGAGAGAAAACGTACCGCTGTAGAAGAAAACATCATAAAACAACCCCCCAACCGCGCAGCCTGCGAAGGGCACAAGGAGCGGGATCACGAAATAGTGCCCCGACACTGTCCATACTGCCGACCCGTAGCCTACTATGCAGGACATCAGACGAGGACCTGTGGTTTTGTTAGTGAGTTTTGAGTGGGACGAGAAAGAGGGGAAGGAGGATGAAGAGGAAGAAGAGGAGAAAGAGTAAACGGAATGGGATTCTTGAACGAAGTGGTGCAATGAGATGGCAATGGGAAAATAGTGCAGGTGGGACAGAAAGGGAAGCGAGAAAAGGAAAATGTACGAAAAGGAGAGAAGCGAGTAACGTCCAAGCAAGGAGGAAAAACACTAACCGAAATCCCTCGCAGCATTCATCGCAAACCCCGTTTCCCAGCCAAAACAAGCGGTAATCGCAAAAAAGATGAAGAAGATGCCCACAGGCACTACCAGTTCGGCCCGGGCAGCTCCAACGCCGGCACTGGCGCGATCCTGCAGGGCGAAGATGCAGAAGATCAGGAGGGCTGAGGTAAGGAATTCGCTGAACACACGCCCCTGTGTCGTCAGGAAAGCCGCTGGGTACGTGGCGAAGATCTGCGCCGTCGAGTGGTTGGAGTTTGGGGGCGTCGTGCGCACACCTGCAGAGCCTTCGTACTGAGAGATGGCGTCTTGGTAGTTTGCTGGATTTTTTGACCCAAGGGTTAGTTTTTCTTTCCAATTGTGTGGGGCGATTGGATATTTTTACCGTATACAATTCCAGATGCGCAAAACGCACCGAGCGTCTGGGCTAGAGCGTAGATGGGGAATTTGTGCCACGGGTGGTTGCGGTAGATGCTGTTGGTCTGATGTTAGTACAATATCTCGAAATTATATGGTTCAAGGGTGAAGGGTGAAGGGTGAAGAAAATAAATATAGAATTGGATAGCATTTGTTTCTCCCATAAACAAAGACATGCTGACAGTGTAGAATTACATAGTCTTTCTTATGTATTTTCTAACTTGAATCAAGAAAGATATTCAAATGAAATGAGCTTGCGAGTTTAGGGGCTTGCCCCCATAAAATTAAAAGGAGACGAAGGCTGAAATGCCGAAATTTGGAGACTTACCAGCATGCGAATGTCACGGCAGGGTTGATGTGCGAGCCGCTGGCCTGGCGAGGTTAAGAACTACGTTAGATATTGTACATTGGGCTTTCGCACAAGGAGAGATTAATCAAAATGAGATACGAACTCTTGATACGTAGACCCCGAACATGGCCCCGATTCTATATAAGTTAGTTCATGATAGTCGTGGAAGGAGAATGGAGTAATAAAAGGTAATGTACCCCCAGCCCCATGAAATCGATTCATATGAGCCCTTCTCTCCATTGCTGAGAATCACTTGAGCGATTACCCTGCTCTCCTTGTTAGTATAATTCCCACCTCATTTGTTGGAGCACAGAAAAATTACCCATCGCCAAACAGAACAAGCATGAAAACTCCAAAGAATTCAGAGATGGGTTCTCTGAGGTAGTGTCTAATACGACTCCGCCAGAGCCTTGAAGATTCTAGTGGAATTGTAGAAGAGCTAAATTCTTGAGTTTCTGATACCTGTTCCTTGTGGGATAGTGAGCTTTGCATGGTGATTGAGAGGTCTTTCCCAACCATTCTAGGAATGCGGAATCAAAGAAGAATAAGGAAAACTCTAGGTAAGATTTAATCTTTGAAAGGCAGGGCTGATTTCGATTATTAGGATTTAAAAGAGAAGAATTAAAGTTTACCAAAAAATAGTATTGACCAGGGCAGCCTTGAAGATACATTCGATATGCGGGACAGAGTGGGGTTTCGCACATCCGTCATCTGTATTCTTAGGTATTAAGTTTACCGACGTCGCTTTTAAGTCCGTAATAGAAAAAATTGTGTCATATAGAAAGGGTTCGAGTCAGCTCTCTTGAAGGAAGCTAGCATATACGAGAGTTGTAGAGCTGCAATACCACTTAGTCAGTAGCAGATTTATTGCCACATGTTCCTTTATCCCCACTTTTTTTTGGTAGCGAGCTAAGTACAGGTGTCGAGGTAGCATAAAGTAGACGCAGAAGTTCAGTGTTCAAAGGTGAGTGTCTAAGGTGGAATCGGAGAATGACTGGAACAAGTGACATCATTGAAGCCAATCGAGCGTTGAACCTATCTGTGTTAGTTTTCATACGATAGCATGCATACAAATGTGGAAGTTGTGTAGATTGTTGCAAATGTAGCCTGGTGGCTTGCTGTATCGCTTTTAAGGGGTACCTATATCGTACTGCAAAGGTCACTTAAATCACGAATCGTGATTTCTATGATTAACACCTGTTTATCTTACTAATAGAAACAATTTGAATATTTTAGGCTAAATATCTGAACCAGACCAGCTTATAGTGGAAAGTCACACAATGCAATCCATCATTCCTATGGAGTAACATCTATTATTCCTTCAAGTAGGCTATCCTCTCGCATGACTGTTGCATCGCAATACGAGAAGTCTAATCAGAGATTTTCTGCACAGGGCATCCGCTCGAATCTTTTGCGTGTTTGCACCACTAAAATAGTAGTACTACAGTAAATAGTCTGAACTTTGTTGGAAATGGTCTAAACTTTGTTAGAAATAATCTAAACCTTGTTAGAAATAGTCTGAACTTTGTTGGAAATAGTCTAAACTTTGTAGTGAATAATCTGAACTTTGCAGTAACTAGTCTGAACTTTATTAGAAATAGTCGGAACTTTGTTGGAAATGTTCTAAACTTTGTTAAAAATAGTCGAGATGATGTCATTGATACTATTACTAATGCCAATGAGTTTCGAGAGCTGTAAAGTATTAGCAAAGTTTCTATAGATACTTTGTAGATCGTACCCCCGGTCATCCCATTTCAAGCGGATCCAAGCAAGTAACGTCTCATAACTTGGCTGGGAGTCCGAGCCTCTATAAAATCTCCCATCAAGTCGCTATGGGTGGTTTCCGATTATATATTTCACAGATAGGTGCGAGTTTGAGAATCTTCCCAGTCTATATTCCGGCATGTATCGAGTGCTATGCATAGCACAACATATTTTATCCATTTGTTCCCTGAGAGATCCAAGCGCTTATTAGAATGTGAAGACCAGGGCCAATGAATTCTAAGATGAGATTATGAGACCCTAAAACAAAAATGTGAGAGTGGAAGTTTCCTAATGATTGGACCTCTAAAAATATTTATATTTTGAAAGGTATTAGTAATAAATTCAGAAATTTATTTACAAAAATAGTTTACAACTGGACTAGGTTAGAGCTCCCTTAAACTTTGAAATGAATCTCTCAACCGCTTTGACAAACTTTTCAATATGCTTCTCTTGTAATTCAATATTCAAAGCTATAAATCCCCGTTGAGCGAGGTATATGCCTTCTTCCAGCATATGATGCCAAAAGAGGGCCTGGAGACTACTATCACCTTCTCCAGAAAAATGCATGTGCATTATACTCCCACGACCGGAAATCCACATGCTTGATTTTTCTGTGATATTGAGTGATTCAACATTTGGGATTGATATAGTACCGGTAGGATGAGGCTCAAGTTCCTTGCCCTGGGAATTGAGGTTGGATTTGGTGACGGGAAGTGGTGACGGTTGGTTGATAGAATTCTTCGATAATAGAGACTCGACAGAAGACTTCAGTGATTCACCTAGAGCATTCAATCGTTTAATCTGCTCTTCGGTATAAATATCTATTCCTGCACACCCCGCGGCCATTGTAACGGTATTATTATTGAAAGTCCCAGAATGTCCTAGAACACCACTGCGTGGGTCAAACATGCTCATAATTCCAGAATTTTTCCTTCCCCCAAAGGCGCCAAAAGTCATACCACCGCCAATCCATTTTCCGAGGGTGACTAAATCAGGACGAAGGCCGAGTTCAGCTGAATATCCGTGGAAAGAGAGCCGAGAAGTCATTACTTCGTCAACAATGAAAACTGCACCTAGTTTATGTGCTGTAGTATTAAGAAATTGAAGGAATTCGGTCTTGCCCTCGATGGCACCGCCATTCCCTTGAATCGGTTCAACAATGACCGCAGCTAGAGAATCCTTTGGGAGAGTTGAGATGACTGATTGTGTACCAGGAATGTCATTGTATGGGGCGAGAATAAAGTCATGGGGAAGGTTAGTATTTGTCACTGTGAGCGTTTTCGGAAATGAAAGGGTTCCGCCATGGTAGCCATTCTTAAAAACCATCACTTTCTTGCGGTGTGTGAATGCCACAGCTGCTGCGATCGCCATCGTGTTTGCTTCTGTACCAGAGTTGGTGAACCGGACTAGTTCTATACCTGACTGAGAAAAGCGGTTGGTAACCTGCCAAAAGTGAGTATGGAAGAATTAAATAAAAGCGCATTCTGGCTCCCATGATATGCATAAGCCGGCTGGTTTAGGAATATTACTTTTTTTGCAAGCTCTCTTTCATATAGGTTGGGACCTCCATAGTTCCACCCGTTTTTCATTGCTTCAGATACAGCAGATGCAATGATTGGATTCAAATGACCATAAAGTCCTGCCGTAAATTCTCCGAGGAAGTCGACATATATGTCATCGTCAAGACTGGTCAACTCACAGCCTTGGCCCTTAACTAAGTCGTGTTAACGAAACTAGTTTCGGAGATAAATAAATATGAATAAACCAACCAAAAGTAAGAGGAAAGGGGCTAGAGTGAAGCACAGTTCTCGTATTTCCACCTGGAAAGTCATGACATGCTTCGTTATGAGCCTTCAGACTCTTAGGGTTCGATAGAGTGTATCTCGATTGCGCGGTAGAAAGACCAGCAGACAAAGGATGAAAGGGAGTTGCAGGAGACCTAGGGGTTTCCATAGAACCTGAACGAGAGTGATGGCCTTCAAAGCCAGTAGTAGTAATCTGAGGAGCCATTGAAGATATATTTGAACAATTCGAAAGAAGGAGGATGTAGGATTGAAAAGTGGAGTAGCTCTGCTGGTGCGAGAAAATACTACATACTGTACACACAAGCTCCCACTAATGTCTAGTTTGCCACTGCTGCCGTATTACAATACCCCGCTATTTCACGTACAAGTAAGGTTATTTGGTTAGCGAGCCGGCCGCTGCCAATCCCGTCAGGGTAAGGTGTAGGGCCTGTGCTTCTCGCTAACACGTGACTACTTGCAACTCCAACAGCGTCGGGAAGGTAGCTGCATATATATTTTTCGAGACAAATTCCTCCCAATGGCAGATCAAGCTGCCAAAGATGCGGCGACGCAACAGAGAATCATCACACACATGAATGCCGATCATGCCGACTCTCTTTCTATATATCTAAGACATTATGCGGGCCTCTCCTCGCGCTCTTCTCGTGGCGCTGTTCTCTCCAACGTTTCCCTCTCTTCGATGATACTGCGAACCGCCGACAGCAAAACCTACGCAATCCCCTTCGAACCCCCGCTAACCTCCTACGCTCAGGCCCGAGACCGAGTAGTGGACATGGATAAAACTGCCCGCAAAGCTCTCGATGTATCCTCAATTCAAATTACAGAGTACGAGGCACCGCGCAAACCTTTTCAAGTGTTCGTTTTTGGTATATGCGTGTTTGCGTTTGTGATATTCGTCACGAAAAATAGGATAGTCAAAGGGACATGGCTCTATGACAGGGTGCTGCCATATTTTCCTGGCGGACCGAAAGTTTTCTTGTGGATCGCAGACAAGATTGCATTGCCTGTTCTAGGGATCCATCTGACAGAAGCCTGGCTGCTCGATAGGACAAGATTGAGAAAGTACGGGGTGCAAAGAGGTACTATATTATGGTTTCAATGGATAGCCAGCTGTTTCATGGAAGGGTATGGATGTTTCCAGAGAATTGATGCCGCCGTCGACAAGAAGACGAAGGAGAAGGAAAAGGCAAAACACTGAGGGATTTATCGAGAAGACCATCGCCTGAAAGACTCTCCGCATATGGCAGGTTGTCTATAGAAACGATCTTATTGAAGCTATAAGAGAATATATAATTTACTCAATTCCCAAGAAGTAGATGGCAACCTCGACGTTGCTTTCAGCGATTCACCAAACGTAGACGAACCTTGCCCACCGATTGAAGATCCCTCATACATAAATTTAAGCAGCAACGTGACAGCAATTTCTGCCACTGATTTAACCTGCCCGTTGGAGATAGCTTTGTCGTCCTTTCTCCCTGCTCTCCTGTTTTCCTTCTACAATGCAGAGTTTCGACAACAGGAGATACGCCTCTTGAAGACCCTTTCCAGTCCTGCGATTTCATTGACTGCTACTCGCAATGCTCAGCTATCTTCGCTTGCAATTCGGCGACCTTTGATCCTGATAATTCACTATGCTCTTTGTACAGTTCGGATTTTCATTTTCCTCGCGGTGGTTCATTATATGCTGCGTTATAGACTCTACTGGGGGATTTGATTGCCCCCCACAGCCGGGTTGTTATACTCCTTGCGTTCCGTCAAATTTAACTACGTCCGCGACTTCATTATCGACTTCTACGATTGCTTCCTCTTCTTCTTCCTTTTCTGCCTCTGCTTCACAGGTCTAGCTGTTCAAACTAGCTCAGCCGGTCTTAACTCTGTCTTAGGCCGGTCTACCGGTCAGCTCTTCCGATTTTGTAGGACTCGCTGTTGTGTACCCGGCAGTTACAAGAGAGCCTCATATTGTTGAGTTGTACGGAAATAACCCGAAAGAGCTTTTGCGAACACCTGGTAGATGGAATGAGCGTACTATTCTGACACTGGGCAACTAATACACGGAAGTAGAGGAGCCGATTGCTTCTCAGAGAGCCGAGTGGTTTGGCTCAGATAATACTGGCCTGGAAATGATGCAGCAGACAGCTACAGACTTCCGCCCGTTAGTGGGTTGAGCAGAGCCTCATATCTAAGTCTCACTCAGATAGAGGTTACAGAAATATACTTAATGCTATCGTGAAATTTTATCGTAGAACAGTGTACGTCACAATAAGATGTCTTTAAACTCTCCTGCGCCCTAGGTGTCGAAGTATTTTTTGTACTAGGCAACGTTTGGTTAAGAATAAACCGAATTTTGCCTCGCGTTGAAAGTTGACGTCACCTGCTAGATCATAGCACTGATAAAAATCTCTCTGATGAGTTGATAAACTTAGTTTGAATAGTACAGCAGAGGTTGTTAGGCATGGTAACTAGCCCTAACCTTGATTGGTTCTAAAAACCGTAATAGAGACAATGTTCCTGCTGAGCAACACCCTTGTCTCGAAAGACATTATTCCATCGCGGCACACTCCTCTGGGTTCAAGTATCTTAGGACTTACAAAGTTTTCTGTTGGTTTCCTAGCGCTTTTTGCCCAATCCTGACTAAATCCTCATTAAGCAGAGTATCTTTCTCGAACCCGTTGACCACCTGTTCCAGAAGCGCTGCAGCTATCTCGCTCACATCGACCTTGGGAAGGCCGATGATACTACGGCCAACGGTCCTAACAGCCTTCATCACCAACCCTGCTCGGTTTGGTGCATCAATGAGTCCCGGCTTGGCCACACATACTCCACGGAACCTCTGGACTCTTTGGCATAGTCGAGGATGCGGGATTCAGCCTTTCCCTACGGGTAGGTACTCAGTTCTACTATCGAGGAAAAAATTAGAATAGGAGAATAGGGAGGGCTTACTCGCATCAAGCAATAGTCGCCCAGTACCCAAGGCTTCTTGCTCTGGTCTCGTTCACTTTTAGCGCCACTGGTATAGATAAAGCGAAACGGCTTCTTGGCAGCCTCGCGTGGCAGCTGTGAGATGGTTTCGAGACCTGTTACCGCATAGTCAAAACAAATTTTCCGCACTTCCTCCCATGCAAATTTATTTAGCTGGGCTGGTGTCACAGCGATAAGCCTGTGATGCGTAAATTCAGAAAAAATATGACTAGAGGGTTAATTTTCAACTGATCGTCTGTAATTACTAATTACATGACACATTTGGGGAGGATTCAGGTGGGACAAGAAGGGTTGCGTATCAGATACAGGCATCGGCTCCAGCAAGCTCACGCTTTACGAGCTCTGGATAGTCTCCAAAATCCTCGCAAACGACAGAATCGAGCTTTGACAGATCGGTATCTGGCCCAGAATTCTGGGGCACGGAAGTCTTACGGCGAGCGAGAGCAGCTATGGAAGTGACAGCAGGATTGGAGATAGCTTGTCGAATAATTTCGGTCCCGACGAACCCGGTTGAGCCAGCGACGATGAGTTTCATGGCGTTCTCTCTATAAGATATTGATAAGCACATGACAATATGTTTGATTGCCAAGTTTTAAGGTTAGTGGGTGGGATCCACGCCAAGGCTAGTCGTTTCGTCGGCCCCACTATTCCCCTCGACCAGATCGTTTTGGATAGTTTCAGCCGGGACATGATAGGTATCTAACGGGGAGATTGTAACTGATGTAGATCTAGCCCAACACAGTGTAGTGCGAAGTCTGGAGTGGGAAATGATATCCCGAGATTGCAATCTCGAACTCGCTATTTGATGAATGGAATTTGGAGATCAGCATTTAAACAGACGTGATTAACACTTTTAAATCTGGACGGGGTTCAGCTCTGAGCAGTATTCATTCAGTTCACGCGAAATCATGATATACGAGCTGAAATAGTGGTCACAATGCTAAAAAAATCTCCACTATACCTGGAATTCTTTTAGAAGCCCATTTGGAAGGGGTTCAAGAGACTAGCCGGACAGTTTATAGTCATGCACGCTGTGAATTTGGTTTCCCATCTATTTTATAATCTCGTTTAGGATATAATTGTTACATGGCAGTAAACATATGCTATGTACAGTCCTATCCCACTGAGGTCAAGTGTCTTTTTTATAACTTATAGAGCCCAACACCTCCCCTGAAATCGAAGATCAGAAGGTGATATCGACATAAAAACTCGAAAAAAAAAACTAACAGTGCTCAAATTCTAAACTTATTTAGGAGGATACTTGACGGTACTTGGACAATTCGTTTTCGAGCCGGTGCTAGCGGTAGGAACGAAAGTGCCACTTTGCAATGAGCCTTGGACGTTGAAACCATAGTAGATCTCGTACACTACATCTTTGTCATCGCATAAAAGTACCACTGGTGCACCAAAAGCGGTCTCGAGAGCTTTGTTCATGGCTGAAAGACTATAGGTTTTTGAGGAGGAGGGGGTGATACCGGCATTTGCTAGCCACTGGATGGATTGGTTTCAGTATACATGGATCCGTTCTGGTGTGGAAACAAATACTCCACCTGGGTGACTTACGGTGTAGGTAGGAAGAGTCTTAAATAAGCTCACCGTTCTGGTGAAAAAATCGACAGCTTCCTCGCCAGTAGTATAGCCAGTATAACAGCTTGGCTGCAGTGTCGAAACACAAGTTCCATGTGTCTCCCACTCATGATCCCAAAAGGCTTCGTTACTCTCATCGTCTGATACCCAGTAAGTTTGCATATAGCTCAATACACTACTCTGCCCAGCAGCCGTAAGAAGCTTGGAGATGTCAGTATAGGCGCGCGACTTGTCACAGTTTTCACTGTATGTGCCGTCGCAGTTGTTGGGCCAGAGGCCATGAATGGTCCAGGAATTGTCGGGACCTGTTGCTGGGTCCGTGTCCCAAAACTGGACTTGCTGAAAAAGACCACCGGGACTGTTGAAGCAGCAAGTTGTTTTGGATGAGCCATGGCAAGATAGCTGTGGATTGGAGCAAGTAGGAGGGGTCCCGGCGAAGGTGAAGGGAACAATGACTGCCAGTGCAGCTGCAGCTATTTTGGAGAAAGAAGACATGGTGTATTGTGAGATATTTGAGAGCCACGAAGACTAAAGAAATTTTATAGAGCTTAAGTGAGTGAAAGTGAATATATATGTAATATTTTCGATATATGCAGAACTGAATGCTATTCTGTGACGGGAAGGTATCACTGCATCTTCTGACACGTTGAGGTATTGTTGGTTTTGAGAAAACGCCGAGAAAGATGGAATTAACTTATAAACGAGTCTTTGGATGGATAACAATAGTGAAAAGGAACCCGGGTAAGATGTCGAGGTGGGCATGTGCTTAAGGCACCATCGTCATTCGATCGGAAAGATACCACGCTAGTACGTGCCGCGTTGATCCTCCGCCGATTCAAGAAGGTCACTAAAAAGCTTCAACTTGAGTAGGTCAATTCCCGTATGTGGCGGAAATTATGCTATGCTTTATAAGGCAGTAGCTATATTTCTTCAGTCGATAATATGTGCGCGTATGTTTACGGACACTTCCGTTTTAACTCAAAAAGCTCGGTTTGAGAAGCGGTCCCGGCCGGCCTTTATCCCATATTCTATGCCAACAAAAAATTTATGAAGTCCATATAATGTGTAACTATATTTCATGAATGTAATATCATGATTTTAGTTATAATCATTAGCTAAAGCCTACTTTATTCAAATTAAGTATTAGTTTGATAGTCAATGGTCGATTCTTTACTTGTAATACAGGCACCAAATATAGTTTGCGGTATCCCTGAGTATATTATTGGGGCCCATTTCTCTGTCTTTGGCTCTGCATAGAATATTAAAGAGTGTTAGCTAATTCTTTAAAATCAAGAACGGCTCACCATTCCTGAAAAAGGTTGCCAAGATGTACTCAACAAATTAGACCCAACTATTAGAGCCTATGTTGAGCTGAAAGTGAGGAATTTACTTTGATTTTGGGGCTATGTGTAGCCAAATAAAACAAGAAGCAAGCCTGCAATGGATATTTTTCTCTTCAATTTCCTCCCCCAAGTCTGCCGTTAAATTATTTGATATATTCCGAATGGTGACTCTGTCCTCGCGAGTTAACCGGTATCTGTTATTTAGTATCTTCTTATCATCTGAAAGTTCATCCGAAAATAGGAAGACTATTATGATATATTTTTACCGACAGAATAGCTGGCGGGGAAACGGTGTCAACATTCCACTTACTTAAAACCCCAGCAGCACATAAAAAGCTCGCGACGAGATTCGGTTACGCTATCGTAGCGCATCCAACATAGATGCTTCCTCTGTGCAACAGCTACCATATCTTCAAGCAGTAATATCAGAAGGTCTTTGCATCTATCCTCCTGGGTTCCAAGTATTTCCTCGCCTCTGCCCTGGAGCAGAGGTTTGTGGAAAGTATATACCACCAGGAGTAAGCTATCCTCTACTATGCCTAATTCAAATAGGGGACGTAGAGTGCTGAAGCAATTTGGAATCTCAACTCGAAAACCGGCTTCTTATACTAATTTTCATTTACATATAGACCGAAGTCTACACCAGTTCTTGGACGGTGACCCTTGACCCTCGCTACTTCCACGAGCCATACCAATTTAAGCCTGAACGCTGGATCGACCCAGAATGTCCCGACAACAAAGAAGCCAGTCAACCGTTTTCTTTAGACCCCCGAGGTTGCTTAGGAAGGAAGTAAGTTTACCTTGAAATCCCGCAGTAAAATCTAATTGGCGTAGCTAATAGAATTTCTTTAATAGCCATGCTAGAAATGTGTCTCATCTTAGCTAAGATGCATTTCATCTATGAAATAGAGTTGCTAGATCCTAACCTGGATTGGGAGGGACAGAGCAGTCTACATGTGATGTAGTGGAAGCCAGAATTTCTAATCGGGTTCCACCCACGTGAGCAGACGTTACGGGAAAGTAATGATCCTATTGGTCCTATGAAAGGGAGCAGATAAGTCAAGCACTGCTCCCTCTTAAGACCCAATCATTTAAAGCATGATATGAAGACTATTGTTTATTACTCAATTTATTTTAAGAAGAAAATAAATACAAACCTGAGCCGAGGGCCGAATTTAATCTTAAATTATATGAAGAATATCACTAATTGATTTTCCCAGTGGTGTCACTTAATACTGCGGTAGTATCTGAATGGCCACAACATCATCCAATCCATCGATCTCCCTCGCGATCGGCGAATTATTAAGCAAAGTCACTATCTGCCTCAAATTTTCAAGGTAGTTGCAATCGAAACTAGAGACCTTCACTTTGAGTATCTATAGTGCTACTGCGATCGTGACTAGTTACCCCAAAGTCTGTGCATATATGTTGCATTTGCATGTCACTAACCACCCCATCTAACAAAAATATCCACAATCTTATCCTCTTTATCGAATATTCTTGAATTTATCACGAGATACAAACTAAATCTCTTACCTGCAATTTTTGCATCAGCACTTCATTTCTCGTGTATACTATCCCGGCTACATTACTAACATCTCCCGCATTAATGAGTGTAATTGAAGAAGGGGTTTTTTCTGTCCGTTTGATCCGCGAACGCAAGCTTATCTTTTAACTCTGTCTTTTCATCCTCACTCATGCCGGCCAAAATGTTCTTGTTCTTTCTGTTTAGCATGCCGTTGTACCATCTTAAGACAAAGATGACAAGGCACAAAGCCCCTAGCGTAGCAATAATCGATATCTTCCCGGATATGTATCCGGGTGCTTGCTTTGCTTGGAAAGTTTGAGTTCCCAGAATATTGCCTACTGCGAAAGAGACAAGAGTCATTGCGTTGACGGTTACCTTTTTAGTGTGACCTGCGATGTTTCTATTTCGTTGTTAGAACTGGAGAGTATATGAGCCTCAAGGAGACATACGACGCATTCCATGCAAGAAGTAACATGAATGCTGCCCCAAAAGTTCCTGTTAAGAAACTAGCAGCCAGAAGACCCGGTTTATTCTTCGGATGACCGTTTGGATCAAGCCCAATCATGAGCCCAGCACCGAGAATCGTAGGGAGGATGCAGATCAACATGACCGAAGATCTGTCCCGCCATTTGTCGGAAAGATACCCAACTCCAAGAACACAGACTACCCCAACCGCTCCTCCAGGTGCGGCTAAGATAAGTGCTTGTCGAGAAGAATAACCAAAAGTTGTGAGAAGGATGCTAGAGAAATTTGAAAGGCCGCCGTTGGGTATGGAGCTAAGCATTGTGCAGATGCATACCAGCCATACTCGCAAGTCTTTGAAAGTCTCAAAAACCTAAATCTAATATCAGAAGGACCTCATTTTCAAAAGTGGGTATGTTGCAAGTACCTGGGATTTCTTCAAATGGGCGTTTTGTGTCCCGCTTTGATTATCCTTCGTCCTCAATAATGCGGCGACTTTCTCGGCATCCGTAAATCTTTTTGCCTTAACTGGACTATCGGGAAGGAATATGCAGACAAGAGCCCCCATAATCATCGTCATCGCTCCAATCGCTACGAAGAAGATCCTCCAACTTGCAAATTTGGTTTTGGCAAAAGATACTCCATACGCTAAAAACCCACCAAAAATAGAAGTTAGAGAATTACACACGTAGAACCAAGATACGCGCCGTCCTTGTTCTTCCTTCTTATACCACATGGCAATTATGAGGACCAAGATAGGTGCCACACAACTTTCAAAGACCCCAAGGAGGGTACGACAGATGGAAAGTCCTGCATATGTTGTACATGCTGCGTGACAGCCCAAAATGAGGCCCCAACACATAATGTTTATGCCTAGATACATACCAAGACGAGAGGTATGTTGGGCCAAGTACTGTGTTGGGAATTCAGCAGCGAGGAATCCTTCTCAACATTAGTTTCAAACATCAAAACAAAGATTTCTCGAGAAGTTGCACCTATGTAAAATAACATAGACAAATTTGAATAGTCTTGTCCAACTAAATGCGTATCCGTTCTAAGGCCCATAACAGCCGTATATGATAGCGTTGTTTTATCTAAGAACTGTAGAAAATAAACAGCGGCCAATAATGGTGCAATCGTAAAATCAATCTTGCGGATCAATTTCTTCAACTGCACGGGGTCTTCAAGAATCGCATTGCCTTCTATAGCGATCTCAGCAGCTCGAGGATGGTTTGTGAGGAAAGCGAGAGCTTCATCAGCATTAACAAGGTCAACCACCGTAACGACTGCCTGGTCTTGTGAGGAGGTTGAGGGTTCTCTGCCCTCGAGGCCCGAGAACGGTTTTTCAGGGTCGGACGATTTTAAGATCGACATCGTGACAGACTATTGGAGAGCCCAAATTTCAAAGCAGAACAAGAGTAAATGAGCAGTACGAGAGAAAGGGCATTCTCAAGGTCGTGGATTCCATTTATCCCCAACCCCTCCCACTTACGTGACAAAGAAACGCAGTGCTTAAGACTTAACCTAATACCCTGCCATCGCAGAATGTATCCAATAACTTGGCCCTTTACATTTTAAGCATACGTACTCCGTATCATTATCTATAAAATCGGTGATAGACAGAACACTTCCGCGGAAAGGCACTTGGCCGATCATTGCCCGAGTTCTTGATTGAGCCCTTATTGCGATTCAAACATGGGGCATATGCAAGATGCGTATCAACTGAAAACGATTGCCAGGGTGAGTATATCTTGAAGGGGAATTAAAGTATTTTGAGTAGCACAAATGATAAGATGAAGATGTCAGAAATTGTGAGCTGCCTGATTGAGGTTAGCGAGGAGGGGTCTACCTATTTACAGTTATGATCGTTGACCAAGGTGGGGTCAATCCGAACAGACATTCCTCACCAGGTTCGAAAATGGGATAGTACCTAGGGAAGTATTGATATTGAATCCAAATATAAAATACAGTAGCGATCGAAATCGGCTTTAGGCCCGCACTTTTATGATTTTATGTTTGTGCCATAGTTGTATAGATCTGAAACTGATACGGCGGGAGCCGAACTAAACTTTTTAACTGATGGAGACGTTAAAGAGGGCTTGCTAAGCATGTCGTAGGTGACACCAACTACTACACCAGGCTAGCTAGGACTGAGGAATAACTGAGACACGTTCAAGTGACCTAGTGTTTATATACTAAATTATAACAATTGTAGAGCCACTTCTATGAGGTTTGTAAAAATGATATTGCACGCCTACAATTCGTGTAATATCACCATATACCAATTCTTCTAAAAGTGTCCTTTTATCCAGGCACTGACACAAGACAGAGCGCGCAATTACCCATATGTAGTGCAAAATCGCTATCATCAGTAACTTCCCTATCATCTGGATGCCACCAAGCTCTCCAGGAGCCTCTACTGGAAGATATTTCATGTCGTTCAAGAGTATTAAGATAGGTAGACCTATTAGAAAAATCTGGCTTCTAGAGTTTCTTCTTATCTGGATTATCCATTAGAATAAAGGAGACTTTGCCTCCTCCTACCGCGAGACAAACAGGAATTAAAGTACCTTTGAGCTTTTTAAGTCCAGATAATGACCCTCCTCCAAGATCAGTAATGCAGATATCGAGTACCTCGATTGTAGCAAGGCGTGTTTCGGTATCAACAAAGTATATTTTGCTGATCCTAACTCCCTAAGACAAGCTAGGGGCTCTTATTACGGAAGCACGCCTACCACCGCGCCAAAGAAGATCTTCTTTAGCATTCTGCCACCAGATTCTTAAACACATTCGAGCTTTAAGATAGAGTGAAAAGAAATTTTCGATACCCTTAATGGCAATCAAACGATCACTCTCAATGGAAAGAGCACGTGATATATAGTCCATTATAACCTGATGTCATAACTTGTATCCATGGCTCCTAGTTGGTTGCAAAGCCCACGACTGGATATTGAT
Organism: Haplographium delicatum; assembly: GCA_037952705.1. Classification (NCBI taxonomy): domain Eukaryota; kingdom Fungi; phylum Ascomycota; class Leotiomycetes; order Helotiales; family Hyaloscyphaceae; genus Haplographium; species Haplographium delicatum. Next base: position 129,598 of record JAPZPC010000062.1, read on the forward strand.
TTCACGGTAATCATAGTTCTCGTAATCTGATAAGGCCTTCAGAATGGTTATATTCCCGAGGAATTCCCGCCGGATAGCTTTCAGAGCAATCCCACTTCCTACATGACCAGAAGATGGATGTGTCTGTATAACTGAGCATTCAGCGTGATAATAACTGTTCCTGAGTTACCCATCCTCGGGAGTCACATTCCATTTGCGGCGCCATTTCTTTTCGAGCTTTGTAGAATATCGGCGGAAAATATTCCCTTTTGGTATCCCTGTGAGGTAATTGATGCATTTGCAGTGGCAATAGTTAAAGTTGAGTTGAGATAAATAATATCCATTTTTTTTGGCTTCTGCCTTCCAATCTGTACAAAATTCTTGGTGTTGAATAATACATAATGCGTCCATCCAAAGATACCGAAATCCAAGACGATTTGCAATAACGATAGCATCCTGAATAGCTCTGGGAAGCTGCGCATAAGGTAGCCCTTATTTGAATGAATTGATGCTGTCTTCTCAAAAGTTTAATAGGCGTTGGTCCCCAGCGATAACTCAAGGTACAGTAGGTGCCTCTTTGTTTTGCAGTGCTTTCAATGAGGCGATGTGGTCTACTTTTTATTGTTAATAGGCCAAATAAATATTATCCTATTCAGCAGGAGAGGCTACTAGCTTTCTCGACAGCATTCCTTATAGCTCTTGAGGCATCATAGCAGCCAGTAGATAGGCAGTAAATTGGCGCTTCTGGATCCGGTAGATATCTCAAGGAGAATTTCCTTCGCATCTCAAGCAGATAAAGGAGATCTTCTGTTTAATTTCAGGAAGAACGTCAACAAAAATATCTAGGGCCTTGTTACCTTCAGGATTCCTCTGTTGTATAAGGTCAAAGGCTGGCAGCTTTGATGGCAGGATCATGGTTCTTGGAAATGATGGAATGCTATCAAAAGCTCTTGAAAGATCTATGAGAGATGTTTTACATATACCACAACGCTTAAGAAAGCCATAATTAAATGCTCGCCTAATCTCCTTCCATGCAGCAAGCCGTTTCTCTCTTTCCCTCCAAGTGTTTCGAGAACTCAAATTCGAACTCTCAATATATGAGGTACATCGAGAGCAATATTTCCGGGAAATGGATCGATTCCATCTTAGTATGAAGAATTTCAGTATCAAATCTTCACAATGCTCGATTAGGTTCTGAGGTGCCATTTCCCAGCGCACATGTGGGACATCTCATCTGGAGGTTTGCCATTCCAAAGAGCGTCAACAGTTAAAAGATCAATCAATACGACTGAAACTTTCCACATTGGCCAAGAATCTAAAGAAGTAAGACCATACTCTTCTAAAAGCCAGAAGATATCTTTAAATCGTTTTATCAACTGTGGATTGACTAAAGTTTTTACCCTGCCAGACTTGGTTTCTGACGCACCGTGAAGCAAAGAGCGAATTGCCGCATAACTATCATTGCTGACCCCACAGAACGGCCGTCTCTCGCTTCTCTGCTCTCTTGTAGTCGCTGCTGCTGGATAGTGTATGTTCGTGCATCAACTGTTACCCCGGATGCAACTGCCAATCGAGTCAATGCTATTTGGTCTGCAATCGATGCTGTCTACAGAAGGTTTTCAGTCCAGCGCGATATCCACGAGGCATCGCTACCTGTTTCGAACGCTGATTGTACCAGGTTTTCAGCCTCATCGTGGTTATTTGTCGAGTTGTGTTTCCCCTCCAAATTTCTCCATAGGGAAATATGCGCCTCTGTAGTCATATACCGCATGGTGGCCAGTTTTTGCTCCTTAGGCAGCAGGAGCGCTCACTCTCCACATCAATCTCAGCGTCTAAGCAAAGATTGGGAAAGGTAGCTATGCCAAATCAGCCTTTAGGGTATTCACGTGAGGAACCATAGGCGGAGCATTCGGAAGCTGAGATGTCGAATTCGCCACACGTAGTCACATGATACAGCTCCTAGCGGAGTGACAGTCGCGTCTCACTCGAACCGAGCTGAACCGAACAGACAAATGTCATAAGTGAGCATCAAATATCAGATCAGTATTTGATATTGACTATTCTTCCATTTACCTTCGGCATCTGTGATATCTTACCTCACTCTATCGCTAAACCTAGTTTCAGGCATGGCTGGCAAGAAGCGCAAAGCTGCGAGCGATGATCTGGAGAGCAACGCACCACGTCGCCAGACCAGACGCGTTAACAACACGAAAGTAGACTATCAAGAATCCGACGTTGAACAACAGCAAAGTGATGAGGAGTTCAAGGAAGATGCGAAAGTATCTGACGATGCCGAAGACAGAGAATCGACTGGCGAGGATGCCTCAGACGACAGCGGGAGTGATGAGTTTAGCAAGTCTCTGAAGAAACAAGGCTGGAAAAAAAAGAAGGGGAAAGGAGGTAAATGGGAGATGGTAATTGATGTCCCTGGAGAGAAACCTCCTGGAGATATTCCGTACGAAGATAAGAGGATACATCCAAATACGATGGACTTCTTGAAAGACTTGAAGAAGAACAATCGCAGGGAGTGGCTGAAGTTTCACGATGCGCCATTTAGGTCAGTGATTTATTTCTTTTTGGTCAGAGTTAAACGATTTACCTGTATTCACCAACCTCTAGACAAGCAGAGAGGGATTTTCACTCTTTCGTTGAGAAGCTAAATACCCTGATGCCTGAAAAAGATCCTACAATCCCGGGACTGCCAATCAAAGATATCATTTTCCGAATTTACCGTGATATACGATTTTCTTCCGACCCTACACCGTACAAACCGTACTTCTCCGTAGCGTGGTCACGAACCGGTCGCAAAGGTCCATATGCGCATTATTATCTGCACATTCAGCCAGGCGGTGGAAGTTTTTTTGGTAAGACGAGGAAAAATTCGCTGAAAATTGAACGCATTTATTGACAGAAATCAGGTGGGGGATATTTTAACAGCGACAGTGAGACTCTTGCCTGTCTAAGGGAAGATATCGATCTGCAACCACATCAATTCAAGTCAATACTATTGGCCGATAAACTACGGAAAACTTTCTTTCCTGGAGTACTGAAAGACGAAAAGAAAGTAATAACAGCATTCTGTGCTATGAGTGGAGACAATGCGCTAAAGACAAAGCCGAAAGTAAGTTAGATTTTGATTTCCGATTTTACTATGTGGCTGGCGCTGAATTGCAAAGGGTTATGATGCAAATCACAAAGACGTTGCCCTACTGAAGCTTCGGAATTTTGTTCTACGGAAGGACATTTCAGATACGGAAATTACAAGTAAGAACGGAATTGATGTCGTCCTCGATATTATCGAAGCCATTGAACCATTTGTGAGATGTTCCGTCTCAATCCAGCGGCTTTTCAAGCTGACCGGCTATTAGATCACTTACCTAAACAATACTGTTATGCCGGATAGAAATTGAGAGGGGATTAGAGCTTATGGCTGTGCGGATCTTTCTAGTTTGAAGTTACTGTGAGGCTATGTGACTTCAGGTTTAAATATATTACCGAGCACCTGCAGAATGTGGGTTGGCCTGACGAATCACCTAGAACTGGTAATCTGCGCTCTGGATTAATACACAACATCTCTTGTCTCAAGTATTTTTATAGAAAACAGATTCTCTCTGTTTTGCTTCAGGTTTGCTCTAAAAATAACTTTTGGGGCATTGGCAGCTTCAACGAGGCTGTGTACCGCAAGCGCCCCACCACATGATAAACGTTCAATAGGAAGTGCTCAGGACCACATTTTGCGATAAGCCCCGCACACTAATCGTGACTGACCAAACACAATAGATTTTTGACGGTGAGTTGCAAGGGGCCCGCAACTAACCATTCTTAGGATTATGCACTTTTGCACAAATGTTTTAAGAGGCTGTGCGATGTTCGGGTTGCATAGAGGTGTATAGCGATGACCACCGCCGAGAAAGCTGACTGTGCACTTTTATCAATTTTACCTCCAGAAATTCGCTGTATCACAGCATTCTATTCTTTTTCTCGATGTATCCATAACTCCAAGGCAAGACAGCCCTTGAACTCTCTTTTAAGCTTCATAGGATTATTTGATATAATTATCGGCTCGTACTTTATTCCAGCGCGGCCGTGTCGGTGAACATGTCACTGCCTGGTCGAATTAACAACGCCTGCCATTATGTCGACAGATCGGGCCCATCACAGTGACGCCAAACAGGCACAGGCGCCCGCCATGTCTCATAAGATATTAAATCCTTTTCGTCGAACCGACACCACTCAAAAATGGGAAGCGCTAAAGGATGACGTCTATCATCTATACATTTTAGAGAATCAAACCCTTCAGGCAACTATGCTAGAAATTGAGGAGTCTCACTCCTTCAAAGCAAGGTTAGAAACACCATTATTTTAGCAAGGTATAATATGAAGCACTACCCTGACCCTGTTCACTATTCTAGCCCTCGAAAATGGAAAGCGAAGCTCAAGGAATGGAACTTTGAGAAACATTCGAGCAAGTCAGATATGGCTGCCATTGTCCCAAAGAGCGATACACGCGCAAGGAATGAAGGAAAGCAGACCTTTTTCTACCATGGAACCTTACCAATTAAACCAGAAACCCTTGAAATTTTCAAGAAACGGAAGACTGCATCACCACCATCATCTCCTACTGCGTGTAAGTAACCAGGGATAATGATAGTATTATGATTTGACAGCGAAAACAGGCACTCATCCCGATGCCACTTATTGTACACCGAATCCAGTAGCTGAAATTATAGATGGAACAGCTTTAGGAGAAGAAGATAAGCCCCCGCCACAGCCGCCGCCATTATCACCAGAATTACAAGACTTTAACTACATTCCTGCATTGGAGCATTTCAGTACTTTTGGCCATCAAATAACCGCAGACTTCAGTTACCAGGAGGAACCAGTGGCCATCGCGTCTCAAAATTTTTGTGGGTAAATCAATGCAAAGCTGTAGCAAAATATATTCTGATTATATGAGACAAAAGATTCTGGGAATATCCCCCATCAAGCCCGACTGACTGGTCCCGCTGAGGCCTCAGAAATATTTATGCAGGAACAAAATTCTCCACCGGGGTCTCACAATATCGATGATATTCCTGGAATGAGTGACCTAAGTATCAGCGTTGACCAATCAACAATATATTCTTGCTCCAGTGAACGCCGCTCGGTAGTCGAATATGCTCAGCAGTATCCCCTATTGAATTATGCAGGCCAAAACACTCTCCAGGATATTTATCAAGGATATACAAGCCAGGAAACCAAAGAGCTCCCTCCACATCTAATAATGGTGCTAGTTGACGGGGGTATAACAAAAGGGCTCAAGGATCTGAGAGATGGCCGCACAGAGTTCGCCTTAATCCAATATTTGTGGGCCATTATTCTCGGCTCCGAGCACTCCGGTTGTGAGGAAACAACTCTTCTGAATCTTATTTCTGAGTTTTTAGACATTTTAGAGAGTAACCTTGAGTCAACAATCTTCTCGCGTCACGATATGGGTTCCACGCTACAGGAGCTATCTCAGCTTTTCAAAAAAAGGTTTGGCAGGTCCGCCATGCCTACAGTCAGAACGTATTCTATTCTAGCCGACCTTCTATTTCTTCAAATGCCTTCCAATATTAAAATGGCCAAGGAGAGTCTGCACACTCATATAGAGTCTTTGTACAGGAAGGCTATTAGAGGTTATAATCGCCTAGGGAAATATAACAACCGTTTAAGATGCGAACTTTCTCTCGCAAACATGTTCCTGGCCCTAGAGCTATTTGATAAAGGATCCAAACTCTTAGGAAGTTGTCTATCGGATTATTTGCATAAATATATGGGCTTCTGGGTTGGTGGACATCCTACGACGGTTTCTGATAATCTACTCATGGGATATGTCGGGCTGTCAAACCAACAAGAACTGAAAAACATGATATCAAATATTAAAGGCCTTATCAAAAATATTCCGCATCTTTCACCACCTTGCGACAATGGCAAGCTTTACACAGAAATGCTCGCCATGGTTGCAAGACTAGGAGGAATACTTTCCGGAATGCCAATACCATATGGTGGACTTCCCACCACTTGGGCTTCTGCTGCTCATTTACTCTTTTCGGCTATAATTCCTAAGCTACAGGGCCTCACAGACGTCAAATTTTCGGTCCTGAAAGTCTTTTGTTATCTAGAGAGTAGTTGTCATTCTCAAAATCATGGCCGGGCCGATAGGTGTCTGGAGGATCTATCTAACGCCTGTGTCTTCTTGCGGGATGCGAATATTGGCGGGCAGTCTTCGATGAAAGAGCTTAAAACTTATCTAGAAGCTGTGAGATTCCGACTCTGGAATTATTTTGATGGTTTTGCCGGAGATACTAATGAGATACTGGAAATACACGAAGTATTCAAGCTTTCAATCATTAAAATTGACGCTGCTGAATGTCTTCATCGATCCAGAGTAGCTCTTGGTCTTGCTCAAGCACAGTCTCTGGGCTACAGTTCTCCAGATCCATACAATTACGTACAAGCCTCAGAGACGAGAGCTTCGAATCGGGCCAACAGCGCTACAAACCAAACCAGCTCGGGGAGTAACAGATATGGCACCACATATACAGATAGTATTAGTGGAGTGAGTGGGATCGGCTTCAATTACTCAGATCTCTTTCCTTAAATAAATGTTTAGAATATTAAGCTTGATAATCAAACGAGATGGTTCGACGGTTATCAGACAAAATCCCCATTCATATCTCATACATGCCAGGTGGCAGAAGGGTAGTTAAGGAGTTCTTTGTATCTTGCAACCAACACTGTTACTGTCAGTGAATCATTCTGCTACTGTCATCTGGGATTTTTTGCATATAGAGAAAGGATACGGACGAGTATTAGGTACCAGATCCGGTTTTGGGGCCTTAGCTTTGAATAACTGTATTATATCCATTAACGTCCATCCCTGCGTGCCGAAAAACCCTGTGTGCCGAAAAAAATGATAGGTACTTTGAATTTAAACATCTTAAAATCTGTACACAACCTAATATCTCCTATAATTTTTTATAAGTTATATTCCGTAGCCACTCCCAGATACCTTAAACCCCTTCTATTAGAAAATCAAGTTTATATCGTTGCCTTTACGCCTGATTTGTAAAGAGTCTCCTTTTATAGCGTAACAGAGTTCCTCCACCACAGCTCTACTACTAAGCTCAAACTATCCCTAATACTTTATAAAGAGTTCTTATCCGAGCTCTAAGGCCTTTACCAATATAAAGGAAATCGTTATTAGCCTTGTAGCTGCTGTGGCGTGTAATTTGGGTAAGGTTGCCACGTGGATCAGTACCTGCCATAATCCTTGAGTAATTAACTTAAGTTAACTTTCGACGTAATTTCTCTTATGTAATCACTTGCCAAGCTTGTGGCTGTGCTCGACCCACGTGATAACAATAAGCACAAGGTTGTCGCATGGCTCCTTTGCCTTGTCTCTCTCTATATACTCGTCGCCTTTCTCCACTACTGTACGTTTCTTAGGCCTCTCACCTCTCACCACTGTGGTGCACGTGGAAAGCATAGGCACAGACTCTTTTATTAACCTGACTAGCCTTCAATATCCATTGGAATCTAAGAAAAGCGGTAAGAGATAACACGGCCCGCCGCTAATAACCTGTTTGGCTCGTACAAAAACAAACTAAGTGAGATCAAAAGCTCCATCCAAGCTTCACATAAAATCCATTCCGAGGCCCATTCGAAGTATTCCTGGCATTCAATCCACTCTCCACAAATGTATGCTTTATGGGGGAAGCATTGCTGTGGTCAATCCTATGTTCCACTCCAAGTGTCTGCTCTTCTCCCATAGTCTCCGTCCATTTGAGTTTGGTGTGCTCAGAGCCCACGCCAACTGTTGTTCGAACTCGTGTAGGGTCGTTTACGGGAACTGCAAAAGTCGAAGAGAGTTTCGCAGGGCCCAAGGGAAAATCGAGTCGGGCTTGAGTCTTGGGGGCAGTGTCATCGAGGCTCCTGCGCTGTGGGAAATCGAGGGGATTGAACACTTTGGAGGTGCCTATAACGTCCCTCTTTCTACCAAATTCGTCGGTGTATCCGAGAGAAGGGGGGAATGGCTTTACCGGGATGACCCCCTTGCTTTGGCCACCTCCACCAATTGATCCTTGAGAGAGTGACGATTGTTCGGAACCCATGATTGAAGAACGCTGTTAGGTGTAGTTAGCACCATTATCTGGTCCTTTGGAACACTTGAGAGATGAGAAGGTATAGTGCTAAATCATAGACTAACTTCAAGACTCGTCACTTGTTTAACGATAAGCAAGCGTAGAGTAAGTCCGACGGAGCTACAAATGCTCAATTATAACAGTGGTAGAGAGGAATGGAGCCGTTTCAACAGATCACTATGAGGCCTCGAACAATTTTAGCTCTCAAGCGATGTAAAGTTGCGACCATTTAACCGAAGAGTATTGTTACATTATGATAAGCACCTTTCTCATTGGTATGAATTTGAGGTAGTGACATGCATAAGTGATCATACGTTTCATGCTTCTGTCCAAATTGTGTAACCATTATGGCCGACAAGTGCATTGATTGGATGGACGGGACCTAGAGATAACGAACAAAATGAGGCTCCCAATAAGATGCCGACACAAATCCCATGGCCAGTCAACATATGCTGCGGTATGCTAGATGACCTGCGCCATGTTCCCAAGAGCCTCTAAACAACTCTAGCGGTGATCAGAAGTACTGCACGAGCATCCAAATTGAGGTATCCCACTGGTTATATGAATCGAATGCGTCGTCAGAAGGGTCAGGGCTGCTCATTGTTGCCTTTACACCTGCGTTCCGGAGCCAGGGTCCTGCGACAGGAAGCACGCTGGCAAGCAGCTGCTGACACAGTAGATGCGTCTTCGTTGCGGAGAACATCCACGGCGAGTAGTTTTGTCCCTCCCCGGTCGACGTTGACGGCACTCTCGCGTTTCACGCGACCTCGAACTAACCTCTCATCGACGTTAAGATCGAGTTGTCTGTGTATACGGTATACGGTGATACTCGCTTATTTATGATGGGAGGTCTAAAGGATGTTCGATATAGCGCGGAACCTGTGCAAAGGCTTGTAACGTATTCCGGAAGCTCAGATCATTCGTTAGATAGGTCGGTTTGTAATGTTGGTTGGTGAAGAATAAGCCTCTGCAGAATTTGATATTGAGATTGAAAAGAGGTTGCGCGTACAACCTGTTTGCTCCGCGCTTCATACCCTGCCATCGTCTCTTGAGCAGGCTTGGGCTGCTTTGGTTCTTCATCTCCCAATCCGTTTCGACTCTCCACTCCCTCGTTAGCTCGCGACGTCCGCGCGGTGCGTAGCGTCTCGTACAGATGCAGCCAGAAGTTGGACTTGCACCTTATAGTACCATGCCTATCGACGGGCGTTGCATAGGTCAGCGTTGTCCGCGTCGGTGTCTCAGGTAGTCGAAAGGTGTGGATGAGTCGGCAGGGATGTCGACGATGTGGGCGGTGTCGAGTGGCTCCTTCGTGAGCATCGCTTGGTAGTTTTGCATTGTGTTGATCTCGGTAGGCAGAGCTACGTGAATGGTTAGTACTGAGAGGTCTCCCGTGTTTGAGGCAACCCGAATTGTGATTCCTCTCCCATTATAGTGTTCTTCGATGCAGTAGCCATGACATTGAGACTATCATCCGAAGTAGTAGAGAGGAAGGCGAGATTGCATGCAATCACAACGCTCAGCTGGCGGGCCGAGTCAATCTCTGGGTTTACAAGATTTTCTCTCGGCTTACAAGATTCTCTCTCGGTATTTCAGGGAGCACGTCCAGCTTCGGAGGTTGCTAATGGATTGCTGCAGTTGTGCACGGGTGATCTGGCTTCCTCACAGTGTTTCCATGCTTGTCCTTCTTCTTCTTCTCAGGCCTGCCAGATACGGTCTGGCTGTGCATAGGGTGGCCGATCATGATCACCTGAATCCATTCAATTGGGAGTCTTCGGAAGGTCGCTTCGTTGAGCCACTTGGAAAAGAGTGGGAGCACAAAGCCAAAACGATGTTTCTGCTTGTCACGTGGCCGCACTTCAGGAGTAGCCACAGCTTAGTAGATGATTACATAACAAATTACGTTGTATTACCGAAGAATTATTGCAGGCGCGGGGTCATTTTATTCTAACCAAAAATCGTTAGTCGTGTCGACTCGAGGTACTAATCCACGTGGCGATCCTGTATGAATCTGCACGCCACAGCAGCCATAAGGTTGATGACAATTTTCCGTATAGTAGTGAGGCCTTAGAGCTTAGATAAGGCCCTTTTATAATGTATTAGGGATAGTATAGCTCCATGGTAGAGCTGTGGTAGAGGAAGTCAATTATGCTATAAAAGGAAGCCCTTTATAAATTAGGCGTGAGGGCGACGACGTGAATGTGATTTTCTAGTAGGAGGGGTTTCGGGTGTCTAGAAGTAGCTATAGAATATAACCTATAAAAAATATAGGAGATATTAGGGCGTGTATAAATTTCAAGATACTTGAAGTCAAAGTACCTATTATATTTTTCGGCACGCAGGGATTTTCGGCACATAGGGATGGACGTTACAATTCATAAAAATAGGTATCGGCATATAAAAGGACTAATTTTTAACCCCCTAATTGATTTTAAAGAAAGGCTCTGCAAAACTATGCATAGTGTGGTCTTAACAAAAGAAAACTCGCTTGGATACATCTAATTGTGCGTACCAGATCTCTCTATGGCGATGGAAAGAGCTTCTTTTATATAAATATCACCTTCAATGACTTCATAATGCTCAGTCCGGTCAATTCATCTATTATCTATTTACAAATTATTGTATGAGAGTGGCCTATGCCCCAACGCCATCGCAATGCTATTCCATCAAGACACACCTCGACGCCAAACCTCCAATTGATCTTCAGCGAAATATTTATACAATTCCTGCTTCAGTTTGTTTATCTGCAATGTTTATTTTCATGCTATATCGGTCATCTTTCATGGCTTCTCTGATCTGTTCTTCTCTCCTCTTTTTAATATCCACCGGTGCCTTGCGATAAACTAGCACTGTCACAAACACACACATCCCGGAGACTGCAGCGCAGACTTTCATTCCATCGCTAAAAGAATCCGAGTATGTTTGTCTCACAGCATATAACTGTGATTGTGTCATTGTCTTTGCAGAAGCCTGTAAGGTAGCAAGCTGTTCTGGCGTTATAAGATCGGAAAGTTCGCGGCGCTGGGTGACCCCTAAGAGAGCAGTCGAGGCCGCAATTCCAATGCTACCGCCAAGTACGCGAACTTGAGCGACAATTCCTTGCGCGACGGCTGAAGGGATGTCAGACCTTGAAGCAAATAGAGATTGAGGTCGGCGACTCACTAGCGTCCCTTATTTCACTTTCTAGCATTGCACCAAGTGAGACAGTGGAGACCATAAGTCCAAATCCCAATCCAACAAACACTTCAGCCCCATACATTTTGGACTCGACTTTAACCACATTTCCCAAAATGGAGAAGCAGGCTGTACCTATCACCATGAAGATAGATCCAATAAAAAGCGTCAAGAAAATTTTGTCTTTCTTGGTGTTTATTGCCCCTGAAATTGTGCTAGCCAGCGCGATAGATCCAAGCATTGGCAGTAGCGACACTCCTGCTAGCAGTGGAGTCTTTTCATTGACAACTTGCAATCGAAGAGGAAGACTATAGATCACTGAGAAGTAAATATATCCAGCGAGAAGCGTAGATCCGACATATCCCATGTAAACCCTCTTAGCCATCAGGCGCAGAGGAAACATCGTCATTAAAGATCCCTCCCGATACCTCGCAATGAATACTTCCCATCCAATCAGCGTACCATAGCAGAGAATTCCAATGATAAGAGGAACAATAAAGACAGGAGTCTTCCAAGCATCTATTTTAAGGCCAGCTTCTTGAAATGGGAATACTACAAGAACAGAGGCGGCCACAACAATGGTTGCCCCAATAAAATCGAGCTCTTTGATTGATCGAAGTTTTACATGACGAAGTTGATTGGGTTTTGGCCAAGAGATGATAAACAAAACTAGAGGCACAATGCCCATGGGAGCACTTGAGAGTCAGTGCACAGCCATATTACGGCGAGAGATGTTCAAAACCCACTTAATCCAAAAGATCCACCGCCAGGTAGTGTAGTGGGTAATGACCCCACCAAGAATAGGACCAAGAACACCTGCCATAGCAACCACAGCTCCGGCCATACCCCCTATAGCCTGGGCCGTCTTGGGAGGGCATATCTCAGGAAGAATAATAAAAGTGATGGAGTAGAGACCAGAGCCTCCAATCCCCTGCAAGACTCGAAAAGCAACGAGTTGATTGAGTGTATTAGCAAATCCACAAGCGATAGAAAAGACGAAGAATATGATAAAAGCCGCGGCGAAGGAATTTCGCCTTCCGACGACATCTGCCAGCCGGGCAAAGAGGACGGCGCAGCTCAGGTAGCTTAAGGTATAGGCCAAAGCAACCCAATTGATTGATTGCAGAGAGTTCAGGTCCGCGCCGATAGTGTATAAAGCCGTCGCAACAATCGTGGTATCGATGAGGGAAAGGAACAGCCCAAAGCATACACTGTCAGAGCTGTTAGTATTATCATGTTTCCTTATAGATCACTCGACTGACCTTATGATTAGACATATTAGGCGCCATTTGGGCAGAACAGGATCGTCCAACTTATTTAACGGAATTGGAGTTTCAGGTCCTCCTTTTGCACTAGGAACCGAGTCGTCCATCGAGGACTCTTGTAATATTGATTCCATCGTTAGAAGACCAGTACAAGGTACTATTTTCCACTTGAAGGATGCTGGCAACCAGATGCTATGATCAAAAACATGGTAAAAAACTTACACTACATTTGCACGACATATCTATACCAATATCTGTGGCGACATATCCACAATGTCGATGTTGAAGCGCTTGTAGTCGGAGCACGGGTAAACCAGCAATACCGATATTTTGCATGGGGGAGCACCAACGCCAGGGGCCAAACTTGTGGAGTGGAAGTATAGGGATCTTAGTCAATATAACAGCCCAGGTTTCGGCCGACTCTACTTAAGAAAAATTTTAAGCGCGCTTTTATCAAATAGTTGGACCCATTTCGTTGTAAGGGTCTTGTATGTACGGCCGTAACGTCGGATGGATTCTATGGGACACGAATCTTGGCGTACGGACGTAAGATCCTCAACCACATCACGAAAGGAAACTCCCGCAGGACGGTCATAAATCACACATGGCCCCTCCAAACCCAAAGTATAAAGAACTTACAAAGCCAGAACTATCAATATTATCATATCACATAAAAGAAATCAATACGAATTATATTGCATGGGATACATTCACTCGTACGGCCAAGCAAGGCGAACGTCATTTATCTCATTTGTGGGCTGATAGAATAATGTTACTAAGCGAGTGGGATGAACGCTAAGACGGAGGAATTGTGCAAACAAATACGGGAGAGAATGAATGAGTTAATGAAATCATTTTTGGTTGGAGGCAAATGGGTTGACCAAGGCCTCGGAATAGTGATTAATCTATATTTTCGAAGCCAGTGGCGTTCGATTTTGATAGGGTGAAAGAATAGATCAGAAGATAATGCAGTTTGTTCATCATCGACCACCAGAAGGCTTCGGGCTTTGTTAGAAAATGAACATAATTACCATGAAGACTATGTAGAAGGATTTTTAACAACTGTGAAAGAAAATGATTATCATAGCAGTGGAAATGCGCTTTACAAATTTCCTTCCTCGATTATTTCTCAGCTACAAGCGAGACACGGAGCTTGTCGCCAACCCCACAACGTTTTCACGTGATGCCCTTTCAGCTTCACAATTGAAATTTCGACCCGCTGACTTGTAAGAGTTTCTGTTAGATTTAATTATCTAGTGGACAGATTCTAATTGGTCACTCAAGGCTATAGTTATGATATCAATTCAAGTAAGCTGAGAAAGATAGAATTTCTAGAGATAAATACAGAATGAAATAGATTCCTCCCCAAAAGAGATGAATTAGGTACCCGTATTTAATCTACACCCGTTATTTACTGAAGTTCAAAAACTGTGGAATTGGAAACTTAGAACAGATAGGCATTAGGGAGTTAACCTCAGTCATAGCTATCTAGCTAGCATTTGCTGTCGGTGCTCCTGTGACTCACATAAGAAATGAAACGAAACAAAAAGCTGATTTTAAGATCTACCTTCATTCGAAATCTCACAAAAAACTCGTCCCGTTCTTTGAAAGGTTACACGCTATATTGGACAGCTCACGTTCCGGCCAATTTAGTCAGGACCTGCCTACCGCCTCGATCTCAGACCCGACAGTTGAAATAAGCAATCAGCGAACGACATTGAAGTTCTAATACCACAATCAAATGACTCTCGCAAATATGTCATCAGAAAGTGCAGCTTCTGTTACTACGGGCAGATATGAATACGTTGAACACCTAGCAGCTGTCCTGAGTGGCTCTTTCAGTAATGACGCTCTCACTCGAGCAGATGTCCTTTATCAAGACACTGCACCAAATGATACTACAATTTCACCAGAACGGTGGCTAAAATTCTGGATTCCAAATATAAAAAATAAGATCGATGCAGGAGGTCAGATAGTTGAGGCTGGAAACTGGGCCGCGGCAGCTTTATGGTAAGAGAATATCTATCCTTGGAAATATCACGCCTGGTTGAGCTGATACAATTTCTTTTTTACTATTGGATCTCATCACTAAATATTCTCAAAGGTTTCCGCCTGGGGTAAAGAGGCCTCCGCTGGGCAATTTTGATGAACTTCCTATTCCAATACGTGAATATCTTGAAAAGTTCGAGAATGTTAAGAAAGAGTACTTGGGTGAGCGGAGCTACTGGTACTTAAACGTGATTGGTCGAGATCCTGGCAGAAAAGACCCAGGTATGCTGCTCAGCATTGTATTCTATATATAATTGTCAGATTTTGAAGACTAACGAGCTGTTTCTTCTAGGTGTAGTTCGCGCTCTTATCGAGCCTTATCTCCATCGGGCCCGAGAGGAGAATCTTCCCGTCTTCCTGGAAGCGTCAAGTCTGCATTCGCGTGACGTATATCTCCATTTTGGGTTTCGAATCGTAGAAGAAGTACTCATCGGAGAAGGACATATTGATGAAGATGGTAACGTTGTAGTTGGAGGAAGAGGAGTCACGCTCTATGGTATGGTTGCGGAACCTTAGATTCAACTAAGTCATCGAGGAAATTTCGCTGAAGTCTATTGACGAGGGTATTCGTCAATGATCAATATTTCGAAAGTTGATATACGAAAATGAACTTCTCCATATTTCGTGCCTACGTTACGGTAACTACAATTTTATCTTCCCAGCTTTTGCATTAAATTTCACGTACCATCTTCCCATTGATAAATGTTAAGAACATAGGCCACGTCGTTGATAGCGTAAATGGGCTTCTCTCGCTCACAGCGAGTTTCAGCGTCTTGTTAAGTACAAAACGACGCTGGAAAACTAGACCAGATTGTTAATTGGTAGAAAAGCTTGGGTCGAAGACGAAATCGCCTTCGATATCAACATCATTCAAAATGGAGGGCTGCTGGATGCAGCTGAGGGACAGAAAGTCAGAGAGTAAATACATCGGAACTATAGTTATAACCCAATTACCACAGCTGCAGGTGCCTGTATGAACTTGGTTGAAC
Organism: Haplographium delicatum; assembly: GCA_037952705.1. Classification (NCBI taxonomy): domain Eukaryota; kingdom Fungi; phylum Ascomycota; class Leotiomycetes; order Helotiales; family Hyaloscyphaceae; genus Haplographium; species Haplographium delicatum. The sequence continues at coordinate 145,216 of JAPZPC010000062.1, forward strand.
GGGCCATATCCCGAAACTATGTGATTACTAATACTTATACCTATGTTCCCCAAAATTTGCTCACACTTGAAAACCCTGACGGGTTTGAAGGGTCTATGTTTGAGATTCACCAAAGTGGCTTATGGTTTACAAAACTACTTATAGCTGTTCCTTTATCATAGGAATTGTTTGATACAACACTGTCATGCTTATCCAATCTTAATTCCACCTCCACTAGCGCTGATAACACAACCAGTGATCCATCTTGCATCGTGGCTACACAAGAGACTCACGACGTCTGCAACATCTTCGGGCTGTCCAAAGCGAGGCATAGATTGCAACGGTATGAACTCACGTTGGAATTGTTGAAGCGCATCGGGCGGACATTGCATGACTGAGTCGGTTTGAGTTAAACCCACACTTACTGCATTTGCGGTTGTGCCAGCCATGAACGAGAACTGAGAACCAATAAGTTACTTAAGAGTGATAATCATGCTGATAATATGAGATAGTAACTTCATTCGAGATAGGGACCTAAGCATGATAAGTTACTCACCTTATCTTCTTTGCCCCCAAAAGCCTGCGACCAAGTACGGGACAGTGACTCTCCTGCAGATTTACCTGCTGAATACATCAACTGCATGGACCACGGTTGCCTCGAACGAATAGAAGAGATATATATGATTCTGCTTTCAGGTTGGAATAATCTTTGTTTAACGAATTCATCGACAATTAGCACAGGGGTTTGGATGTTGCTAATCATGCTCTCCTGGATCTCCTCAACCGTCAACTCCCCGATAATGCCTGGGCGAGAATCCGCAGCATTATTGATAAAAATATCCACGCGTTGAGAAAAATGCTTAACTATGATGTCAGCAATCATTTGAGCACATGTAGGTGAGAGGATATTGGCGCTGATGCCTATAATCTTGGAGCTGCGGTCTTGATTTGCATCTTTGAACAGAGTTCCGATCTCGTGGTCCATCGAATCTATCAAGCCGATGTTTTTCTCGCTAGAGCATGTTCCGAGTATCGAACATCCTCTTGCCGCCAAGTTCATGGCAACAGCCCGGCCAATGCCTCGTGAGGCGCCGGTGATGACAGCTACTTTGCCCGCTAGATCCTGCTCTCGAAGTCGTAATAAGGCCATACTCGTCGAGGTGGTTGTTCAAATATTATTATTTTTCGAACTACAAGTAAATGATAGCGCTAGCAATGTGACTAGTGAGTGGCTGTCTGGAAAATTCTCTCCAGAAAAAATCTGGGCTTTTAAGATCCGAATCTCACTATGTTGCTAAACATTTCAACACCGCAACGTAACCTTCGATTAGTCAGCCAGGTAGCATTGTAAGCGATTAACAGCGTACTGAACAGTGCGTAGTTAATAATAAATCAATGGCTTTATTATTAGGCTGCTAGAAATGCAAAAATTCGAAGAGAGGAAAGAATATGTGAGTAGGACTAACGATCTAAGATATATATTGAATGGTATTACTAGTTCGTGGGTGCGCGAGGACGCATGGTTTGCAGGAAAGTCAAAGCGGTAGGCACTAAGAGGCGGAATTCCAATCGGAAATAGATTCGTAGACTGGAAATATATATGGGTTTAAAGGCTATAAAAATAGTTTCAAATATTCTAGTCAGCATGGTAAGGGAAATGATTTTTTGACATAATGTCATCTTTATAAGTTATTCGGGTCAGATGCCTGATTAATTATGACAGAATTGATTAATGCAGACGATCGAAATAAGAATGTTAAATATGTGACGGGAGGATAACCCGCAGTCACTGGATGAGTCTATATAGTGCCATATTCGAATTTCAAGTTAGAAATACTATAAATTCCTCCCAGTATCACAAAGAATGGAACTTCCCTGCTCGCTCCTCACAACTCTCCCCATGTGCGCCGTAAAGGTCTATTAAGCTGTGCCGGTGTCTATCCCAATGTTCCTGGAGACCTTGGCCTCGGGCTAATTAACGTGTATTTTCCAATTCTTTACAGCAATAATGACGATGTAGGGACTGGGCGAAGTGCGGAGAGAGTGGGATGGCGAGCAGCGGAGCGTACCTGCAGACGGACGACAGCAGTACTCATTGAGCTTGGTGGGAGTAGCGGAGAGCGGAGAGCGGAGAGCGGAGAGAGGGAGTTGCGGCGGGCAGCGGGGTAATTGCGGGGCTTCGAAACCCCTAACTGCCGCCTTCCATTGCCCTACCCCAACTCCGCTGTCGTTTCCCCCTCCTTGCCATTCAGTCCAGGCTCAACTGACGACCGAGGTGAGCATACAGTCATGATTATCAGAGGTTCACGTAAACATAATCACTTGGTGGGGTTGAAGAGCCCCGCCAAGCAGCCATATTTTGTTCTGTTTTCCTTTTGAATTTAATCTCATAAGTCTACAGGGCTTCTAATGACCCCTTCTGTCGCCGGGAACAAGTCTCGAAGATACTCTGGCAATGACCCTACCATCTTTACTTACAGCCGGCATGGGGTCACAACTCAATGAAGAAAACAATTGTGGCGGGCCAATACTCCTGGAAACCGACCTCTTGATTGTTGGAGCTGGGCCTGCTGGAGCTGCGCTTGCATGCTTTCTTGCCCAACATGGTAACATGCCAAGTCTATTTCAGTAGTCAGTAGTCTTGGCAAGATGTATTCTAATTGCATGCCAAATAGGGCTGAGTGGTATAATGCTGGGCGCTGGCCCTGGTACCGCAGATACGCCCCGGGCGCATATCACGAATATGGCTGCCATGGAATGTCTGCGAGACATTGGGCTGGAAGAAGAGTGCAATAATGTTGCCGTCAAGGGAGAATCGATGCAGCATACAAGATGGTGTCGAAGCATGGCTGGTGAAGAATTTGCCAGAATTTATTCTTGGGGAAATGATCCTGCGCGAGCAGTCTGTTAAATAATCCTATCCTCCAAGGAGACATGGCTAAATTAGCGAAGGGCGACTACGACGCTGCCAGTCCTTGCAAACACATCGATATCCCACAAACTGTTCTTGAACCTATTCTCGTTCACCACGCCACTCATAACGGATTTTCGTGTCGTTTCGATACGACTTTCCTACGTTACACGCAGAATGGAGATGGTACAGTTATTATTAGTACGGTTCAAGATAATTTGACCAAATCCACTTATTCGATACGATCAAAATATCTGTTTGGATGTGATGGTGCAAGAAGTCAGGTCATGCGGCAATTGGGAATTCCGTTGATCAAGAAACCAGGGCAAGGCCTTGCTATAAATGTTTTAGCCAAGGTAAACCTCAAACACGTTGTTGAGAATAGGATGGGAAATTTGCATTGGGTAATGAAACCAGACGAGGAAGCCCCTTTGTTCGGATGGTCTTGTATTGTTAGAATGGTCAAGCCTTGGAATGAGTACGCCAGTTTGGTGATTGAAATGAACCGTACTAATTTTCCTAGATGGATGTTTATCCTTTTTCCTAAGCCCGGGTCAGGTGTGGATTTCAATCCATCAAACGAAGAGTACCTAAAATGCATTAAAGATATGGTTGGAGACGATTCTCTACCTTTGGAGATCCTAGGTATTTCAAAATGGTTTATCAATGAGATCGTCGCGGAATCCTATTCTCAAGGGAGCATGTAAGTCCAAAATCCCTGACGTAAACTTTTCACTCACCTTGTCAGCTTTTGTCTGGGTGATGCTGTCCATCGACACCCTCCTCTTAATGGTCTTGGATCGAATACTTGCATCCAAGATGCGTATAATTTAGCATGGAAAATAGCCTACGTTATGAAGGGTAAAGCAAACCCTTCATTACTCGAGTCATTCAGCCTTGAACGCCAACCAGTTGGCGAATCAGTCATCACTCGTGCAAACCAAGGTCTTCGAGACCATATCCCAGTTTGGGAAGCTTTGGGCATGATGGGCCCATCACTTGAAATTCGACGACAGGAATACGCTGAATTGTCGGCTGCTACGCCAAAAGGGGTCCTACGTCGGAAAAAATTCCAAGATGCCATAAAAGGGACAGCTCATGAATTTCATGGAGTAGGCATAGAGATGAACCAGCGCTATGTGTCTAATGCTCTTAGTTTAGAAGAAGAGAGGCCCCGGCCTCCTTTTCCAGCAGATCCTGTTTTAGAGCACGAAATTACGACTTATCCTGGGAGTAGGCTACCCCATGCATGGCTTAACACTCGATTCCCGGGCAAGCAAATCTCGACCATTGACTTGGCCGGGCATGGTGCGTTTTGCATCCTTACAGGAATAGGAGGTGAGAAGTGGAAGGCTGCTGCACAAAAAGCCGCGCACTCTCTGGGCATTGAAATTAATGCTTATTCGATTGGCTGGGGGCAAGATTACGAAGATGTGTACTTTGACTGGGCAGAGCGAAGGGAAATAGAAGAGGATGGGTGCGTTTTAATCCGGCCAGATCGGTTTGTGGCTTGGAGGTCCATGGATATGGTCGAAGATCCAGAAGTGGTGGTGACCAAGGCGTTGAAGAAGATTTTAGGTCGATAAGAGGAATCAGACAAGCTTAAACCAACTCCCAGGTCTGCAGAAACCAACCAATTGGGAAATTGAAAGGTACTTACCTATCGGCACTCGATTATTCTAAGGGCCTCATTTTCATCTAGAATTCAGACCCTTGAAGACCGAAGGCTCTGCATGCTTTACTTTCCACTATGATTAAAATATCCAGTCTTTTTTGGTTTTACTCAATTAAAAATCTCTTTGCGCAACCTGAAAACACATATGGCGCTGCCTTTATTTGGTGCTTGTTACACGAAGGGATGCGCCTTATGCCGCATTCGTCACCGAGGCCGAGAAACAAGCGGCCATGATTATAAGCCAGCCTGCCGCGCACTTTTATTTAATTCTTTTTCTAGATTTCACTTCAATCATTCCTCAATATCTGATAATTCTAAACTTGAACGCCTTTCATTATAAATTCTACGATACATTCGTTGAGATTTCCAAGGACTACCGCCGCTTCTTCTTTGCTTAGCCATTATGAGCGAGTTTAGTGACCACGACAATCCAGGAGCAAGCGTGGAAGAAGACACAGGCTCGAATGGAGAGGGGCTTGATTCTTACGTTGGCAGCCCCAACTCTACTCCTCCACCTCCAACCCCCGATGAAATCTCGTTCCAATACCGCCACGTTGCTCTGAAACACTTTGGAGAGGGACTTCAACTCGCTGCTAATACATTATTTCCCAATGAATCGAGAACAAGATACACCAGGGTTACAGCGCTGATTCTGAGCTGGGAAGAAGAGGACCCGGAACTACCTGTGTCTATTGAGATTGTTGAACTGTGCGATGTATTTAAATTGTTTTTCGGGTTCGAGGTTGAGATATGGAAAATTCCTACTAGTCACAGCCATTTTGAGTTAAATCAGAAGATTGGTAGTTTTATCAGACCTGCAGAAGATGACGGCCAACATCTGAAGATTGTTTACTATGCTGGGCATGCTAGGCTTGCAAAAAACAGAACATTGGTCTGGGCCGGGTAAGACAACGTCTCTCATTTCCCCTCCCTACCCTTGCCTAGACACTGGAATTACGGCACCGGGTAACTGGACTTGCTGATATAGAGTATAGATGGTCGAAAGATAATAGAAAGCCCCCGCCAACTCTTACATGGAGTGGCATCCAGGCTCTCTTAGAACAAGCGCAAAACGACGTTCTCATACTTCTAGATTGCTGCTGTTCCGGAATAGCAAACACCGGCGAGGGTAACGGCGTGACGGAGCTCATCGCCGCGTGTGGCTATAATAATGAGGCTCTTGGAGTCGGGCCATACTCCTTTACCAGTGCTTTGATCATAGAACTCAAGAAACTAAGCTCCAAACCGTTCTTTCCAGTTGGAGAGCTTTATGGCAATTTGTACCGAAATATTCAGCACCGTACACTGGTAGATGGGACGGAGCGTCATCCGCCGCCTATACACTTGTCGTTGACACAAGATGCACGCTTTCCTCGCAGCATTCAACTCCCTGCACTTCATAGGCCACTTGACCCTACTATCTTATCATCAGTCGAATCAACAACCTTCCATTCAGATCCAGACGTTCGAAGAGGCATAGGATTTTCCAGATTAGACCTTAGCCTTCATAATTCACCAGATTTAGCTCTTCAATCAGATTTGAATGAAATAGGCGAGGATTTTGAAGCACATTTACAAGATGCGAAATTCCCCAGAATATCTTTTGCAATTCGGCTAAAAGAGAGTTTCTACCATGGCGAGCTATCTGAAGATTTATTTAAGGAATGGCTTAGAACAATTCCAGCACTGGTACAAGAGGTTAAGATCGAGGCTGGTTTTGACAGCTTCTCATCCCTTTTGATATTTTCAGTGCCCATTGCGTTGTCGATCTACATTCCTCGAGATCCTGCCGTTATCTGCCTCGGGCCTATCACATCCTCCAACCTGATTTCTGGAAGTTTTTCAACTTATAATCCGTCGCCTGAATTTTTAACAAGAAAAAACAAACAGAAAGCTACTGACGATGTTGAAAGCATCGATGCCCATTCAAATATCATACTGGAAAATGAAGGTGCGTATCTATATAAATATAGTCGTCTTAGAGCTGACAAAGATATGTTTAAAGTGCAAGATTCCAACGGGTCCCCAATCTTACGATCTGGTCCCTGGAACCCTCTTACATTGGGCTCTGATCGACCGTGGGCCTTTCCCAGTCGTGAAAGGAGAAAGAGCCTCAATTCCAGTCTTTCTGGCCCAACTGAAGTTGATAATTACCAGACTTCCGAGAATGAAATTTTTGATATGACAGACTCTGGAAATTTTATAGCCGTCAAAAATAGGCGGACTTTTAATCAGAAACCTGACCGTCTGTATTTAAGTGGAAAGACCAAGAAAAAACCTCCGAGCACAATTAAGAAACAATTTAGGGAAGTGTCGGCATTTAGGGATATGGACGAACAATCCCCTCTTGGAACTGTCTCTATTCTATTCGGAGATACATATGTTAGCATTTCTGATCTCCACAAAACTAGGCTGGACCTATCACCGCATATATTTACTTCCTTTGTTCGACTCAAAAGCGACCATGCGACTGTTCGAGGGATACCCTGCATTTATAGTCCCACCGTGACAGGCAATTGGATCTCTCCAGCACTTGTAGATGTATTGAAACTACGAGCAGTATTACTTATTCCAGAAACCTTCACACAATTTAATATTGGAACGAGCATCCATATTGCCAATTATCTGGCTGAAGACGCGGAAAAAACAGAATTCAGGCAATTAGCTTTTCTTGTTGCGCATAACTTGAATTTCAATTGTTTAATACTAGGCAAGGAGCACATAGAAGCACATTCCATCGACCCCGCTAGATGGACGAAGCTTAGACGGAAGAAACAAGAAAGGCCGTCTGACAACTAAGATATATCTCCTCCAACTTATGTCACATCAGGGACATCTAGGAAACCCCTTTCACCATTGAGAAGACCACGGGTGTTATCATCCCGCCTGGGATCAAATAAAAATTGGAGTTTTATCTTGATTTTGATTTATATTTAGTTTCACGAATAGAAAGATCATTAGCGAAGACAATATTCGGAGTTATGTTTTAATTTGAATCATATATAAACATTCGAGCGCTGGATTAGACTACGGGTATAATATAACTACTGAGATACATGGTTCTTCAAATTTAAAAGTATTCCCCTTCCATCCATTTCTTAACCATTACTTTCGCAAGCTTTCGATGTGCAATCGATTTCGGGTGCATTGATTTCGTTATCCACCACGGATAGACCAAAGGCGAGACTTGCCAACTTGGCTCCACACCTTCTTCCAACTTATGTGCCCAGTCACATAGCATTTGAGCCGTGAGGTTGGAGTGACTGTCTATGTCACAGTTCCGAGCTAGCGACGTGACATTGATCAATGTCTGACCAGGCGGTTCTCTGTTGGATGCGATGAAAGTGTCATTGGGAATTGTGTCGGGGCCATTGATAGTAAAAAACCACGCATCACTCCAAGTTTTTGGAGGTTCTTCACAGAATCTATGGCCATGGAATAGAGCGTCCCAGTCTTCAAAGAAGATTCCTTTCCTAGAGTTTGCGAATACTAGTTGTAGCTGAACCACAGATACTGCGATCCGGATTACCAAATTGAGATCTGCGACTAGTTTGTTGATGCGAGCTCGAAAATCCCGGGTCAGATATCTGCCATAGAAAATATATTGAGTATCGCAGATTTCTGTTTCTTCGTTGAAGAATTGTGCGTAGCTAGTTACGATGAGCCTGAAGTCGGGATGGGCTGTTGCCCCGAGGATTTTTAGGTATGTTTTAGTCAACATGCGAAGAAGGCGGGGATCCGATATATAATTTTCGGTGTATTCCAAGTCGTCATCGCAAGAAGGCCTGTCAAACATGATGCAGTTGGCTACAATAGCTGCGAATCCAACATCGTTGCCGGCAACAGATAGAGTGCCCCACCCTCCCTCCCCGGCTACAGGTTTCAGTAACTCCAGTTGAGAGGTACGATTATTCCATCCAATTTCGAGAATGTCGTTCATTGAGGCCCCAGTACAGCCAAGGTGATACACCTCCATGCAGGTAGATGCGTTTGTTATCTCAATAATCTGATATGGATAAGCGCCGTCGCATTTTAGGCACTCCCCCTTGATATCAAACTCGTCCTTGATCCATCCACAGTTGGCACCAATTCCACCAGAGTATGAATCTCCAAATGCATAAAAATTGCGAGGGGATGGAAAGTGCCATGTGTCGGAGCTGCAAATATTGAAGCTGCCCGTTGCAGCCGGCGCCCCAAGGCCAGCAAGGGCGTTCAGCCGCACTTGAGAACCCATATTGGTAGAGCTGAAAAGGGCTCTAAATGTGAACCTAATACCGGCGAAAGGTATCCTGTTCTGGCCGTGCACACATCGCACGGATTTACGCCCTCGTCCGGCCGGATATTGTGTTTGATAGAGATTATCATTGACTTCGTAACGTTGCTCCAGTCATCTCTGCCTGGCCGAGGCACGTGGAACCGAGCAACACCCATTTATGGTTTATTTATATCCTTGCATATCAATTGTTTTGTAGGCAACAACTTATATCTTTACTATTCTTAGATGTATCTGAAAGATTGATAGTAAGAATTGTATTGCACATATTAAAAATAGGCCAGAAATACTTGTAACTATTGCGATTCGAATATGTATACCCGCCAAGGTTGAATGGAGAGGCTCGTATTCTAATGATAACAGCACACCTCGTATTTTTGTAACCCGACAGTTTCTCTTGGAAACATCTTTGAACAATCTCTAAGAGAGCATCGGTATTATTTTAGTCCCCAGCGGCATGTCCTTATTCTGTAAACCTTTGAGCCTAAACTCATTAACAATAGTTCAAACAAATATCAAATAGTAAGCTTGCTAGATTTGTCGGACTGATATTTAGTATTAACTCAGACGCCCTTCGTCCCGCTTGATCCTCGATTGTTTCTCACTTGTACAGGCTGCTATTAGTCTTGCATAATTGCTTGCACGTAAAATCTTTTTAAAGGAAAAAAAAAGAGCCTCTCTAAGGAGGATAGAGGTATATAAATGTTATGATGTCACCCGCGAACCCCCTTTCGGTAAACGAACCGCGTCTCACTCCTCGCCAGAACGTTGTGTCAGGAATCTCCTTGTTACAGACCTGGAATGTCTTGGCGAAAAGCTATCCTTACCCGTGAGCACTTCGTATTCTATTAAATAGCGAAGTTAAGCAACTGAAATTGATTGGCAAGGAGTGGTAAGTGAGCTGATAATAACTAGAGCAATTCAAATTAGTTTTTGGATGCCCAGTTGGAGCAGCAATAAAAATTTCCCCGGAAGTCAAAACCCTGCCAGCAAGCGGATATTCACATATTTTTTTATTCTAGGCTATATATTATTATAGGCAAGCAACGCTCCTGAAGCCGTCAAAGTTTAAGGTTACCTGGTGGCTGACTTAGACAATGCAAAGAAATTACAAACATTATGATCAATCTCGAACATTCGACACGTGACCCTCTTCCCAGGATTCGAGATCCATCAGCCAGTAAAGGTGTCGTGTATCTCTTTATATCTGCCAATGCATTGTCCATCCGTCAGAGGATATTCTCCCGATCTTGCATACAAAACGTGGGATACCTGGTTACGACAGATCGCGTCGCAGCTAACCGAGAATCGCCCACAGACTTAACGTCTCATAAAACACATAAACATCAGCAGCGGTTATCATTTGAGTGAATGATTCCTTTATACTACGGGACCGGTTGATAAATGCGATGAACTACAACCTGAGATCATGCGTGTATTACGCCAGACTATGCCATAAGAAGAGGGCTAGCCGAGCCGAATGGCTGGTATATCTTATTCAATCCCTCTCAGTTTCTCTTTGGTGGTAGTATTTTTTGATTTATTTCTTGTCGTTCTTTAAAACAATGTATTCACTCATTACCGTTCTCTTTCTTTTCTCTCTTGCGCGAGCGCAACTGCATACGGAGGCCCAGAGGGTCGTACGTTCTGCCGATTTCTAACCTCAAAACCATCTTGCTTACAGACAAGTCCAGGGCTTTACGTACTTCGGGACCGCAACAGACAACCCCGAGCTGGTTGACACAGCCTACGTTAATGTTCTTTCCAACATCTCCGAATTCGGGCAAATCACGCCTGGCAATTCTATGAAATGGGATGCTATTGAGCCCCAACCTGGAAACTTTACTTTCGCCGCTGGCGATGTCATTGCCAACCTTGCAGCCAAGAATAAACAACTTATACGCTGCCACAACTTGGTTTGGCACCAACAGCTCCCTCAATGGGTGACGAACCCATCTACCCCATGGACAGCAGCCACTCTGACCACTGCCCTGCAATTCCATGTGACCTCTGAAGTTTCTCATTATAAAGGGAAATGCTACGCTTGGGATGTGGTGAATGAAGCCTTGAATGACAATGGCACATTCCGTAACGACGTATTCTTCAGCACCCTTGGCCAAGATTACATTCGCATCGCGTTCGAGGCAGCCGCTTCAGCTGACCCAAATGTAAAGCTCTACTACAATGACTTCGGCACTGAGACTGCGGGAGTGAAAAGTTCCGCTGCGTTGAACATTGTCAAGACTTTAAAGGCGGCGGGAGTGAAAATCGATGGCGTGGGCTTCCAAAGCCATTTCATTGTGGGCGCGACCCCGAGCATGAATGCGCAGATGGCGAATTTGAATAGCTTCGCAGACTTAGGCGTAGAAGTCGCCATTACGGAGCTGGACATCAGGATGCCACTTCCTGCTACTACTGCCATGCTCTCGCAGCAAAAGACCGACTATCAGACTACCACTTCAGCATGTTTGATGGTGAAAAACTGTGTTGGCGTTACAGTATGGGATTTCGATGACAAAGTATGTGACTAATATTTCAGTTTGGCTTTCGGCCACAGCCTCTAACTTTCACGGAATGCAAAATCTAACAAAGAACAGTATTCCTGGGTTCCATCAACCTTCAACGGGACTGGAGCAGCCTGCCTCTTTGACCAATCACTGAACCGCAAACCGGCCTATTTCGGTGCTCTAGCAGCACTAACTAATGCTGGTGTCACCGGCGAGCAAAGAGAAGGCTCCAATTCATCTATGCCAAATATGACGATGCCATCTATGACGAAAGGTCCAACGCCAACTGTTGTGTCGGATGCTAGTGGGCTAAGTGTCATGAGGGCTCTGATATGGCCGTTATTGGTGGTGGCAGCTGTCGGGCTATGTTTATAATTTGAGTCAAGGAATGAAAGGCAAAGAAAAAGAGAAAGCGCGTTGATCGCGGGATGGGTGAGAAATTATCAGAGGATTACATACTTAATATATCAACACAAATGATAAAAACATTTACAAAATAAACGGAAAAAATAAACCGGTTCCTAATCTCATGCCAGACTTGATGGTGATGGTGGGGGACAGAAGGAAAGAATTATCGACTTTGCAATACGTATTCAAAATAGGTTAAATATCTTTAGAGGCTCGCTTTACCTTGGCCCTTGCCAAAGCTGGTCGAAAGGGGGTATAACCGGGTATGTTTTCAATTGGCCAGAGGGATAATTGTCAAGCGGCATCTTAACAGGCAAAGAGAAAGACGACACATAGGATTGTAGAAGAAAAGCGGTATCTAATCAAAAAGGGCAGGCAAATAAAACCCATCGCACGACGCTCAAGCAGTGCCACTTTCATATTTGTCCCAACGGCACTCGCGTTGCCGCCACGGGGAAGGGGGAGCCTGGGCCTGGGACTTCCAGACGAAAGAGAACCCCCGTGGGCGCTCAGCCCCCTAAAACTCAGACCAGACATCGCCTCGAGATCACATGTAGCAAGTCCCATGACACACCTCTTGTAAATTAGTCGCGGTAATCTGCCCGTGTGATGAGCCGTAGGGTATCTCAGCGCAGAAATCAATCCGTACTGGGAATATTAAAGCGGTCACCGGGGAAACAATATTTGAGACTAGGTTTTAGCTTTCCTCAAGGAGTAAATAAATATATCTGTATCCTGACGCTAGGTCACCTGATCAAGACTTGCAAAATGATGATGGTTGCAGAAACTCAAAGACGGCCAGGTTTTCAAAGTCCCGCTGATGGAATTGTGAAGTAGCTAAAGTTGAACGAGTCCGCGCACTATAGCTGAAATACCTGCGCCGAAAGGAGAGTAGAGCGCCTGCTGGTGGTACTAGAGATAGAGATCCAATTATGAAGCAGAACAAACTCCTCGCCGCTCCAAAAGCCATCAACTCACAAAAAGCCGAAAGAGTCTATTGCAATCATCAGTGGTATATACAATGCAAAAGCCCGCAACTTGTATCCAACGAGCGAATGACGGGAAAAACCAAATGCGCCGCGCACGCCATGATATTAATAAACCACGAATAATCTCGCTCGATTGCCGAATCATCCTCGCATGCGTTACTTCTGTGGTGGTGGTGGAGGCATATCTCCATCTTCCCGAATGTCAGCATCAGCACTTCTCCTCTCTGCCTCAACGAGGACGTATTCGGAATCGGATTCACCTTCGCTCGCACCGGGAGTGGGAGGTAAAGCCCCTGGCATCGGCGGCGCTGTATATGGGGGGTTTGACTCTTGCGCCCAGCCCGAGACTGGCCTCCCTTCCTTGCCTGTCTGTGGCCGTCCTGAGGTGTTGGGCCGCGATGTGTTTCTGAACTCTGTTGCGAGTGGACTGGTGGGGTGCTCGTTCGTTGGGACGGCCGCAAACGTATCGCCCAGAGGCATTCGCGAGCGCGGGCTTTGTCGACCAGATGGTTTGCCTGCAGAACTATTGCCGACGCTGGCGGCCAGTTTTAAACGCTCTTCCGTGGCTCGCAGACGGGCTTCGAGGGCTTCTAGTTCGGAGGTTTGGGTGGATACCGCTCTCTTCCTGTGGATTGAGCATGTGAGAATTGGGCAGTCAAAGATAGCGGGGCAACACACTTCTCGGACACCGCAGCGTCTAAGTCTGCTAGACTGTTATCAATCTTGAAGAGGTCGTTCAGGGCGAGGGAGAATGAGCGCGCCATGGTTCTGCCAGCTGTCAGTAGCCGTTCGCATCGGTGGCATGGCCGTGGCGCTGGGAAACCTACGACTGCGGCCTGTTCTTTGGCTTCCATTCTCGGTCCAGTTCTTCGTCGGACATGGTGATGGGGATGGGAATGTGGAAGAAAGATAGATCGAAGTGCAATCTGCGGCTGAGGAGCGGTGTGGGGGGTGGGATAGATTAATACAGGATGGTAGGAAGAACGTAGTTGAGAGTTGACGGCGGAGAGATGTCTCGTTAGAAAAAATCAAAGTAGTGGAGCTCTCTCCCTAGATTAGATCGACAAGAGTAACGAGTAAGGGGTATGGAGTTAGTGTCATCTGCTTCGTGTCTCGGATCGTGAGTTCGTTCTGGCTGTCTTGGGGTTGCCGTGCCAGAGAGGAAACAAAAAGGGGGGGAGAGAGGAGAGAGAGAGAGAGAGAGAGAGAGAGCGGGCGATTACAGAGAGATTAGAGTGGAGACGATAGTACCATATGGAATTGCAGAGGAAGAAGAGGGAGAAGAGTAAGGTAAGGCAAAAGTCGGCGGCAGGCAGCAGACAGCAGACAGCAGACAGCAGCAGACTCGTGGACTTGAAGATTGGGCACAGGATGATGTCTTGCAGGCGGTCTCGTCAGGCTGGCCAAGAGAGGGTTGTGAGGATGTTAATGCGGAGAGTCAGCTTGGGCCCAAGACAAGTGCAATCAAACGAGCTTCATGCCTGCCATCTGATACCCGCGGAATAATACAGTACAGGATACAGTACGGTAGTACAGTACTGTAAGTTGTACCGGCCTGTGGTCTAAGCATGACGATCATCGGAGTGCCTTGAAGGTCAGGCATGAAGGCCCGAATGAGCGGGGCTCAGGGGCAAGCTGAAGAGAGGGAGAGGGAGGAGAGGGAAGGGTTGAAGTGATGCAGTCTGAACTGATGTGAGATTAGTGGTGACACCATTGATATTTTATTCCGATTTTTATTATTATTTTGGATATTTTTGATATCTCGACTAAAATAGGGGTCGAGGTCTGCTTCTAAATTGGGATTGTTGACTTCGCGGCTGTTTGCAATTCATGGCATTGCTCTTTCCGCTTTTGAGACCGTTACAGCACTGCACACTTGACTGCAGCGCGCACTGTTCACTGTTTACTGTTTACTGTTCACGGTTCACCAGCTGCAAGTCACGTGAAGAGCGAACATAATAGTACATGGTTGAAATGGTGAATGATCTACGGAGCCAATGAGAAAGCTAGACGCTGTGTTTTTCGATATTTGCACGAACGGCGGGAGCTACAGTGGTGGTACAAGTAGTACAGGACAGCAAGTACCATACCCATATTACCTAACGCTCTCTCATCGCCTGAGGCACAAGGCCTCTCTTTCTCTCTACTGCCACCTGCATCCTGCATCGGCCGCTCTTTCCCTCAATTCCGACCTTTTCTTTCCGCTCGGAAAATGAAAATGAAAATTGTGAACACGTGACCACTTCGACATTTCCATCTTTCCGCCTCTGCTGAATAGCTTCATCAATTTCTGAACCCGACCCAACCATCTCCATCGACCTCGCGACCTCGATTCTAACGCGACTGATCTGATTTCGCCGCCCCGCTGCTGCGCTCAGGTAGGCTTCTTCCCCTCCCATCGTCGCCCCGCAACCCGTTCCAACACGTGTAAACAGATCATCGTGGCTCCGATTCATCTTGTGTCCAGCCGAGTCAACCCCCTCGATCGCTGGCGAGGAGGTCACTGGGGTATGAGTACTACAGTAGTGTATACTCCACTCGAGTCCCTATTACTCTTCCAGTCTCTCGTCGCGTACGGCAGTGAAGATCAAGACTTCAATCGCATCTCGGATCTCCTCACACATAATGCTTTGGTTAAAGATGGAGAGACCTTTGATGCGCAAAGATTGACATCCGATTCCCTGCGAAATTTTTACCTCGAGCTTCTGAGGGATGAACTGAAAGCGGAGGACCAAGATGGTCCCGACGATTCGAGCTCGACGGGCTCCAAAAAGCGAAAATTGCAGTCCCCTCCCCTCCCATCGATCAAAGATGCTCAGGAATACAAAGACAAACTCCCATTGCTCGTCGATCGCCTGTATGCCCGATATAGAGATCATATGGTACGAGGGATCCGCGAAGATGAGAGAAGATATGCGAAAGTCCAGCAGGAGATTGGAGAGATCGAGCGAGGCGATTGGGATGACAGAATTCTCAAGGAAGACCGAGAGATGGCCAACAAAAATGCAACTGACAAGAATGCATCTCTTCCTATCGAAATTCCCCAACCTAAGACGAATGGTACTCCTGCAGAACCTCCACTTCAAGAAGAAAAAGTTGTCGAAGGTCCCCCGCCTGAAATTTCGAGGGAACACACGCCCGCCAAAACCTCTCCTCCTGCCCCCACCTCTTCTTTGCCCGAGACAAGACCTGCAGTACCTCTCATTCCCACCTTGAATGCTCAAGAATCCAACCCATCATCACCCAAGATCTTAGAACAGACACAGCAGGTGCCCGTCCCAACTCCTTTGAGCAACCAAAAGACAGGAAGCAATGGATCTCGTGTACCTTCGCCACTTCAACCTCCCAATGTCATACAGCCTCCGCAACAGTCTCATCCACAGCAACTTCAGCCGCCTTCGCAAACCGGAAGTTGGAAATGGGAGCCGCCTTACGGCCCACCCCATCAGACTCCAGGCTACCCGCCAGGACAATATGCGCCCTTTACCTCGCCCCAGTTTCCCCCTCAGCATTACCCACCTCCAGCAAGAGGGTCATTTCCTAGCCCACATGGTCTACCTCCTCCACATGCCCTTGTTCCATCATCGCCAGTCAACACACAGCAAAATCCGGTTTTATTGCCTCCGCCTAATATGCATCAGCCTCCCGCTTCACCAGGAATGCCTCTTAATGCTTTAGCAGATGTTGCCGGCCAGCAATACCGTGCAAATTCGGGCTCCCCTATGATGCAACAAGCGCCACAACACTCCGGATACCCTCCCCAATACTCACCACATCAAGGCCCTTCGCCGACGAACGGTCCAGGCCCGTGGCATCAACCATTTGCACAGCCTTACCCTAGTACACCACAGCAATATCAATTTCCACAAAACCAACGAACACCTTTCCAAGCTCAACCTCCTCTTATTCAGCCTGAGAACCGCCAGTATAATTCCCCTTATAATGCTAGCCATGGAACCAAACCTGGCTCTAATCAAACTTCAACACCGAAACCACGTCTAAACCTTCCGCATACCCCAGTAGGTCAGGGACCCCTCCGCGCTATGACGGGAAGTGGGACAAGATGGACTCCCAATGCAACTGGGTCCACCCCTAAAACCTTCACATCCATTCAACCGCCAGCCATGGAACCGATAAGTCCTATTTTGGCACCTGCAAAGCTATCTGACATGGCCAAAAAATCAAATGCAAAGCAGTTCCAAAAATCCGACCAACCCAAATTATCAAAGGCTGCAAAGCGTGGTGTACAACGTACCAGAGCTGGAAGCACGAACTCATCAGTTGTTGGTGGCTCCCACAGAAGTCAATCAGTTGCTTCTCATGCAGATGAATTGTCAATGGATATGACACGTCACGTGAAAGAAGAGGTTGCAACTCCTCGAGGCGTTGAAGATGCTGGAGACACCACAGCCGATGAGACTCTTCCCCGTTTTCCATCACGGACTGGCCGTTCATCCAATAAACGGAAGAGAGCTTCAAGTCATTCAGAATCTCGATCGCCTTCCTTGCCGCCGACGCATGTCCTGTGGACACGCGCCTTTCCCAAGATCTCTGCTTCAGCTCTTGAGTCAATCTCCGGCCACCGAAACGCTAGCACATTTGCAGCACCTGTCAAAGAGCGCGATGCTCCTGGCTACAAAAATCTTATTCTCCGCCCTCAGGATTTGAAGTCAATCCGCTCTGCAATCATAGCTGGGCAACGTGCTGCAACTGCTGCCGCGCCAGATGACATGAATGCCAACGCAGCTAGTGTTTTACTCCCAATTTCCGAAGATATCATCCCTCCAAAGGGTATCATCAACTACGCGCAACTAGAAAAGGAATTAATGCGGATGTTCGCCAATGCAATTATGTTCAATGCCGATCCTGATCGTGGCTTTGGCAGGAGATGGCAGGGGATTGGCAAGGACAAAGGAGATAATGTAGGTTATGAAATCGACGAAGACAGTATTGTGAAGGATACAAGGGCAATGTTTGCAGATGTCGAGAAAGTGGTAGGGGAATTGAGGAGTGCGGAGAGGAGGAGTGAGGAGATACGAGACAGCAGTGTGGCCAGAGCAAATATTGATGATGATGATGTTGATGAGTTAGCTGGCGACGACCATCAAGGCGAGAGCCATGCTGGTCCTACCGGAAGTGTCGCAAAGAGACGAAGAAAAGCGTAATATGTTTTGATATCCAAGGATTGGGGGAATACGAGTGTAGAAACAATGTAACAAATAATAGAATCTTGGGGCATTCAAGTCTCTCTAGCATCCTAATACAGATTATAAATCGAGCCTCCAGTTCTCCTTATGTCACTTTCGTCTGACCTTTCTACTTCTTCTGTCAATATGAAGACCTACAAATAAATGAGTAAAGCACACCGCCATCTGCATCAATGGCAAAAAGCCTCGTTCTCAGTTCATGTGATCGATGCAAGGACTCGACTGCCGCTTGGGGTTTCGGCAATCATTGCAACTCACGTGTATCTCCATCCCTGGCACCAAGCGCTTTCCCTTGGGCGTTGGACGGAAGCCTTTCCGCGCAGCCAATCGCCAAGCAACGAACCCGAAAGTTTTATAAATCGTGCAGAGGTGTGACTAAAAAGCTCCCTCCGGTGATGCTTAAATTTTCAGCGATTTATAAAAATATGGCACGGAAGAGGGGAAAGATTGGATACGGGTTGGCCTGGCTGGGCTGGCTCGTGTTTAACCTACTGTGGTGTAAGAAAAGTAATCAATGATGACGTTGGAGAACCAAAATGTGTCTTGAGAGGGCGGTGGGATTGGATCTCTCAATCCTTGACCAGTCCCTGGTGCTACTCGATTCACGATTTCGTCACAAGGGAGAACTCTGTTGCCATATAATCGCTATATATGGCTCTTATGCTGGAATCGTTACTCGGGAGGTGGAAAATGTTTCCTGCCATAGGGCGTTTTTCATATGATTTCACCCAAGGCTCGGTTTCGAGCATTCTGTCTTCAAACTTCCTCATTTTCTATGTTAAATTGCAAAAACGGGAGCGAATTATTCTCCGCCACAATTTTCTCATCTCTTTAGTTCTCTACTTTGCTGTTTGAGAGACAAAGATGCCTCGCGTCACGAGAAACGAGTCTCGACCTGGCAGCTCGCCATTAGAACTTTTACCTACAGAGCTATTGAGCAGAGTTCTTCACCTTTCCAGGGCCAGACCATTCGAAGAGAAGTCTTATTTCATGCGAGATAACCTACCAGGTACATCTGATAATCAAATTTTTTTGTTTCCCAGAATCTAATTTTTTATAGTTAACCCAAATTCTACGCCCAGGGACTACAGCCTATTTTCCATCTTGCTGGTCTCTCGCAAGCTCTATCAAGTGGCAGCGCAACTAATTTATGCTCATGTCAAGCTTGATAGGGAGGGTAAATTTCTAGACTTTCTGCCGGTTTTTAATGATCCGCAACTAGGCGCACTCGTACGCTCGCTGTATTTCGCAAATCCTCCTGCTGAATTCCTTCCAGAATGTCGCTTGCTGCCGCGGTGTCTATCCCACACGCCACGCCTCCGAGAAGTCTTTATTAGCTGTCCTCATGACAAACTAGACATGATACCTGGATTCTCCGAGCTAGAACATCTACAGACTCTAGTTCTTGAAAAGCGCGATCAAAATAGCCTTTACCGTGAATATGAACACCCCTTTTCAGGAGAGTCCCGAATTGTTGCACACCCGAGACACGATTTTAAGATATGGGGTGACTCAGGGCTCTCCAATGGCACGGTGGGATTTCGGAACTTGCAGATTCTTGATTTAAATGGCAGCAGAATCGATGATGTGTCATTCACATTTTTACACCCAGATACTCGGCTTCGAGTTCTAGATCTTCAAGGATGTTCCATTGCCAATATGTCTTCTTTGGTAGATTTTGTTACCCGGCATCCTTCCACTAAAGATTCATTGGTCGTACTAAACGCAGATGAAATTCATTGTGATTCTACAAACCACAATATACAAGAAAATGAAAAGGACGACATGACAAAGCTACTTGAATTCGCACCAGCTACGCTGCGCTGTCTCAGACTGGCGGAAGGGAGGATGCACTCCCGCCACGTTCCATTATTACAAAAACTTTGTTGCCAGTTGGAAGAGTTAAGCATTGGATCGGGGCTCAAGCTGGGGGACGTGGAAGCCATGGTTCTTGGGTCTCGATACACGTTCAGCGCCATTCCGAACTCTTCTTTTCAAGATATCTACAATCGCCAAGACCCTCAGAAGATTCTTGACTGCGACGGTCATGCCTTGCTAACCATTACATATGCAGTTGCCAGCTGCAACCTCCACTCTCGATTAAATTCTGTGTTACCGAGGGAGAGCTGCTACGTGCAAAAATCAAGCCTACGCCTCCTAGATATTAGCAGTTTAACCGGAGAGGAAATGAAGAACTTCCATCGGTCAGTGCTACTGGCACAACAGTCGATGCCGTTGGAAGTAATTAAGAGCAAGGCTTTGTCTTCTCTTGATTTTCAGTCTCCTGAAATGGGAGGGCTGCTGGGTGGTATTGGATGGAATTATAGACAAGCTAATGGAATGGGCTGGGTGGAGAGACGTACATAATATCTTGTACCCAGCTATTGATCTTTAATTAGCATGGCGGAGTCAAAAGTTTTTTGTTTTGTTTTTGGTTTTGGTTTCAAGGTGTTGGTATACAGGACGGGTACCACGTTTCAAGAGAATTATGTTAATTTTGCGCTCTTCAGATCGCAACATTTTAACACTCCGTTAACCCAAACTGTATCAAAAGTAGTGGATAGTAGCTTAATAATACAGGGATACTGAATCTAAGAGCCTAGACTAAACAACAGGGAGGACGGACCGTGAGAAACCAATGTGGTGGCGAACTATCTGAATACGCTTCAAAACCAGCTATATTTCGATTTTAGGAGAGAAGTAAAATTAAAGCCATTTTAGTAGTTATGTTATCTCATGTTTTCCGATATTGAACTCAACACGATCACATAGAATTAATAATTCATTTTGAAAAAGACCCCGGTGTTCGGTGTTCGGCGTTCGATCGGTGGACTGCGGTACTGTATACACGTCTCACAGCGTTATAAGCAACATGTGCTTCCGGCGAGTAAAATAACTTGGTATACTATCACTTTGTAACTTTTAAATTGCCAAATTTCATCATGGTTACACTCTCTGCAGTCCAATTGTCCAATTCTCTCATCTCCTCTACACTACCCCCTGGCCTTGTTGCCATCTTCGTTGGCGCCACTGCTGGAATTGGCGAAATAACGTTGAAGAAATTTGCCCAGTACTCAATCAAACCACGAGCTTATTTCATAGGCCGCTCTCAAGATGCTGGAGATCGTATTGCAGCTGAGTGCAAGAAGCTTAATCCTGCTGGCGAGTATAATTTTATAAAAGCAGACGTGAGCTTGATCCGAGTTGTAGACGAAGTATGCCAGAAAATCAAAGCAAAAGAGAAGAAAATAAATATTCTGTTTCTGAGTGCAGGTGCTCTGATCTTGGACCGTAGTGGTATGAGTTTTTATTCCGCCTTAAGATAATTTAGAGAGATAGCACTGACCTTCGCTGGATACAGAATCATCTGAAAAACTACAGTTGCTTGCTTCCCTCACATTCTATTCTCGCGTTCGTTTTATCAACAATTTACTCCCTCTGATTAAACACGCGCCTGGCCTTCGACGCGTCGTCCTTGTTGCAGGTGGTGGCAAGGAGGGACCGATTGATCCTACGGATTTTCCTGCCAAGCGTATCCCACTCACTGAACTCCGTGGCCATCTCACCACGCTGATAAGTTTGGGGGTTGAAACATTGGCAAAGTCAGCTCCTGAAGTCAGCTTTGTACATGACTATCCGGGTACTGTAGACACTTCTCTTTTTAGGAATGCTACAGGGATGCGCGGCATAGTGATGAGAACTTACCTGAGCCTCTTGGGTTATTGGGTCTGTGTACCACTTCAGGAGTGCGGAGAGAGACATCTGTACCTAACTACAAGTTCTAGGTTTCCACCCCGTACAGGAGGTGGGGATGGTTCCTCTGGTGTATCTTGTGGGGAATCGGTTCCTGTGGCGGATGGGACCAATGGTGAGGTTGGAAGTGGAGTTTACTCCATTGATTGGGATGGTGAGAGTGCATCACCTGCTGCAATAGAGGTATTAGCCAGATTCCGGGCTAAAGGAATGGGGGAAGAGATTTTGCAACATACAGAGAGCGAATTCAAGCGAATTGTTGGTTAGAATTGCTGCTTTCCAGTCCTGAGTCTATTGGAGTCACTATAGCGTGCCTTAGCATCGTAACTATTATCCAAATTTAAAGCAGGAGAACTGTACCTATTAACCCAAAATCCAAAACATGAAAAGTGCATGAATTGACCACAACCGTAAATTAACATGAATCAGGTTTTGTATGAGACTCCATACTACAATTTATTTAATGGCAGCGAGTTATTAAAATTTTACAGCTTAATGAACTCAAAAGCCGGCTGCTCCTCAACTACGCTACAAAATAAATCTTTTACTTCCAAAGCTCTTCTATCTACAAATTTTTTAATCCTCCTGCAAGGATCTTCATTCTCCGGGAGATAACGTCCTCATCTGGTGAGAGGCTAATAGTGTCTTTTCGGGAGCTTTGAGTGTATTTTATTGTGACACGAGCCACCGATCTTGGTTGGAGAAGTTCCCGATCGTCTTCCTCTGGAATTGGTTGTAGGGAAATAAAATCAGTAACTGAAGTGGTAGCAGGGTCAACTTTATCGTTCATAAAATTTCCGTGAGAGCTGTTTGGTCGAGGTTCTCGTGGCATCTGAAATATTTCCCCCGATATTGCAGTTTCTCTGAACATTCCCCATTGAGGGCCATTGGCGGGGCCTATATGCACCTCGTCTGTTTTAAGCATCTTCGAGATCCAAGTTGCGGTTTTTTTGAAATATGACTTGGCTTGGGGATAGAGCTGTGGCATTTGCATGAATCCGTGGCTGATTCCCGGAATGAGATGGACTTCTACCAACTCGTCTTCATCTTCAAGGGAGCCATACATATCTCTAACTTGCCTAAGTCTCCCTGCAAAAAGGACAGTATTATCAACTAGAGGATCTCGCTCGCCAGTCATGATATATGTAGGCGGAAAATCGGCCAATAAAGTATCTGGGGCTACCAGTGGAGAAAGAAGATAGTCAGTTTTAAAGTTGGGTCTCTGATTGGGTCCAATGTAGAGAATTGTTATAGCCCGCATTATCTCCGGTGTCAAAATCCGATCATTTGTAAACGATATTACGGAGCAAACAGCTAGTTGAGTATCCAAAACATCTGTTGCGCTGATTTCAGGGTCGTATATTCTAGCAACGCGAGAACCCACCACGCCACTGGCTCCATCCTTGGGTGAACCGGAATTTTTGGGGTCAAAAATGCCTTCCACAGCGATCTCATTTGCAGCCAGCGTTCCGAAATAGTTACTCTTCCTTCTCATAAGCTCTTTTGTTATGCGTCTTATCTTCTTCGACTTCATGAGCTCAATCTCGCTATCACTCATCCAACTGCCGACGCTAAAGTCAAGGACAGGGTACATTAGCAATAACCCCTCAGGAACGGGAATTTTTTTAAGATCCTTGTTGTTCTCATTGTTTTCGAGGATCATTAATGTCAAAGCCGTCGCTAGATTGCCGCCGGCACTATCTCCTGAAAGTAGAACATGAGGGCATCCACCCTCACGTAATCCAATGCGGCTATCAAGGCCAGTTGATATAGAACGGTATATATCGAAGCATTCGTTAAGTGCATATGGATACGGATATTCCGGTGCCTTCTTGTAGTCGAGACTCAAGACTGGAAGGCCAAGTTGCCCAGCCCAGCACATCAATCTGTCATCATTGCATCTCGGATCCATTGCGACAAAGCCACCACCGGGAACATCTAGGACGATCTTTGTATGCTCTTTTAGTAAGGAGATTGGTCCATCAAAATAAAGCCACGCATTGACATGCTCACTGTACTTAGAACCATTTGGTCGTGGTAGGCGCACAGGCCTTGGAGGATAACGCATGTATCGGGGCCGTAGGAGGCTGGTCGCCAACGATAAATAACGAGAGTTGGGTTTATTCCATGAAGTACGAAGATGTTTGAGAGTCAGACATTGTCTGACCTTGCGGACCTGTTTCTTTTTAATTTAATCCATAAGACTGTTGAGCTGAGAGAAAGTTCCTACTTTTTCGTCTGCCCGGTCTGGGGCAATTAAGTAATATAGCGAGAAAACCACTTCGCATACCTCTCTGATATATGTGTTCCGGATAGGCATGGCAGACCAAAAGCCAGCATCCAATGCCGCAAGAACCCAAGTTGCTCTAAAGAATGCGGGACTGTACAGATTTGCAAGCGGCTCTTGATATCCTAAACCAATGAGTTTGTCTGTGTTGCATAGAAGATAGGTTATCATCAATGCCAGATTGACCGATTGAAAGGTTGTAAATCTCTTGGAAAGACATTTTGATAGCCAACTGAAGGGCCATTGTCTATGTTTGTGCTCTCTTCTAGCAGATTAATATTTGTGTAACTGGTAAATTCTGGGTAAATCTTACCTTGAGAGATAAAAGGTCCAGAGCGAGAAAATGGCAAGAACCTGTACTCTTTTCGGCCAGAGCGAAGGTCTTCCAAATGCATGGTCTTTGGAAGTTTTTGACGTCAGTTCAGAACAGAATGGGATCACCTAGAATGAATCCGCTTACCGAGCTTTTCTCGGAATGGCAAAATTTTTTGGGTGGTAGGAGATTTGTTCACTCACCAATCATCTCGCCAGATTGAAAAATAAATAAAATTCAAAGGAGCGTTCGGGTGTACAGAGCACAAGAAATGCCTTGATCCTCTTTTTCTTTAGACTTATTCATAGGGCACATTTGTTATGTCACGAAAGAAGGAGCCGCAGTCCCTCGTGGAAGTGCTAATATCAAGACGCCGCTGCTTTCATATACCGTAGAAGCATGATCTTTAGGGATACGTGGTGAATGATCCTCCTGAAGAGGTTGCTGGGTATAGAAATTTGAGCAAGCAACATTTTCTTGCGTAACCATATAAGAGTTAATGATACGCGACGGGAAAGGTACTCCACAGTATCCGATACATCGGAAGACCAATCGCATTCATAAGCGCAACTGAGAGGCTTGCATAATGCACAACTCTTCAGCTGATCTGAAGTCCTGATACCTACTACCTACCTGCAGCGCCACGTAGTTTTTACCGATCATCCATTCCATTTCTAAATACAGATATCAAATTTAGCCCTTCAAATTGCAAGTGGCCACAAAGAGCTTGCGCTGCACAACGAGATATTGACGCACTCTGCGCCACATGGGGCTCATGGGAGCTGAGGATCGGGGAACTCGGTCATACCGGCACGAATCGCTTCTTGTTGACAAATCAGAATCTGAACGCCTATCCGACAAGAAAACACGGGACTGGACGCACGCAAATCGAGGACCCCCTTTCTTCACCGTATCAAGATGCTAGGGGTTGCGACGGGCTAATTGTGCAGGGTCATCCATACTCTAGCAGTAAAATCTTCTCTTTCAGCGTTTTTGACTTTTCAGTGGCGGCCTGAAGGGAGATGATCATTCCCAAGACCGGGGATCATTGATGGTACTTTCATTCTTTTCAGGCCCCAAGTACAACGAAGAAGTCATCTAGGGAAGACAGTACTAGTCGAACGGCTGCGGCGGCGAGTCATTCCTTGCATATACTGTACGAAAGTGCCCATTTCGCTCAACATTCCCTAGAGCAGACAACCCAAGCCCGTGCCCACACCTGGTTTGCATTTGCTGCATTGTATTTGATCTTAAAATGATCACTCTGTCCAGAGCGGCAGCCTATCCTGTATATGAAATTTAAACTCTGGGGTT
The DNA here is from genome assembly GCA_037952705.1 of Haplographium delicatum. Taxonomy (NCBI): domain Eukaryota; kingdom Fungi; phylum Ascomycota; class Leotiomycetes; order Helotiales; family Hyaloscyphaceae; genus Haplographium; species Haplographium delicatum. Next base: position 170,832 of record JAPZPC010000062.1, read on the forward strand.
GACCACGAGTGCTCTAAGGTCCAGTACGAATCGAAGATATTCCGATATGTCTTCAGGAGCCCACTCGTCTCCATTTATTATCACCGAACATGTACTCCCTTGTAGCTACATCAACGAGTATCCCAGGGCTACATCAACTGAGCGAGATGATCTACTTCACATTTTTATCAAACAATACACTCCGCGAGATAATCTATCCCCAAAGCATGGCGACCTTACTATAATTGCAACCCATGGCAATGGCTTACCCAAGGTAAGTGAATTTAGTCCTGTATCATTTAGTTTCTCAAGTTTTATAGGAGCTGTACGAACCCCTGTGGGACCTGATCTACAACAGATCCAAAGATTTAAATTTCAGCATCCGTTCAATCTGGATTGCTGATTCGGCGCACCAAGGTGCTAGTGGAGTTTTCAATGAGAAAAAGCTTGGCAATGACGGTAAGTTTAAAATTTTACAGGCAGTGATTTTATGTACGACTAAAACTTCTTAGCATCATGGTTTGATCATGCTAGAGACTTACTGTCCATGATCAACCATTTTCGTGGAGAGATGCCACAACCATTAATAGGCATTGGCCACAGTATGGGAGCCGTTCAACTGTATGATATAGTGCCAGCTACTCAATGGATAACAGAATAACATCTTCTAGTGTTCTACTCTCCCTCTTTCATCCCCGGCTATTCACATCCATGGCACTTTTAGAACCAGTCATGGGGAAATCTGTTGTAGATTGTAAGGGTCCCGCTTTTACCCAAATCTCAGTATCTCGCAAAGAGGTTTGGAACTCGCACCACGAAGCTGTGGCCGCAGCTAAGAAGATGTATAAAAATTGGGACCCACGAATCCTTGATCGCTGGATCAAATACGGATTACGCAAACTACCAACCGACATCTATCCTCTTGATTCATATCATAACAACCCATCTGGTGAGCTTCCTGTTTCTCTTACTACATCAAAGTATAAAGTAGTAATGTGCTACTTTCGACCGAACTTTGACGGCTTTATCGGAGGAGTTACTGCAAAGGGAGAAGTTCAACTATTAGAAGGATTGAAAGATGTAAACGAGACTACACCTCCTGGATCTATACCTGCCTTCTATCGCACGGAACCGATAATAGCTTTCCAAAGGCTGAAGTATCTTCGGCCTCACATCCTGTACGTCTTCGGATCGAATTCCCCTGTATCTACGCCTCAACTCCGCAAAGAAAAGATGGAACAAACCGGCATAGCGGTAACAGGCAATGGGGGATTTATCTCAGGAAATGTAAAAGAGTTCGTAATAGAAGGCGCAGGACACCTGATCGTCATGGAGGCGCTAGAGCATTGTGTTGACGCCATATCACCGTGGTTAGAGACCGAAGCTCAATTTTGGCTTCATGAACACGACCAAATTGCCAAATTTTGGGGTCGTAAAAGTAGGAAGGAACAATTGACATTATCAGACAAGGCCTTACAGTATATAAGAGAGAAATTGTGAGTTTTCTAGCATCGCCCTTATAATCACTCGGTCATTTTATTCAGCTGTGATACTCGGAACGCAACAACTTCAAGGAATATTTAAGCAAGTTTTAAATTTGAAGAAAACAATATGCTAGATTAGATAAAATATACACCTACTAGTTTTTCGCCGTAAAGATGGTTTCCTTAAGTGTCGCTCATTTCAGTCCTATACTCAACGAAACAGATTTTTTAATAACATGCTGTAAACCCCTTATTCATCTGTCTGGTAGTATGAAATAAATCCGTAGTACCAAGAATGCAATATCGAACTAAATGATGCCATAAGTGTAAAATAATGAAAGCATTAGTAGTCGTATAAAGAATGAAATTCATCTTAGATTTAATTCACTAAGCCATTGCGGTCTTTGCAGATGTGGCCATATCCATGCCACCCATCAGCACGCTGTTCTTTGCTTGCTGTTCATGTGTCTCAGCAAAGATTCTATACTTGTTATCATGCCACTCCTTTGCCAAGATATTACCACCTTCTGAGTCGCGAAAAGTGAGTTCATTTTCTGGCCGTAGAAAGTACGCAATAGAATAGCGGTGCTCAGTGATGAGCTCGTTGGTTGGTACAACACGGTGCATACAAGATGCCAATCGCTTCTCAGACAAGAATCGCAGCGAGTCTCCGACATTGATAATCGCATGGCCAGCTCGTGGTTCAACCCATTCCCACTTATTGTTCCTCGGGTTAATGAGCTGAAGACCCCTTTGCTTGCTAAAGAGTAGCGTAAGGGAACCAATATCAGTGTGCTTATTATGCCCCACGTTGTTGGATGTTACGTCTTTTGGGTATCGCAAGAGGACAAGAGTTGTGTTGGTATCAATACTATCACGGTGACTTTGCTCGAATCGATTCTCCATGCCAGCTTGAAGTGCATTTGATAGAGCAGATAGAATTGTCATGTTCACAATATGAGCTTTGGAAATGAAATCATCAAAAAGCCTAGGGCGGGTTTTGACTATGGATGGGAGAAGATCTGATTTTGCTCCCAGTTCATCTCGCGCAACCTAGTACTTGTTAGCAGGCCTAAATATCCTAGGATAAATTAAGATTTATGAGGGTTAACTTTAAGTGTTTCATAATGATCTCGTGAATTCTCTACTACACCAGCAAATACACCTGGCGGCTTATAACTAGAATCAAGTCAACAGCAGACATTAATGAATCGACTCGAGATGATTTTAACGTACCCATGTTTATGTGTTCCACGTACGTCTTTCATCTTGACATCTTGTGCTTGATCGAAGTACTCTTTCATCACTTCATAAAGTCGATCCTCGTCTTCGAGAAGACTGCGAGTACTTTGTCCACGCAAATCTATGTAGAAGAATCCGGCTTCCTGGCAAGCAGAATAGAGTTTGCTAAGTTCGAAAGTCTCCTGGGCCAGTAGTTTTGAAAAGCTGATTGTTTCAAGATGAGCGCTTTCCATCTCGTCAGATAATAGTGTGTTCATTGTAGCAACTTGGGTTTCCTAGGTGTATAGTTGCTGAATTTCGCCGTGGCCAGTATATAAATAAATTCAGAACTCTTAAAAGAAGACGAGGATTTTGGTATGTTTCTTACAGCTAAAATAGATTCTTTTATATTGTATACATACTCTATGGGTGGAATTTTGATTTAAGTTAGGAGCTGAAGAGCTGAGGACAAGACATTAGTTTCAGTGACACAAAATGTTACTTTTCCAAGCTCTAATACATTAGGTGACACAACCGCACCAGGCTTAGCCATTATTAAATAGTCTCTATGTCATGATTGATTCTTTCTGTATAAGATCTAGTGATTCGATAGGATACATAATATTTATTGATATATTTTTCGGCTCTAACGTACATCATCTGTCGTGTATTCAATATTACATGTTCTTCCGAAGCTATATATAGGGCGCAACCAACAAAAGCTCTCTAGGACAAATCATTGGACTAATGGGTATCACGGTGCCAGTGATCTACAAGGATCACCATCAGGTGGCTATTATAGCTTGTACCACCCAAATAAATTACTCTCTTCTGCTGGAGTAACGTAGCAGGGCTGCGAGGCATAGTCCACCAAAAGTAAAACAGGCGCCAAAAGTTAAAAGTCATAGAGCTACCCCTGTTTCTTTATAGACTACTCTTGCCTGCCTGACTTCAGCCAACAAAACTCTTTTGACCGAATTTAGAAAATAGAAATTCGCTAAAATCATTCTTAGGAATACATGTATGTATCAAGGGACGATTTTCAACTTCATCTCAGGTGTTTAATTCATAATAATTTTGCTGCTAAGTGCCAAAATTACAGCTAAATTGCCTAGGTGCATCTAGCATAATACTTTTAAAATGGTATGTAGGATATTTGAGCAAATCGCTCAGCTTGAAATAAAAGCTTCCTCTTTTGCGAGGAATTTGCGAGCACAGCATATTTCCAAAGAATGGAGGGTGGTTTTATAACTTCCGATATTTGCTTGACGAACTTACTTTTGGCGCACTATGTCGTATAATCATCCTATACGGAAGATGTGACAAAAGTCATGGGACACAGTAGCCCGCGCTTTAATTAAAGGCTATCGCCGAAATAGTAGGCTGACACGCCAGCTCGGTTTTATGAACGTACAGCAAGCAAAGGAAATCCGCTAGAAAGTACTTTGTATAAAGTAAATTCCTTCGAAATCAAATTCGGCCTAAAAATAGAGTTTCAACCTCACAGTCTGCCCCAGTGAAGTGAACTACCTTCCTACAATTCCGTGTCTTATGGCCTGGTGCACCGCAGTGTAACCTGTGATATAAAGTATTTAGGTGAAGTCTCACGTCTATCTGTGTTTAAACTATGTGAAAGAGTATGCGATACGTCGTCTTGATTTTGTGGCTGATCCGGGCGAAAGCACAGACATGTTTGGTCCTAGACTTGCACAACATCCAGTAATTGAAAATTGTCTTTTCTTACTAGTTTAGCGTCCTGTATCAAGATTTACGACCTCAGCTGCTGTCTCATTTGCGCCCGCCGGTCAAAGTATTAGAGGAAGTAATACGTAATTAGATTATAGTGAAAAAGAAATCTCGAGTTCTCCAAACTTGACTATCCAAACCAGCAGCCACCTTAAATCTTACCCGCTCCTGAATAAATTCATCGATTTTGTAACTTCATACATTCAGTACTTGGTCTTTTGGCTACTATATCAAAGAATTATGCTCTATAAATGCTAACTAATGTCGTACCAACCAATTGCGTCGTATGACGAAGATTGCCCCCTAACCGATATCGTAGATTTCAATGGGGCGGATGATCCTTTGAATCCAAAAAATTGGTCCTTTGGAAAGAAAACGACCACAACTCTCTTCTATGGCCTTAGTACACTCAGTTCCACCTGGGCAAGCGCAGCGTAAGAAATTCTCCCAATCGATGAGATGTGTGAGATACTGATTAACTAGCCAGATACTCTCCGGTCAATGACCTCGTGGCTCGTGAATTCCAAGTCCCTAGTGAAGTGGCCGTACTGGGCACAAGCTTACTTTTGCTTGGGTAAGTTGAGCCAGAAAGTGCAAAACGCTCAGACTACTACTTAATAACTCTAACGAAAAACATAGATTCGGATTCGGTCCACTCGTCTGGGCACCATTGTCCGAAATTTATGGTAGAAAATGGCCAACGATAGCACCTTGCTTCATCGCAGCGACTTTCTCTTTCGCGGCGGCAACAGCAAAGGATATACAAACGATTCTCATTGCCCGATTTTTCTGTGGGTTATTCGGGTCTGCTCCATTGATATCGACTGGTGGAGTTTTTGCGGATATTTGGGACGCCAATCATCGCGGGTATGCAATTGCAGGATATGCCCTAGCGGTAGCTGCAGGTCCAGTAATACTCCGCTGCTGGTATTGAAGCATATAAAGAGCTGACAAATTTCAGGTATTTAGCCCAATCGTTGGTGGGGCTATCGTTGTGAGTGGAATTTCCTGGAGATGGACTGAATATGTAAGAGCAGGATGTTGAAAGAAGAAAGAGTGTCGTTCTAATAAATAATGCTAGATCACTGGCATTCTCCAAATTACGATCGTGATTCTTGATTGTGTATTTATATCAGAATCATACGCGCCTCGAATTCTAGTTAACAAAGCACGCCACCTCCGCATTATGACTGGTAACTGGGCATGGCACGCCCAATTCCAGGAATACGAAGTTGGAGTTTCCGAACTGCTTCATAAGTTCGGTCTGCGGCCTCTACAACTACTTTTCACACCCATCTGCGGGCTCATTGCACTTTACGCCTCCTTTGTTTACGGTGTGTTCTATGCCTCTCTAGCGGCATTTCCTATGATCTTCCAAGTAGATAGAGGCTGGGGCCCTCTTATCGGCTCACTTCCTTTTCTAGCTCTCCTTGTTGGCATTCTGCTGGGATCTGCAACCAATATCCTCAACCAACGTTTTTTCTACAATCGAAATTTCTCTCAAAATAAAAGTGGAAAACTATGTCCTGAAAATCGGCTCCTGCCAATGATGATAGGTTCATTCTTTCTCCCTGCTGGCCTTTTCATGCTTGGTTGGTCGTCTGCATCAGAGATCTCTTGGGTAGTTCCTATAAGCGGAGCGGTATTAGTTGGCTTTGCCTATTATACTATTTTTCAGGCTGCACTTAACTATCTTGTGGATACTTTCGAACGCTGGGGCGCCTCGGCGATTGCAGCGAACACTTTCTTACGTAGTCTTCTTGCCGCAGTGTTCCCAGCCATCGTGATACCACTATATAAGAGGTTGGGCACAGGTCCAGCAACGTCGATTTTTGGGGCCATTGCGACATTAATGATTCCAATTCCGTTTGCGTTTTCATGTTGGGGGAAGTGGCTGAGGGAACAGGGGCAATATTCCACTGATTTGGATGAAGACCCTGAGCAGGAGCCTGATTATCTTGGCGATTAGAAAACAGACGAAAGATGGTAGATGAAGTATAGTAGACATACATCAGATGGAAGCTTTTAAATTAGATTTCTAATTTTCTAATATTGCCAGTTGCAAAGGTTTTGCTCCCTTATCCTATACTTTGGAAAGCACCGCATCGGCTTCACAGCAATGGTTGTGAACTATGCAAGTGCTAATAGCAGGGAAGGTTTTTAGTGCTCGAAAAACGATGGTTTTAGTATAGTACGAGTAAAGATCATTTTGAATTATGTGCAGCTCAGTATCTCAATCACAGCCCAATCTTTCTTTGTCATTATTTAGCCATCGTACAAGCCAATTATTATAGTTGTTCAGTTAAGTGTGACAATCTCTTCGAGAGAGACTATAGCAAATAAGGTTCGAGGCAAGAGTATAATACCCAGGAATCCATCACAGGGGCTATCAGACTATGACTAAACTTCTATACTATTACAAGTAATTTCGACACTATGGAGAAAATATGTTACGAGAACCCAATATTTTGCCTTCCGTGAGAAAAGGTAAGCTAAACAAAAAAAAGAAGATATTATCTTTTGACACCATATTGACACGGGGAATTTATTAGAATATCATTTAAATCCATCCGTTCATGACAATATCCACTTACAGTAAGTGTACCCCAGTCATGAAGGATTTTGGATAAATAATTTTACAAAGGATCTAAAGAGTTTCTACATGAGATAAAACCCAACCATAATCTTCGAAAATTTGGCTCGCCCTCTTACTTGCCCAACCCATAAACGGGTCTCCAGCACCTTCGAATAACTTTTCTGTTGGAGCGGCGCAAGATTGTAATCGTCGGTTAAAATCTTCGGAGAGAGATTCGGCATGCAGTTGAGGTACTTGTTCCATAGCTGGTGGATAGCGCTCGTGGATTGAAAGTATTGGATTTTGAGAGAGGATATCGTGTAAGTTGCTAGAATCTAATTTTTTTGTGCTGAGCAAATGAAATGGGGTCTCTCCTATTAAGCAATCATTGCCATTTTTAGTGACAACTATCTCCTCGAAACCTTCGCTTCTGATAGCTTGACCTCGGCTGGTAGTGTTACTGGCAGGTGAGCCTTGCGGCAGATGGACATAAGACAAGTGATGTACCGAATGTAAACTGGTAAGATCCTCACCAAGCATGGATGAAGCATTTTGGGGGCGAACAAAAGTCTCATGTGGTAAAAGTGTGTCCCAAACCACGTCCGCTTCCGTCTCGGACGCATCTTCCTCGGCATGGATAATTTTGCAGGGAATTGGATCTGATATGTTTCTTTTTGAAGTATTAGGTCATGTCAGTAAGAGAAATAGATGCTTACTTACCCCGTTTTTGGCTTTGGTGTCTCTGGAATATCATCTTGAGCAGCGAATTTGGCTCCACATGAATCAGGTTGAATATTGGATAGGGAAACGCCATTCTTTTCCCTTAACTGTGCATATAATTTATTTTGGGGACAATTGTAAGGATCACACTGAAAGTATTTAGAAAAAGTGCCATGATAATGCATTCTATGGTTTGTGGCTTACTGCTGTCTTTGAAGCACGGTGCTTCTCACAAACGTTGCCCCTATTCTCGGCAACTTTTCGACGCTTGACTGGATCATATGGCTGTTTTTTCTTCTTTCCAAGCTCTTGGCCATTAGACAACATCCATGTCGTCATCGTACCAGTAGACTTGTCTTCGACAGAGGCATCTGAGAATCGGGTTGGTGTTTCAGCTCTAGAGGACACTCTCGAGGACGCTCTCGAGGAAGCTCGCGACGAGGCCCGTGAAGATCTACCTGGTCGTGGTCTCTGTGCTAGTGGTATCGACGAATTATTAAAAGACGATTTCCACGCCAACGTCGAAGAGACTGCAAGATCTTTCTTCTTTGCTAGGCTAGCCTGCAAGTCATTTTCCGGTAGCTCATAGATGAATTGACTTCCACGTTCTGAATCAAAAAATTTACTTAAGGCGGCTTGCATGAGCTGTAACTCTGTTTCCATGGTTGGAAAGCTATACGCCAAAGCATCCTTTAACGCCTGGGTTCCTCTTCTCGGCTCGAATTGTGGAATGCCATGTTTGTCACGGAATATTCTATATGTAGGCGGAGAATGCGGACTGACTCCCATATCGGTCTCCATTTTATGATATAATGAGTGAAGGTATATTATTTTCAAAAGGATATATGATGCGGGAGTATAGGAGTCGAGGATTGCAAGTATCACCGATGCTCCTGCCTGGCCGAGTCGGGATCCCGATTGGGAATAGTACATCCTCCCGAATAGGTGACCGGGAATGGACAGACAACACGTGTTATTGGCGGATCGGCGCATCGGCCACGAGTTTTGGCGGGGTTTCCGCTATTAGCTTAGCTCATGCTCAGCTAAATATAGATAGTTATAGTATAGCAGATTCCAAAGTATTTTATCATATAGCTCTATGCGTTTCTAGAGTTTGTACTCCGAGTACCGTAGTACTGAATTTATTCTCATTATATGTAGCAAACACAAGGGCAATTGTGCTGCATGTTAGCGGGCAAATCTACAAGTCGTGCTGTCTAACCCTTTCCATCTCCCGCTCTATTGTACTAAATACTGCGTACGCAGAGACAGGGTGCACTTGAAAGTCTGTTGCAGCATAAACCATAAATTCTCGCTCCTTATATATTTAGGCTCGAACAAGGTAAAATGACATCTCCCCACTAACTCGGAGAGTAATCGTCGCAACCCTTGCAATTCAAATGATGATATGTCTCCCTCGGGCGTTCCATGAACAAGGACCGCTCTGGGGTATCGGCCTGCAGAGGATGAAGAAGTATGGAAATGGTTTTCTCAATACCTGGATCTTGACAATCGTTGTCACTGGCCGTAAAGAACCGGCTGGGTCGATAGTAGGCCGAGCGAAGCTAGTGTAGATATCTCAAGGCTAGTTGATACTGTTTTTCATGAAGCTAACGCAGACGAAGTTGGCCACGAAGATTTTGGCTTGATTAGCGTGGTAAAGAGGTCGGGAACTCGATTTCTTTCGCTTTTGACCCATTATACCATCTTGGTAGACAAGGTAGAACTTCTCCATGAAGGTGTCTCGCAGTTAAAACGGGATAGTTAGTTCAAAAGACGAACAGCTTCAAGAATTGAATGTGGGGTTAAGGTATCATATACAAATTCTCCAGCCAAGCAATTTTGATTGGCCTATGTCACAGACAGTGTGTAGTCAAGAGAATGAGAGCTAGCCCACAAAAAGGCAATGCACGGCACCAAGGAATTTTCAATCTCGGGGGTAGAGAATACTCGTAAAATTTCTGCCTGCGAACTCGTTCTTTACAAAGCTATTTTAAAATCCTTATTCTGAAGCCACCAGCGTGTCTGGTTTTTGTCCTGAAACCACACATCTAAAGAGTCAGGTCAAAAATTTCTATATAACTCTTCCGCATTGTAAACTTACATAGGCAAGTAAGCATGAATCTTATGGTCCTTCATATCTTTTCTAACGTCTACCATAAATCTCTCAACTTCTCCTTTCTCCCAACCCAAAATACGTGTAAACACTGCCAAACTCATCCCCTCCAGTGCTGGTGCAAGATTTTCATAGGTCCACAATCCTATCATTTTGTTTAGCTCTTTCTGTTATTCCATTTAGGAAGCGAAGTACAAAATGGGTCGATCTTTTAACCAAGAGAGAAACACAATAAAACAACTCAGACACACCCAGCTGTTTAAATTTCGAATCTTTAGGCCAGCTGTTAGTTGGCCATTTATATATTGTCTCTACGACATTGATGAAACCCGCTTTTTCAAGCTCTGCTTTGAAGTGTAAGGCGTAATTGATCGGACGGCCGAATTTTGTGGTCCCTTCAATTACAAAATCGGACCATCGATTTAGTGCTGAGTTGGGCAGCAGCGAGTCGTCATCAGACGATAGTGGAAAGCTCTTATCTGCTAGTTCTATGAAGCCACCTGGAGAGAGATTTCTGTCAAGAACAACGTATGAGTATAGAAAAGGGAGAATGAATATTCTTTACAGATCTTACTCGTAGCTTTTCTGAAAGAATGCCGGCCAGTCTGCAATAGAACCTGTCAACATACGAGCATAGATGAAGTCAAAATTTTCTGAGTAGGTCCATTCCTCCTCTATATCATCGACCTGAAATGTGACATTCGGCGGGATGAACGCCGGCTGAATTGGGCTAAGATCAACCCCCAAGACATGAGCTTCGGGATGCTCGTCAGCAAAATCAATCGACCAGATACCAGTGCCACACCCGGCATCTAACACCCGATGAATTTGCTTCTTTTTCTCAACCTGGTGGGTGAATAATTTCCCATTAAATGTCATTGTGAATAAGTGGTGCTGCAGATCTAGTCGATCTCGCTCCCGCTCGTCGTTTGGCATCATATACTTGCCATCCTTGTAAGAATGGTAAGTCCTCCCGTTTTCTTCTCGGAATTTCATGATGGAGGAGCTAATCGATTCGGTTGAGCTTGCAGTCTCGATATCGCCGGCCGCTGAATCATTATCGTATGCTTGGCCATCTTCGTCAGGCTCAATAGTGGCCTGGGATTGAGCTGGTTGGGACTCGGGAGGCGGAGCCATTTTCTCGAACAAGCGATAGAAGGATATTTTTCGACTAGAAGGTGCTGCTGATAATAGTCGTATGAAGAAGGTTGACCGCGAAAATGATTATTTGAGGCATGGATAAGTTTGTCGATAAATGTTTGCAAGCACTAGAAAGGGTACTGCGCTCGGGCCGCAAACTCGGTGTTTTTCAAGGCCGAATCGACAGGTTACCGCCCACACATGGTGGCATTACCGGAAGATAATCACCGTTTTGGTTTGCATAAATGTGGGGGTTTGGATTCGCAAAGTGGCATCTTGAACCTCTATGTTTTAAAATGTCAACTATACCTCATATTGATTTAGTTTTAACTGAGGCTAACTATCCGGCGCTATCTTACACTATCGTACACCACCCCCACTATCCCCAGTGCCATTGTAAGCAACTAAAGCGCTGTCGAGCACTAAACCCTGTAAGGCCAGGGAATTGATTACAAAGAATGTCGAAGTCTCACTTAACTTATAGAAATTGGAGAAGAACTTTTCGCATCAATAATTTACAATCCCTCTCGTAGATTAAATTCATCGGACAGGATGATAATCCCATTTATCTGATATCGTTTCACTTCTGTTTATGTTCATCGCCTTTAGATCAGGATTCAATGGACATAAAACAGAAACACCCAACAACACATCTTAGTTCTAGCACCAGCAAAACCCACGACAGCAGCAAAAACAAAAGGCAAGATGAGAGACATCGGATTCTTCCCGTTTGTTTCGCAGCTCTTAATAACATTCCAGCTTGCTTGGAGATGCCTACATTAATTGACTTCCAGGTAGCTGATTCACTTTGCAATGCCAGATAGCTAGCAGGTAATGCGAGAGTATTTGCATCATCAAATCAGAACTTAAAAATTATGGGAAATTATGGGTCCACTTCTACACGTAGTACACCACCTGTGAGTGGAATACTAGTGTGTAGAATAGTAGATGATTGATTCGAAGGAAGGAGGAATAGAAACCGCTAAGGTCTATGTCTATCCTTCCCTGACTAACCGAGACTAGCGTGCTAATCACGTGTCGTCCCACACAGATAATGATACCAACAGAAACTTACCTCGTTGAAAATATTATTTAAATCAATCATTGCAACATGCTTACCTAATAATTGCCATCTCTCATACCAAAAGTTAAACTCAGATGCGCTCTCCATCTTCTTGAGGGTTTGTTTCCGATGACGCTTACATATCACGTCCGAATATTCCTCCCAGGTCTCTTTATCCCGAAACATGCCCCACACAAAATTTCCAATATGAATCTGTTTACGAAGATATCGTTCTTTGTGATTATATTCCCGGGGAGGCTCCGGATCAGACATTAATCCTGTTACGAGAGGGAAGATCTGAAGCAATTCTTTATTTAGGGCTTAGAGACAAGGTATGTTACTGACGTCTTGATATTTCGTTGGGGAGTTAGAGTTGGCGGGATAGATTTCTGAAATAAGGACAGAATATACGCAAAGAGGGTGAAGATATAGATGGCCACGGCACGGATAGCGGCGGCTATTTTATCCGAATTGGCAAAGCTGAACTTAGTCAAACTAGATAGAGAAGGAAGAAGCACACATTTGAAAGATGATTTCAGACTTGGCTTTCGTCAGGGAGAGACCGCGGCGGATGAAGGAGCCAAGTATATTCCGACATTCTTCACCATCAGGCCTGAAGGTTTCAGCAGCAACTTTGTTTGGCGCTGCTGGTTGGAGAGATTTATGCCTGTACTTTGCAAGTCGTGAAAGTTGACGAACACCCTCCTTTCTCAAGTCCAAGAGCATCATGGTCTGAAAGAAAGAAAGTTTTGTAAATTTTGATTGTAAAAGCCAATTTATCCATTGCAATGCGCTGGCCATGATAATTGCTGAAAGCTTCTCTGTAGGCTTGACATATTCGCAGACATATGCGTGGTCTCTATCCCAAATATAATCGATGAGACTACGTCGAGAGATAAATAATGTGCCTTCCAACCTATAGTTAGAGTCAGTGGATGTACACTTTCTCTCTAGGAGAGCCGCGATGGGTTTAAGTATGGGCCCAGTATCTTCAGAATGAAGAGTGTATATCAAGTATATATAACAATCTAGGCGAGGAGGTGAGAGGGAGGCTCATGGGAAATTTCACTGTCGCCGTCGTCACCTGGTATGAGTCTATTGACGAATTAAAGTACGTGATATGAATGTTGTTCTTTTGTCCAGTAGCAAATGCCGTTCCTGCCTGCCCAACCACTTAGACGGGGGTATTAAGCCCTGAGCAGCAAAATCCCCAACAACCCATCTATTGATTATTTTCCAAATTGAAATCTATCTAGCTCTATAATATAATTTTCAATACCAACTTCTACAAGTAAACTTGCTACTCGATTACAATATGCAATACTGTAATCGTTTTTCAATATTGTAGATGTAACCTCAAATAGTGAAAAGGCCTTCTCCAACTACAGAATTATGTTTGCCACCTTCTGTCTGAATTGAATAAAATTCTTGCCCATTTCTCTTGTCAGGATGCTGGATGAAGAAAGGCGATCGATCCTACAGATAGTTTGCGGCGGAAAAGAAATTTCATGCCCATATATAGTCATGTCATCCCCTGAAAAGGTCCATCAAAAGAGTTCGGCTGGCCATAAAACTGCAGGAGTTAGTTTATAACCCCGATTTTGGCACTTGTGATGTTGTACGAGTCCGTTACAAAGATCCAGAAGTATTTGACAAACGAAGGAAATACAAAATAAAGTCCTCCATAGTCACTCTTTTCGACAGTTGTGGAGTTTGTGAAATTGTAAATTTGTTATTAAGGCATGAGCAAAATTGTATCAGCATGGCATATAGGCATATATGTTGCTAGGCCGTAGAGAGTTGCATAGACAACATACAAACAAAGCAAATTATAAAAAGTGTAGACTTATAACCACCTTCGTTTGTGTCTATATCCTAGCGTAAAAAGTTGAAGATAATAGCCGAGGACTGGCGAGAACATTGGTCTATTATATTAGCGAAATTTCGCATGCGCGAACTGGATACCCAGAAGAAACAAGACCATTGGGTAATCACTCAAGATGGTTTAAAACTTGAGAGGAAAGTTTTAACTTTACCATTAAAAGATAGGTAGAGAAAGGATTCGAAATTAAACTATCATATTTGTGAAGCTGATTAAGTTAAGTTTATGATTAGTTGTAATAATGACGCCCATATTCTAGAATTGGTGGAATTCTCCATGGACCCCATCAATCTAATGCCTCACTTACTCTTAATTTTAACTAATAAAAATCAAGTGTCCAAATTGAATCCCCACTGGGATGTCTCTTGCCGTATCAACTCCTCCCCGTGAGAACCTACTGCGGGGAGCGGGGAGCGGTGCCTCCTCCCCGCACATGAAGCGATTTTGATTCGGGGTTAGAGATTATGTTGATGTGGGGAATTCTCTATTGAGAGGCTGTTCTCTCACGTTTTCAAGTGTTTTTTGCTTCTGTATTGACAATTCTTTCATAATAAATCCTTCCTGATATCGTTTTCATTATAAGAGTGCATGTGAACTCATTGCCCATTATTACTTTCACGTACTACAAACAACCGTGCGCAAGATTATATCCTTCTTTATAGATTATATCACAATTTAGCTAATTCTACATCTCAGTACCTTAAATAATGGGATCTCCTGCCAACAAACATTTCGATGTTATTGTCGTAGGTGCAGGGCCTGTGGGATTGCTCACCGCTATCAACCTCGCAAATCATGGTGTCAAACTGGCCGTCCTAGAGCGAGGTAATGGCATCGACCAGTCTCCAAGAGCAACTTCTTATCAACCCTGTGTGATGGCTGAAATGGAAGAGGCTGGTATCCTTGGGGACGTAAAGAAGAGAGCTATGATTAATAATATTCTATCCATCTGGAAAGGTTCAGAGCCACAGAAGGAGCGAGTTGCATACATCGAAAAGCTGGAAGGTGGTGATATTTTCCCAGCCGGCTTAAATTGTGGACAGCCAATCCTTGCTGGGATCATTTTAGACCATCTATTGACCCGCCATGATGTCAAAGTTCTCTTCGATCAAAAAGTGGAGGAGATTTACCAATTCGAATCGATAGCCACTGTCTTTTGCAGTAATTCAGAGAATAGCTTTAAGACAAAATATACCTGTGATTGGCTTGTTGGGGCTGATGGAGCAGGCAGTTCCGTGCGGAAACTCCTTGATATCGACTTCCAAGGGTTTTCCTGGCCCAAGGAAGATTTTGTGGCTACAAATTTACGATATGCCTTTGAAAAACATGGATTTACGACAGCCAATTTTGTAATAGATGACGTGCACTGGGGCGTAGTAACTGTTATTGACGATACAGGCCTTTGGAGATGCGCTTTCGGCGTTCAAGCTGGCCTCACAAATGAGCAAATTCGTGCTGATCTGGATGATCATTACAAGAACATACTACCGGGATGGCCAGGAGAAGGATATGAACTCGTTCAACTTAATCGTTACAAGCCACATCAACGATGTGCAGCTCAATTTCGAAAAGGTCGTTGTTTTTTAGTTGGCGATGCTGCTCATGTAAGCTTAAAACTCGGAGTCGTATCACGTATAGGCTTAATGACTACTTAGAGTAATAACCCTATCGGTGGCCTTGGGCTAACTACAGGTCTTCTTGATGCAGGACCATTGGGCCGAGCCCTTGCGGCAGTGATCACTGGTCGAGCACCAGATTCAATACTGGATGAGTGGGCAGAATCTCGTCGGAATACGTGGATATCTTATACTAATGAGTTCTCCATTGAGAATAAACGGATGGTTCAACTTGGTGGCTATAGTACAGATCCCTTAGGTATTTGGAAAGTGGATGAAGTTTCGAAAGCGCACGGTATGGATAAGTGGCTAATGAAGCTTGCGATTCCGGAGAAGAAAGAGGCAGATCTTGAAATGTATAAAGCACTTGAAGATAAAAAAGCACAGCTTACAAGTCGGATGAAACAATGGAATATCACGATGGATCCGCTTTGGATGGCACAGTATGAGGACCCAGAAGTGATTAAATTACGACTATCGTTAAGACCAAAAGGGGTGCCAACGAGTTCGTCTTCGGAGTAGACTTTTATATCAATAAGCCAATACTGTGCCCCATAAAACTTATATGTTTGCTGCATATATTATGTTATGAAACAGATCAATAACTTAAGGCTAAAGAGACCTTGCTAAATATGTATTAAAGAACCTCCCAGAGTATGTAATAGCGAGGGAGAGTTATGTTCATGCGATTAACTTGAAGAGGATATTAAAGCAACGTTTATTTACCACAATAGAAAGGTTCAATTTCAATCTTGCCAGAAATAAATCAGGCGGCTGGAAAGGTTCCAACTGAGCCAGCGACTCAATTTTACACCAAAATCAGTAAACACCTTACTCATTCAACAACCACACATTTTTCCGACTTAAATACGTAAATATAATGGCCTTAAATCTAACCGAAACAAGCTTTCGACTATATAATAAAATTATGCATAGTTAAGAAATAGCTTATCTATTAAATGAAGTATATAGTAGTATTATATATCTACATATATAAGTCAAGGTACTGGCTCGGTTGTATAAACGACTTGCTTATATAATATGTTAATTGATTCTCGAGTTTTAAGAATTATACCTACAAGACTATGCTCCGCTCCCTTTATTTTTAGTGCTAATGTCTAAAACGAAGCCTGAAGCGAGGAACTTCAAAAACTTTCGCTAAAAGATACTATTTTAAAACAGGCTATTTATTCAATAGCAAAATTAACCCCTTTTTTTATCAATAGCTGATAAAATCATAAAACAAAGGTCTTTACAGATACTCTTTTAAGACCGATCCCTTTCAGACTATATTTATATTCTAATTATTATAGAACAGCTTCCAAAATTGCGTGGTTGCTAGGGAACCTTCTACTAGGGTATTATCATATAGAATAAATTTGGCATACTCGCTTATTTTCGGGTAACTTATTGCACGAAAGTTTGATTATTAATCCACTTACTAATATTGAATTGGAAATAATTTATAAAAAAAGTTAAAAAATGTAAAAAATGTACTGGGTCTTACCGCGATTCGAACGCGGGGCCTCTCGCAACATAGACTTAGAGTAAACCCTAAGCGAGAATCATACCACCTACAGGTCAATTGTTAGTAAAATCGAGAAGCGAAGAGTGTAGGGAGTACCCACTAGACCATAAGACCAGAACTTTCATTTGATTAAAAATCTCTTATTTCAAATCATATACATACTAGTATCAGATCTTTTGAAATCCGACAAGTTTGCCCAATGCCCCCGCCAATTTCAAGATTTCTAAAATCTCTAAAGGTTTTAAAACAGTGCAGTAAATTAATTTGATGCTGAATAATTGAATTTTTTTCACCCATATTCTGTTAAATAGTCTGTATCACTTATATTATTGTTTGTATCAGTGTCTCCAGCTTCAATGCGAATCTCAAGATTTAAGTGAAAATTTTTTTGGATCTTCTAGAGTGTCCATATTACATGGATTTATTTTTTTAAATATACTATAAAGTTATTACAAGATCACGTTATTAAGGATTATAGCGCCATGCTGTTTCTCGGTGGTATATTGAATTCATCTTATGCCCAGCAGTTTGTCTTACTACCAGTTCAACGGGATACGACGAAAATGAACTCTCTAATCAGGAATTGATTTATCGACTCGCGCTGCGGGGCAGGAGGTCTCATACTTTCAGTTTTTCCAGGATATGCTATGGACAAAGGCACCCCTCCTGCGGGTGTTGAGCTGAATTTCATTGGGGCGCTATGAGGAATGTAACTCTGGTTTGAATTGCTTTGAAGAACCACATGGATGGTAGCCACGGAACTTGCCACCCTCGCCGGATGCCACAAGATAGATCCCGAGGACAGAGCTATCAGGCACTCTGTATGCCATATACAAAGCCAAAAATTGGTAGGCGAAAATTTGATCTCACAGAAATGTATTGAACATGACGGAGAACAGATCAACGCTCGTAACCAGCCCCACGATGCCATGGCCTAAATATATATCAGCAAAAAAAAGCGAAATATACCTAGCAGGATATAGGTTCACTTACGAGCTGCTGTGCGGCACGATGTCCGAAGGACTCCCCTCATTCTGGGTCGTATGTCCGAATTCTACGTCCATAGATTGCAAGCCACCGCGCTCGGATGCCAATTTATCATGATTCTCGTTAGGACTTGGACAGTCAATACCGGGTTGGAGTTCAGAAGGAAGGGAAGGTCGCGATGGAGTGACTGGAGATCGAGAGAATTCGTAGGAAGAACTATTAGATTGCCTAGCATCACTTAGGCGATGGTTGAGGTTTAGAGATTGTAGCTTATCGTCGCCTTCTTCTAGGCCAAGACTTTCTTTGCTGAAACCTTCAGGGCTATGGCCACCTCGGGCAGAATATCCCAATGCATCGAGCTCTTTCGTCAATGTTGCTTGAGACTTGATAAACGAGGCGCGGTTATCAGCAACAGGTTGGTACCGCGTTTCTGGGTTCTTCTTCGCGAAGGAAAAGCCAGAGGCAATGAGGACAACGAAGAGCAGAACCAAGGCGAAGATGGCATTGGCGAGGAAGAAAATAACACTCACGATGCCAATAAGAAGGCCAGGGCCACCAAAGATGCCGGTGAAGATTAAAAGGAAAACAGCGTTTACGAAGTTGATCGCACAGATCGAGATGTTAATAACGTTAGAAGGCTTGTCCATCCATGGCCGAATAGTTGAGGCACCGATTAGTGCAGCAGCTTCGATGATAACGAGAGCTATAGCCTGAGTAGTGCCGCTCCCTTGGCCAAGAGCCACAAACATAGCCTTTATTAATATATAGGCGAGGGTTGGAATAATGTAAAGGTATGCTGATGCCCGAAATTGAATGTATAGAGATCCCCATTTGTTCAGAGCTGTAGGGTCGGCATATAACATGTAGGCTGGGGTTTTGTGTAGCTGTTCAGAGCGTCTGGCAATTTGAACGACCTTGAAAGCCGCCAGGCCAAGGGCAGCCGATATGCCAAAGAAAAAAATTACAGCCAAAACGACCTCTCCTGGAGAATCAACTTGCGTGAATTCCCAAAGGCATAATATGGCAATTTGAGGATAGCCAATTAGAAGAACCCGGAAGATGATGCCCTTGAGCATGACACGATAATCATCGCGGAAACTTTGAAACCGGTGGCTCTTCATCCACTTTGCTCGGATTGCTAAGTCACACACTTTCTTAAAGAGAGCAACACCAAGAACAATGAAGATAATAAAGGCACAGAAGAATATTAGGCCCGTAAGAAAGATGTTCGTTGCTTCCATGTTCGCACGAAACCCAACTCTCTTCACGCCCTTAACAATATACTCGCCGCTAGGCACATTGACAGTTTGTGCTCGTCGGTGCAGGGAGTCGGCACTCCGCTTGACCACTTGCACGGACTTTGTGCTCAATGTCTCGAGGACGGTAGCAGGTGTTCCACTTGTTGCAATCTGATACCAGGTGGCTAACGTTTGCAGAAAACCAACTCTAATAATTCCCAAAGACCAGCTAAAGTCTTGGGTCCAGGATTGCACAATAGGCGGCAGAGGAACCGCACACAAGCCAATGATAGCGACGGCCTGGAAGTAATTGAAGAGAGACAAAGCGTACAGTGCCACATGTGAAGCAGTGTTAGAATGCCCAAGACCAGAAGCAACGGCCGAAGTCAGAAGACCTATGCCAGCAACAATAGCAGTCGCCCAGCCCACCCCCACCTGATACACCGTGTGGCCATTCGACAGTCGTGAGCGAACACATGCCAAGCTAACAGTCGGATTATCGGTGTCGCTCATGTGTACTGTCACAGTCGCATCCAGGTCGGGGACTCCATAGGCAACACCTGGGATTCGCCCGATAAATGACGACGAAATATTATTGTAGATAGTGTCAAAGGCGATTTGAATGTCTTGCAGGGGACATAAACTTGAGAGGCCTTGGGTGCACGGATCCAGGGATTCGGTCAGGAATGTGTAGCCATAGGCTGCTGCTTGGACCTGAAGAGTGACATTCCCCGCGACGGACGAATCCCCCACTACATTGAGTGCCAAACTGTTGTTATCCGGGGTGAACACGATGTTGAAAAGGCTTGCCGCAAAACTCGAGTTGCTCTGGCATTCCTCCAGCGCCGAAGACTCGATGACTCGCTGCGCTGACACATTGAGCATGAGAAAATAAGAAAACACCACGAATAACCCCGCCGACAGAGAGGAAGATGGGTAGAGACGCATGATGATGATTACTTCGTGTCGAGCATCGGTGATGTTGAAGTGTCGAGTTGTCAAGACCCTCAGGAAACCAGGCTCGCAGAACGCGGCGAGGCCCGCGGTAAGTTTGTCCTTCTTATGAACACTTTGCTACGCGGCAGATCCGGACGAACTCAGGCCATGTTTCCTGCAGTAGCTACGTAGAGTACCGAACATCACCTGTCTACCCTACCACGCCCACAGTACCCACTGCAACCTTACCTATACGAGGAAGTCGGTCATCTGTATTCCGAGATCCGTGCCAGCACATCAGGGACGAAACAGAGACGAAGTCCGTACTGCTAAATCGTTTTCCTGCACAGCCTCCTCCAGAACCCTCGTATTCTCGATGATGCTAAACTTCATTCTCTGTTCCTAGATTGGTAATAATATACTTTAGGCATAGTCTTCGTCGCCTAAGGTGGGCCACCCCTCGTATCCCCGCTGCAGTCTAACCAGTTAACGTACGTTGCTTATGGAAAATACGATGTACGACTTCGTGTGTGGTATGATGACGAGAGTGGCAAAAGATCTTACTTTCGCCCTGTCATTCTGTTATATACGCATGGTGGTACAATATATTCGCCATATTAATATTCTTTATTTTCCGTATTATTCTCCAACGAACAAGTACAAGCACTCTTCGTACTAGTACTAATAGTCGTCAGTCCCCTGGATAACTCTTACAGTACCCACGTAGGTTGACAAGGTCTACCTCGTCTTTAACGGCGCGTGCCATCCAGTCGCCACGAAGGACGTTGGTCATTTAATGTACCATACGAGTTCTTGATTCTGTCTTTCTCGTCGTAACAAACCAAAAAACCGAAGCTGTGCTCTGCTTCTAGGATAAATCGTTCATCCAGCAGACGACATCTATCTTACCCTTCATGCATTTTTTGACAAGACGTGCAATATTATCTTTCTGCTATCGGTTTCCGATCACACTCGCTCACCTATCCGAGAAGCCCGGCAGATGATGAAAAATCATGGCGCGGAGTTCTTTATCTTCAATATCTGTGCTGGTGCTAGTACTATGCATATGTAGCAATGTCGCGGCCGGGTTGGAGCTCGATTTAAATTCAACAGGTTCGTGTTAACCACTCCCACCTGTCCATTCTAAGAGTTCACCGGCATCTAATTCACGGTACAGATTCGATAAAGTCAGTGGCAAGCACCATTGCCTATGATATGATGAGTTATTACAAAGGCAATTTGTCGGGCCAGATTCCAGGAGAATTACCAGGGCCTCCTCCAACTCCGGCCATAACAAACGAAGGATATTTCTGGTGGGAAGCGGGGGCAATGTTTGGAAGTCTTATCGACTACTGGTATTACACCGGAGATTCGACGTACAATGCTGTAGTGACACAAGGAATGTTGTTCCAAACCGGACCTGATCGAGACTATCTTCCTCAGAACCAAACGAACGGTATGGGTAATGATGATCAAGGTACTTGTCCATTTCTTTACTTAAAAATATCAAACTCTCTTCCGCGAGTGACGCGGCCAACAATCACTGATTTACAAAAGCTTTCTGGGGCATGGCTGCTATGTCTGCGGCCGAATTGAACTTTCCGGATCCCCCTCCAGACCAGCCACAGTGGCTCGCACTTGCTCAGGCTGTTTATAACACTCAGCTACCCCGCTTCGATAATTTATGTGGAGGGGGTTTGCACTGGCAAGCTTACCCCTTTCTCAACGGTTACAGCTATAAAAACTCGATCGCAAATGGATGTTTTTTCAATATCGCCTCACGGCTTGCTCTTTACACGGGCAATGCTTCATATGCTGCTAACGCGGAGTCGACTTGGGATTGGGTTACAGCTATAGGTTTCATAGATGAGAATTACATGGTTTACGATGGCGCCGATAGTGGTCAAAATTGCTCCGTAATCAATCGAGTGCAATTCTCGTACAATGCCGGTGTCTTTCTTCTTGGTGCTGCAACCATGTACAATTATGTGAGTTATGCTTTCAAGGTCCCGGATGTGTACATAGCTTCCTGAAGTTTACTGGAACGTCAAGGCTAATAAATTTCAGACTGGGAGTACGGTCTGGCATGACCGAGTCCAAGGACTACTCAATGCAACGATAGAAATATTCTTTCCAGATGGTATCGCCTACGAAGTTGGCTGCGAGGCAACTCTAGTCCACTGCACCGTTGACATGCTTAGCTATAAAGCCTACCTCGTTCGTTGGATGGCTGCAGCCGCCAAAGTCGCCCCTTTCATTCAAGAGGCCGTCATCAGCGCTATTCAGAGCTCTGCTGCGGCTGCAGTGCTCCAATGCTCCGGCTCTCCTCCAGATCACCCCAATGGCCGCATGTGTGGGTTGAGTTGGTCCAAGGGCGCGCAGTGGGATGGTACCTCTGGTGTAGGCCAGCAGATGGCTGCTCTTGAAGTTGTCCAGAGCAATCTTATCCTGGAGGCCAGGGCACCCGTCACTAACTCAACCGGAGGCACTAGTGCGGGCGACCCCAGCGCTGGCATCAATGACCCCTCAGCACAGGACCCTACTACTACCAAACCTGCTACAACAAGTGGCAGAGCTGGCGCAGGAATCTTAACAGCGGTTGTAATATGTGCGACGGTGGGTGGATTGACTTGGCTCAGTCTGGCAGATTAAGCTGCCCAAGATTATTGTTAAACGTTTGCCTAGTGTTAACCCGATTTTCAGAAAATCGTCTCTATTAAGTCCTTCCAGGCGTTAAATATAAAATAATCATATATATAAAAATTTCTTTTCAATTTTCAACATTTTGAGTGCTCTATTTAAAATATATTGCAAATTTAATCTTTATTTGGTCAATGTTATATACTCCTAATGGGGACAACATTCGCAAGAGTGCCGCACCGTTAAGGGTCCTCAGAGCAGAAACAGGCTATAGGGACGGTTATAAAAGAAGATGGTAATAATTTATGTATTATTTCTGTAAAGTTTAATTTGTTGAAAGTGTTAAAACTGTGTCAATAAGTTGCAACCAAAACGAAATATTTCATGGCAGCACCCCTCATCTCTACTGCTCGTCTACCAATCATACCCAAAATATAATAAATGTCACTGTTTCTCTTCATATGTAATATACTTAACTAGAATTAAATATGTGATAAGCTAGTGCCAATATTTTCTTGTTGAATACGCAGGTCTCAGCGAAAGTCAGTAAGGGTATCATTCCCAATTGGTGTCAATTGTCATTATTGTATTG